>OX463788.1:58126936-58726936 GCA_949825025.1 Siphlonurus alternatus | reverse complement strand
GAGTAGCATAATTTCGTACCATCTATTAATTTCTGCAATAAATTTTTTTCATGTATGTTGTCCATTAGTGCATTTTTAGGTGTGTTTTTATGAAGCATTTGTTTCTTAAATGTCCAGCACGAATCAAGTTGTAACATATCGTACAAGAAGAGGCCAAGAGCATGGTATTATTATTATTATTATGTCTTTTTCTTGCTTTCTTCTTCATAAGCACTAACACCGGGCTCAATCAAGCCAAGGTGCAAGCGCCCGTACCAAACATTGAGAGGGGATTGCGGGTACACATGCGGGGGTGCTACAAGCTCAAAACCTTGCGCACAATGTTAGCCGTGCCAAGAATAGCAGCCTTCTGCTATTATTATTATTATTATTTTTGGTTTTAACTCCCAATCAAGTTGGGGTGGTTTAGCGCCAGCACCGGGCCCAATTGGGCCAAGGTGAAGGCGCCCGCTGATCCTGTTGGTGATGTTACGATCCAGCGTCTCCTACTCAGCTGCGGGCAATGAGGGCTTCCCGGGTACACCCGCAAATAGCCCATCACACAGCCTTTCGGGCAGGTCCTCTCCTAGGCGCGGTGGGACACATTTCCGCGAGCACTCGGGGTGCTGGATGCCTTTAACCAGGGCACTTAGAGGTGGGGATGCATCTTGGGCTTCCCAAACCAATGCCCTGGCCGCCCTGTGGTACAAGAACCACAGGCTACGGGCCAGAGGTCACACTCGCAAGGCAACCTCCAACCCGCATGTCCTTCCTGGGCGCGGGGGGACGCGTACCGCGAGCCAGGACAAGAGCCTATGCTCAAGCCATGGCCGGATGCCCTTTATTATTATTATTATTATTATTATTATTATTATTATTATTATTATTATTATTATTATTTTTTTTTTTTTTTTTTTTTTTTTTTTTGTGAGACACTACTGGATTGCCCTGGTCATAGGACAGACCCAGCTGTGCCTCGTTTTTTCCCCAACAATGCCCCTTTGGAGTGCCAGACTTTCAGCCACGGTGTTACCCAGCCTCCACGGAATCACACCCGTAGGACCCGGGTCTATTACCCCGAGCATGACGTACGAATAGTGTCACCGCAGTGACCATCAGCCCCACCGCGACCGAGCTTTGCACCCTCTCCCCCGACCCACAATCCCCGTCCGCGAGCGCCGTTCACTGTTGTGTTCGGATATTAGCTTTGCTTCACCCACCCGTTTGGAGAGCCTCACCTTCAGACCGCTGCCTCACCGAAAATATCCATGAGGAGCGTTCGTCATACAAGTGTCAGACCTAGGGGACTACTTCCTGACTGCACGGGCCACTACGATATATTGGCACCACATCTCCCTGAGCCGGCCGGCTGGTCACCATACACGAAACATAGTTCCCCCCACACAGTGAATACACCACATAGCGCTCGCGCCCACCCCCCACCCACAAAAACCCCATTATTATTATTATTATTTATTATTATTATTATTATTATTATTATTATTATTATTATTATTATTTTTTCTATGCCGAGAGCGTCTGTCTGTATGTGTTGTATGCAGCTACTGGACATCGCTTGGATTTTGCGGAGGTTAGGTGAGCGGGCCGGATGGAAGCCAGCTACAGTAATATCAGTGCAAAGATCACATCGGCGGAAATGCAATATTTCTCTAGTTGCATGCTCTTGATGCTCTTTTACAAGATCGCAACTTTACGAAGAATTTACAGATATGAACATTAAAATTAGAAACAATTCTTATAGTGAGAAAACACTTTCAAGCTTATAAACAAAGTTCTCCATTTATTGTGAGTGCAATGCAATACTATATGCCGTGCAATTTACATAATTTACAATTTTCATTATTGATCCTCACTGATAGTTAATATTGTTTTCAAAATTAAAATGTTTACACTAAACATCGTTATTTGCACTTATAAGAGTAACCATCATCATTATATTTACTGCAATGTATATAGCTGCTTACGGTGGGCGTGTCTTCATCACTGACGTGTTTAGTGAGGTTACGATAAAAAGACACTGAAGTAGCTTCCACTATTAAGCAAATGTTGAACACTAATGCTAAACAAATCTGTGACTAATAAGATAAACATAATTTAATAATTGAGTTAAAATTGATGTGATTGTTATTAGTAGAATCTAAATCTAAACTATGTTGTGATGAGTGGAAGTGACAGCCCAATAAGGCTGCGCATCTGTAAGGATGTATAACGTAAACATAATTTCGTATTTTATCTGAGGATGCAAACGTAAAGAATACTAAGTATACAATTATCACAAGAAATTACACGTATGATAAATACATAAATGTTAAAAATTAGTAAAAATACAGCCATTACCTTTTTATGATATCTTAAATAAATACGAAATAAGGTGTATTGCATATTTTTTTTATTTATTTATTTATTTTTTTTTGTAAATATTAAAACATTTTATCAAGTTCAGTTACGAAAAACGAATGTGTATTTAAGTTTATGTAACCCAAATAACTTGAATTAAATTAACTTGAATTTTACAAGCCTCAGTATTAACGTTATAAATAAAAGCAGTCTGTAATAGCTATAGCCTTAGAATTTTGAGATGTTTAATCTAAATAGGTTTAATATATCTTACTTTGAGGGTTATTTTTTTTAATGTATGCTATAAAATGAGATCTATGTATAAATTTGAATGCGTGTCTTTCTTTTTTGTTAAAGCATGTGGGTAGCTATATTTTTATCTCATTGCATATATATTATATATGAAAGGTGGTTGATATAACGTATTGCTATATGAAAGAGAAAGATTCTGCATCATCTAGAATGAGACGGTAGCGCCAGCGCCGCTTCTACTGTGGTGCTACCGACTAGTTTCTGGCTTAAAGCTAAATGTGGCCTATCCTCGGCTTAGTTCTATTTTAAGTTTGGTTCCTGTTGAAGAGACACAGACCGAGTTTTGAGCGAGCAGCCGAAGAGGAGAGCTTTAGCCTGCCTGCCTTTCCATCCAACTGTCCACTAGCCTGCCTTACCTTCAACTTAAACTCCCCTATAGTAGTAAATGCATGCGTCGTCTGCAATGCTCTTGTTATCGTAAACCTCAATACACCAATATTATGTGAGTTAGAAGTAGGAAGAAGACGACACATTGAGAACAATAATTATCAAGAATTCCTTTTCGTTGTAAAATAAATATATTATTAAATCAATCTCCTCTTATACGAACATATTTCGATCGAAAAGAAGAATAAGAAAAAAAAAAACAAAAAAAAAGTGAAGTGTTGTGAATTTAAGTTGTGCATTTTTTAATAGAATTTTTTTAATTGCTTTGCTTTTATACGAACAAAATGGCTGGTGAATTTTTAAAAAAGAAATTTCCTTCATTATCAAGTCTTGGGGTAAGAATTATGATTGATTTGATTAACAATATCATTAAATCGTATTAGTTTATAATTTGTTAATTTATATTCATTGCCACCCTGTTAATTTAAATTTTAAGAATATTTTATATATAGTTACTTCCATTCTTGCTATTGCAATTTAATAATCTTGTGATATAAAACATACAATATAATTTTATAATATAGCATGTGCTAGTATTACTCTAAAATATGAATTAACTTGCAATATAAAAAGTCCCATGCATCATTAACTTCAATTAAATGGGATACTGGTGTCTTAATTTAATCGACTTTATATTAAAAAGAAACATTTAATGTTAAGTCTTTAAGAAATTAAATATAAGCAACATACTTTGGTTTTAATAATTATTATTTATTACTTATTTTGTATGCAAAACAGGTTTTTATGTTTAAGCATATGGCCTGATCTATTTGTTATGTATGGTGAGCAATTAAGGCAGTATAGCAGCAGCAGCAGCAGTAGCAAGACTTCAATTGTTTCTCAGGTTTCTCTGCATCTCTTCTTCATTTCATTTTGACAAGTTTCAACATTTCAGTGGAAGTAAACTGTTAAGTACCCTGCAAAAGAACAGTAAAAGTTGATGGAACTGGTTGATGTTTCGTTGTATTGTTTTGGTTTTTATTCCATCAGCCAATTTAATAATATTCTTATCACATATTATATGTTGTTGAATCTCTCATATCCGAACACGTTTAAGTATTTTCTAATGAATATTGATAAATTTTCTGCCGTCACATATTATTATTATTATTGAGTTGCACTTTACAGCGATTTCTACTGGCATGTCGATTTACAAAAACACAATGGAATTATAACATTACTTACTTTCAAGTAAATAACGCAGCAGCTGTCCTAACTTTAAAGCTTAAAATATTTATTTGTTCAATTTAAATAAAATGTAGTGTGCTTAAAGTTATATGTAATGATGAAATAAATTATACAGTACACTACATGCTTTACGGCATTGTTTGCATATTCTGAGTTTTTTTACTGAGATAATTTGAGGTAACATGAAAATTATTACTCAAGGATGTTGGTATAGTACATACATGCAGTTGCTTTTGCTTGACTTAAATGGTAAACTTACTAAATAAGTAGCAAGTAATTTTCCAGACTGAGTGAGGTCTAAATATCGGTAAAATATTGTCGTATGACTCGCACAAAATCTTTCGTTGATTTTATTTACTATTTTCTTTAGTCGTGGATATATAAAACTCGTAATATTACATTACTTTCCTTGTTGTTTTTTTTTTTGAGTGGTTTATTATTTATCAGGAAGTTTAAAACGAGTATTGAACGATTGCATAAATTATTACATGGTTACCAAAACTTTGTTTCTGGGAAAAATAAATAAATAAATAAATAAAAATTTAGCATAATAATAAAGTAATAACGCTTAATTATAAGTAATAACAGACGCTACATATTTTCACCCATAAAACGAAAACTTGTGGATAAAGACACATTGTTTAGGTTTAATTAATTTTAGCTTTATTGCAACAAAAAAAAAAAAAAAAACTTCTTTTCGCTAATTAATATTTAGTTTGTTTAATTTCTTTTTTTATTTCCTGTAAGTGTAAATAATAACAAATCAGAGGTAGGAGATTTGTTCTAAAGTTTTTGACCCTACAACAGTTTTGTACTGTTACTCATTTTCTTTCATGAAAATATTACATTGTATTCATTTCTTGAAAAACCTACTTCACTTAGAAAAGGCAAGGGAAATTTCACATTTCTATAAGTCACTTCAGAGACCTCTTATAATCAAATTTAATATATAATGCAGCCATTTCCCGCAATGATGTCTCCGCTGCTTTTATTTCAATAAATGCTGCGCACACTTAAACATTTTATTTTTCACTGATCACGAGTTTCAAGTTTTGTGCCACCTAAAGCTTTAAGAGTTTTTTTTTTTTATTTCGTTTTGTTTTTAAGTCCGCGGCTTGTGTAATGTTTACGCTTGATAACAGAATATTTTAAGATGAGCTCTACGAATTCTTTTCAGTGTTTTCAGGTATTTTTGTAAAATATTAAACTGTGAAGTTTCACATGAAATCGTGCCTTTTTAAATAATCTTCTTTATATAATATTATATAAACTCCCATAAGTGAAGTTTAATTTTAAAATTAGTTTCTAAGTCTAATTAAGTAAGCAATTTAATTGTTTAAAAACTTTTTGCAAAGCTCAGCCGTTGCACTGATTGATGCACATAGTGAGTTGCAGCTCATCTACATTCGTTACTTACCATGATCTTTGTAGAAGTGCTCCTTGAAAGTGACAGTTCAATCAGTTCCAAGCAAACACACCTAAGCTGAGTCAAAGATTTTTATTTTGTATATATAGATTGTAACCAATCTCTCTCAAGCCGTTTTGAAACATTTTATAAAGTTTTAAAGAGTATCTCAGACAAATTTTTGATACTGTCAGCTTTATAAGGATCGAGAACAGTGTATGATGCAAAACAGTTTACAGATAAGTCCAGATGACAGAACTATTATTATTTATTTGTATCATAACTTAAATTGTTTTATTTTTTACTAAAATACGCATAAAATTATTAAAGGTCACATAGAAAACATTCTACATTGATTTAATGAGAGAGTATTTATAGCTTGGATGTGAAGTAGGGAGGGGGGTGCTTGCTGCTGTTGATGTAGCGGGGTGTGTACAGGGATCGAAGCGGGACTGCTTGCTGTGTGCTCGAGTGCGCGCGCCGCTGCGGTGTTCCAGCACTGCTGCTGGTGCCGGCGCATGGCAGGCGCCACCCCGGCCAGCCAAGCGCCCCAGAGCCAATGACACAACACCCCTACCGTTCAGCTTTGACGTGTAGAGTAACTCGAAGTTTTTGATCGGCCTTTCAACTCTAATTTGTCAGCTATCGATTTGTTATATTTGGTTGCATGTTTGAATCATACAGAATAAGAAATGTTGCACGTACAAGGGTTACAACATATACATTTTTTTAGAAGATCGTAATTAAGGATTTACTGAACTTTTTGTTGTTCACTTGTTTGTAAATTTTCATTGTATAATTTATTGACTCCTCCCCTTCCCCTTCCCCCCAGTCTTTTGTTGTTCAAAAGCTTATATTATACATCTCTCAATTTAATTAAAGAGATCACTATAGTAAAATTCTTTACTTTTGTTTTTTAATCTTTCTTAAATAGTACTTACTTGTTTTCAACGTACAGTACGACATATATAGGCACAGTCTCTATATTCTGAATAATTATACTATATATACACCACGTTAATGAATATTGATAAAGCGTTTTGACATATGTAGCACCAATGGTGTGATGTATACCTTGAAATAAGCTATAGCAACGTTAATATACGAGAAAAAATTCATGAATGACAATAAAGTAGAAGGCTAGAGCTGAACGATTTGCAAATATATATATATTATGTGAGGCAAGATGCTAGAGGAGATATCAAACTGGTGATTGTATATTGATTGGACTGAGGCGCGCGTGACCCAAGTTGTAAGTTCAAATGTAGTAGCGTGCTGCATATTCATATAAAATTATTATTATAAAAGTTAAAGCTATTTTTGCTCAGTCCATCAAATTATTTTATCAAATTTAGATTTAAAATGGTTTTCAAATATCATTATTATTTTTAGTTTTTCATATTTGAGTAGTAAATTATGTTTGTTTGTTTTTTTTTTAGTGCAGCTCAGCTCCATATAAGAGCTCCTTAAAAAATGAAGATAAAAATTAACAAACCTGGTGAATGTTTCTCTGTTATAACATATGCATTAAAATTTAGCAGTTTATATAGACAAGTTACTGGTTACGTTTTTTGGAAGCAGTCCAGATTTTTTGAAATTTACGTTTCTTTATGAATTATATAAATTAAGTAGTTGCTTTTAAAGTTGATACGTTACTACTTTTCATTAATTTAAAACTATACAGTATAATTTCAATGTGTAACAAAATAATACTATATAAAAATAATTCTAACACATGATAAAATGCAAATAATACTTAATTGGTGGCAATAAATCAGTAATGCAGCACAAAACACGTATATAAACAGTTCTCTCTCTCTCTCGTGTAAATTTGATCTCTCTACTCATTCATCGGAGTAAAACCGATAGGCATTGACAGAGGGAGGTCAAGAAAGGTCAGAGGTCATGAGATGTCTGACGACTCTCTTACGTTGAAAAGGAGCGTTTGGATCACGAGCGTACAGGACTTATTAAGTAAAGAGGCAATTATGGTCTTAAATTAAGTACTAAATACCGTGAATTACTTGTATGTGCTTGATATTTATTGCAGCGACCAAGATAAACCACAAAATATTATCAGGCAACAGGTTTTTGTTTAGAAGAAATTAAAATAATTAATTTCTATGATAGCCTGGCTTCTACAACAGACATATATATGTTATTACGGTAGGCATACATCATGTAGACAACCAATTAACTCTTCAGCGGCTTGTGGACTCTGCAAATAATACTCTCGTGAAGCAAACGATTGGATTTGTCATTACTTTTCATTTCAAAGTAATGTTAATGGACTTTCTTTGGGGACAGTGAGACATCCTACTGGTTATATTTATCTAAACTTGACATTTGTTTTATTGGAAGAACATGAACGTTATTGTATAACGTAATACCCTTTTCATTTTCCTTGTATAGTAAACTGTACTCTACAAAATATCAGAGCTCTCAAAATCTAAAGCTTATAGCCCAAAGCATTATAATGATATTAGTGGTTATTATGTTAAGTATACAACTGACAGTATGAAAATCTACAATTTAGCCTTTAATTTACACAATATGAGAGATACATTTAGAATTTAAGTATTATTTTTTCTTTTTGAGAAATTCGTTTTATTTTTTTTACAGGATATGCTCTTTTTCATTAACATTATATTAAAATAATGGCTTTTGCATTGTTTCTTTTTCTTTGTCTTTAAGATAATTATCTCACTAAACTGCAAACTAAAAATAAATTGAATGGATTTTAGTATCTTTTCATATATATAATAATTATATATTTTATAATACCATTACTGGAATATGCATATTTTTTACTGTATAATTATTGTTCTGGTTATTTTTGATAATTGGATTTATATTGCAAAAATTATATTATTATGATCAAATGCAAATTCTATATTCATATATGATCGTAAAAAAATACAAAAATCTATAAATTTGATTTACCTGCGGAAAAAACAAAAAACAAAATGCTTTAAACTGTAATATAAAATAAAAGCAAAGCTTAAATTCTTACTCCTTTTCTTTATTAAAGCTATTTTTGTAACTCCACTAAAATGTTTGTCTTACATCATGTTGTGTAACTATAAATAGCTATACTCAACCAGTAATGAATGCCATTTTAATTTTGTTGTTTCCGTTTCTTGTTTCACAATAACCACAAGTTTGAAGCATTTTACAACTAAAAGAAAGAAAAGACTTTGAAAACTTAAAATATGAAAATAGAAGTAAACAAATAGATTGTAAAGTCGGTATTACACGATACAATTTTCCCAATTATTGCATACAGTTTTCCCTTGCAACAAATCTTCAACTGCATTTGTTTTTATGGAGAAGAAATTTTTTTGTAAGAAAAAATTGTATGCAGCTATACGATTTGAAATGTCATAATTATACTTTGTGCACACTCTTTTAATTTGCATGGTTATTTAACAGCAGTAAAATAAAGCTGTGTCAGCTGCTGAAGTTGTTTGGTCTTAAAATATTATTTGTCACGAACAGCCAGTTTTCTGGAGACTTCAATGCCTATTATTTTCCCCCGTTTAAAAGGCTTAAAATCTCACCTTTAAAAAAAATGTGCGATCGGGTATCATTTTTATTTCCTGAGAGAGTCGCTTTATATTTAGAAATTTATAAAACAATTTCCTCCAATCAAATATGGATATAAATAGAAAGTTAAAACTAAACTAGTGGTGTATTAACATTGCGGGGGACTGTATTATTGATTTTCCTTATTCCCCTCTTGCGCTTTCCACATAATAAAAAGAAAAAAAGGTCCTCCCCTACTTTTCCTGTGTCCTGTATGGACCGACCCCTCCGTTCAATATCTGAAACAGGGGTGGAATAGAGGGAGCGAGAGAGAGAGAGAGAGAGAGAGAGAGGGGGTTGCAACACACACACACATACATACACCCTTACTGGGAAATACTGCCCGAATTTTACCGAGTTTACTCGAAGTTGGAAAAGCTAGAGTAAGATAGCAAGGTCTATACATCCAAAACCATCTCTCTTTTCTCGCGCACACCCCTTCCCCCTCCTCTACCTACCCCTGGTACTGTAATGCTGCAGCACTGAACAAGTAGCAAACTTCTCTCTTTAGTATTAAACTGGGCTATATGGACAACTCAACTCTGTGTCTCGATAAAAATTAGTTAGTATTTAATCTTAAGGAAGAAAAAAGCGGCCGGCGGCAGCGGCAGCTGTGTTACACAACAATTCTAGTCATAGGGCTTTAGCTTGCATTTGAATCCTCTTCGGCTTTCATAAATACCTTGCGGCAGGTGTTTAAAAGCCAGGGGTTTACTAATTTTCTATTCATCATGGTTACTGAAACTACTGGACAGGTAAGAAATTTCATTATATTTTATTTTTTACTTTTGTTAAAAAAATTAATTTAATTTTATATTAATCATAATTCATTCTAGATTAACTAATTCTTAATTTTGAAAACCGTACGTTATAATTTTTTGATGATATTTTATTATTTGATGCAATTTAAAGAGTTCATCACATTGATCTGAACAACTTGACATTCAATTGCTGTTCCTATATAAGATTTGAATAACCACTGATTTCTATGAAAGACATATTTTTACAATTTTTAGCATTACTGTCGTATATGACTTCGTTTCTATTTATTTACAAGTTATATATTTTATATTTATATATGATACCGTATCATTATCAAATATTTTCGTACGGTATTGTAATTTTGATTATAAAACGAAAATTAATTTATTTACAGTATACTTCATGAGCAATATTTTAATGTATATACAAAGCATAGTTTTGGTACGAAAAATATAATTATATAATCATCATATTTAAATAAATATGATTTAATAATTAAAAAAAATTGCGTGCTTTTGTTGGGCGTAGGACTACAGAAACATTGAGCGTACAGAGAATAGCGTGCCGTCTGCTCGCCATGTTTTTATTGATTTAAGCAGGCAGGCAGGGCGTTTGTATGGTGCCGTGGTGCGGCGTGGTGCCGGCATATCTGCAGTGCCTGCTGCCACGCCTACACTCGAACCCACCCTGTACATACTCAAATCTTAACAGTAATCACGTGTTAAAAAAAAGTACCACATTCGTTGGATATGATGCAGCGTTGCAATCAAAATTTTAGTCTTTATATTTTGCTACAGGCAGCTTATTATATAATCATTATAGACGGTACAACGAGCGTGGGTGTGTTGCTATGGGCTGATGCTAATGTATATACATATCGATCTGGCCTCTAGTGGGTTTTATACATGTATATGTCTTATCTATATTATATTTAAGATGATATGTAATTGTCAATTATTTTATTCAAGTTTTATGATAATAGATGGGATTTTATACCTATAATTTTTTCATGTATAAATTATTTAAAATTACATTACTGTCAGCCATTGGCAATCGACGACAAAATTTTATGTCATGATGGAAACACCCGCAAATGTACATACACTCACTTTCACAACAAACGGAGTCTGCCACTCCCACTTTTGGAATGACAGTTGCACTTGCACGTGGGCGTAATTATCCACAATTCTGTTTTATTCGGTCGTTTGATCTCGCTCACCTTTCGGATACTTCCAATGGAAATTTCAATCTTTATATTTTGTAACAGAGTATACAGCTTATATTTTGTATATGTTGATTATGCGTTCTAATAAGTAAATGTTCAAACATAAAATCCTAATTAATATTATAATTATTTAAAATAAATTCAAATATGATTCAAGAAAATAGGCATATATGACTGAAGTTAAATAATGAGCTGTCTGCTCACTTACCTACTGTAGGCTCATAATTGACCACATTCGTGGTATATAGGAAGATAGCTAATTACTCTGGACGAGGGATGATATTTAATTTCATTTTTATTTCTCTAAGTCCAGATACAATAAATGAAATTAGTAATTTTAAAGCAATTTAAAGAACCTTCCCCACAAAAGGTATATTGATACTCTAATATACATGCAAATAATATAAAGATAAAGTAACTATATTTTGGATAACACCTCTTGAAAATGTAATTGATATTAATTTTTAATAAAGTTATGAAACGAGTCCTCTAAATCCATTGCATCTAAATCAATTAAATAAATTTACCGTAAGTTTTACACTTCAGTTTTATTTTTATGTATTGCCTTAAAAACTTTTGCTCTTATGGGGATTCCACTTGTTGCAACAAGAACTATAAAATCTATAAATCAATGTTCTTAAGTTAAAAAAAAAAAAAAAAAAAAAAAAAAAAAGTGAATCAAATAACGTAATAAGCTGTTGCTAAATAGTTTCGGTTAGAGATAGCTTGATGTGATTATACTTATTTGTACCACCATGCGAACACTGGCTATAATTAGAATATGTAATGAAGCACGAAAATTAAGCTGTCTAGATGTAGAATAATGTTGGCTCCAGGGCATATTGAGTGACAATGGTTTCAACCAGCAGGTTGGAAGTTCACAGATGTAAATAATATACCTGTATTTGCAAAATATCTCTTTTTAACAACTTTTTAAAACACCCTGATTAAAATACATTAATTAATAACTAATTGTAAGTTAAATTAGCTAAAAAATAAATTTTTCAATACTTTGTCTTAACTTACTCTTCGTATCACTACAATTTTTTTGCCATCTATTTTTACTTACCATGTCGATGCATCAATGCTGTTAATGACTCACTTTTTTAAATCACGTTTATAATAATTATTATTGTTATTTATTCTGTTAAAGATTACATGCTTTGGAGGAAATAAAAAGGCAAATTCTCATGCACAATGTGAACAACCATCCCCGTTGATTTGAATTAGTTTTATGAATTCGGATGATTTCTGGAAGTTTTATTTGATTCTACATGCAGTTAGTTATTGATACTTTGAATGGAGTACCAACCTCAAAATTTTTTATTGCAGAAATGGATAGAGGGTGCAAAAATATGCTACTCTGAATTTTTCAGATTTTTCTGAGACCGGGAAGTATTTTTAAACAATTATTGAAAGTCCGTTTTATGACGTCACGGGCGTTAATGTCCTATCCTTTTCTTAAGGAGAGGCGCCTCGTGATGTCATCAAAATGGACTTTCAATAATTTTTTAAAAATAGTTCTCGGTCTCAGAAAAATCTGAAAAAATTCACAGTACCATATTCTTACACCCTCTATCCATTTCTGCATTAAAAAATTTTGAGGTCGGTACTCCATTCAGTCGATGATCTTTGTTGCTGGATAGCACGTAAATAATTTAAGCATAAAAGAGAGAAAGAGAGAGAGAGAGAGAGAGAAGCCTATTTGAAAAATAAAATGTACATCGTATATTACGATATCTTTTGTTGTTTTCTTCCTCTGTTCATGAATTGAATAATATTTTAGTACCAAAAAACGTGCATATATAATTATGCAACTTAATATTTGAGTGAAGCGGTGAAATTGACTTTTTTTAATGCAACTGACGGACGAACCCTCTTTTTTTTTTACGATGTAGTCAAGTCCTGATTTTATAAATGCAATAAATTATAATATATTTATATTGATAATGTTGCAGGCATTATATGAAATATTATATCAGAGTGACATGAAAATGCATTGTTCTGTTTTTTGCTATTATATATAAGTCTGTCTGCTTATTAAGATTATATATTATAAATCATAACAACAATGCGTATATATTATATGACACACATGTTATATCTAATATTCGATAGATCTATAATTCTATATAATAGTGCGTGTGTTGGCTGATTTTTCAGTCTCTCTCTCTCTCTCTCTCTCTCTCTCTCTCTCTCTCTCTCTCTCTCTCTCTCTCTCTCTCTCTCTCTCTCTCTCTCTCTCTCTTTCTCTCTCTCATCTCTCGGTCTTAGTATTGATCCCTTACTCACCACACCACGCCGGCTGAATTGGAAAACTCCCCTACTTTGGTGTGCTACTCTGCATGCTTGTCGTGTGCTGCTGCTGCTGCTACCATGTCTAAAAACTTTATTCTTATCAGACTTAGTAAAAAATATATATATACATATTATAGAAAGAGAGGGAAAAAATATGTATATGAGATTAGCATATCATGCAACATAACGTGTTTGCTGTAGCTTGCTTGCTGTAAAGCGCCACTGTAATTCACTTGCATGTATGTACTCTGTTGGCGAATTATCCTCCATTTATTATTATATTTTTTTAAATATATAATATAAAATATTCATAAAATTCTAAGAAGACACGCCCCATATTCATGAAATAATATAACAAATAATTGTCTTTAGGTAGATTTAAGATTAAAAGAATAACATTATATTTAAAAAAAAATTATATGCCATCATTATTTTATTTCAATTCTTGCTACATGTTTTATTCAAACATTTCTTTTTACATTTGTTTGTATACACATGCATAAAGTCCGTAACTGGAAAAAAAAGACACTTAAAAATGTACTTGAACTAAAAGAATGTATGACTAAATTTTAAAAAATAAACTGACAAATTTTAAATAAATATTTCAATCGTACACGAGTTTTTACGATGTAAGAGTACATAGATCTCGCTCTCTAATTCCTCCATATTCCGTGAATTTTCATTTGAATCCTTTTCATGTGCAATTCCTTTTAACATTAAAATATTTCGATAATTCTTACTCCCGATTTGAATTTGTAATGTTTTAGGTAATATAATTAATAATATTTAATTATATTTCTACTGCGTGAATCAGCTAAATATTTAGTAAAGATAAAAGTTGTTTTGTTTTTTTTTAAATCAATTTCCAGAATCATTGATAATATGTATTGATAACACTTAACAGAAAGTTGTAAGATGTTAAAGACGATCATATTGATGTCTTACAGCAGGCAGCAGCAACAGCAGGCCGGCAAGAAGGAACGTGACGTCACCACATTTGTCGGTCTCCATGGTGACGAGGGCAAACTAAAACACTGACTGCCAGTGTCTACACAGTAGAGAGGTGGCATGTCGCGCAATCGAGGCCTGCTAGGCTCAATAGCCTCTCGCAATACACGTCATCACAATATAGATCAACTATCATCATGGGAGAAAAATCATAAAATATAATTGGATCGGACCTCACAAATGTCAAGCCATTACAAAAGAGATGTCTAAAAAGAAAACAATGACTTTTGCGATTGCTGTGTCACTATTGAAGCAATAAAACGTGATATAGGATTATAGGAACTAATATCAATTTTGTCGAAAAATAGTGTATATTCAGAAAATCCATACTAAAAGTATAGCTTGAAACAGGATGTCTGAAGTTTATATATAATACTATATTATAAGGTATATATACTGAAATACATTATATAGGTAATGTTACCACCCCTCATTGCCGCATCTCCCTTCAGAAGTGAGCACTGGACGTGATTAATGGATAAGTCTTTTATTAAACACAAAAGTGTACATATGGAATAATATTAGAAATACAAATTTCATAATAATAATAGAACACAATAACACACACACAAATTATAGATAATAGTTACAGAATAGAATAGAAACTTATAAGCAATATAGGGCCTTTAAGGAAACTTAAATGCATTGAAATTGAATTAATATACATACAAAATAAATTACTTCGCTCACTGGCTTCAGTGGCTCGTGTTCTAAAATAAATTGCTTAAAGGGTCATAAAAATATGTTTCTCAAATGCTTCAATAATACCCCTCAACTTTGACTCGAACTGTAAGTAAATATTTTTGACATGCTGCTGGTGGCACCAACTTCTGTCACAGACGTTCATAATTGTGGCTAAGTACTGACCAGATGACTCAGAACCATTGAGCGACGTCTGTTCGTAAATAAGTAACCTATTTATGAATCATATGGGCCTTATGTCCCCTATACAGATGGTTCATTTCATTCATGATTTACATTTTTGTGTATTTACGAACAGACATTTAGTGAATTTTTGTAATTTCTTTGACACCAACATTTGGAAGTCCACGCCCCCTATCCTGCTCCTACAATCTCTAGGGAGTACGTACATAAGCTGAGTCATACAAAAAACACGCGATCAGTAAAATCCCAGTACTAAATATAACGACACATTAACTTGATTGGTATATACTTCGTCATTTCTATCCCATCTATTTTATCGTAATTATTTTATTGTCATTTTCTACTATTATTTTTAATTTGTCTTTTTCGCTTTCTTGTTATGAATAATTTCATTAGTAAATTAAATAAATAGATTTTCTACTATATAATATTATACATAAAAATTATTTTATTGAGTTTTTACTTGATTTTAGTTTTTTTGTACAAAATTATAACAATTTATCAAATTCATTTTATTATTTCCATTTCTCTTACAGTTTAAGTGTCATAATACAATAAAATTTGTTGAGGTTTATAGGATAATTCATAAAAAAGGTTTAAATTAGGAAAGTTCGCAAGTTAAAATTTAAATTTAAGCATAATATAATATATAAGCAAACTATGCAGAGCAAATATAATTAGTTATATTAAATTTGCTAACTAATTTGATAACTAATTATATTTCCACTGTACTTCACTACTGCATGCCAGAATTTTGCAGCACAGTGATGATTTGCAGTCATAATTATGTTGTATGTTAATATTAATTCTAACTTTTCAAGTATAGAATAGCAAATGTTTAACATGCAAATAAAATGACGTGCTGTATTACCAACTATGTACTGTAATTTCAAGTAATTTGCGCATAAAGGATGCGAGTATTAAACTCAATTTAACGATGAGCAGTAATTTGGGGCATGGTGAAATTCCTTTATTGTAAATAATTTATAATAAAAAACTAAATTATAACAGAAAAATTAAACACACGATACATAAAAATAATTTGATTTCATTGCATATATAAATTTTGTATTATTTCATACTTAATTTTCTGTGATGGTGATATCACTAAACATAAATAGCAATATAGTAAATAATTTTCTTTTAAATTACTATGACTTGCTTGTAAGTTTTTACCTTTGCGCGATGCATATAGTGATGAACACAGAAAGATGTTATTAACCGTCTGTTATTGGTAGGTTGCTGCTGACTTGCTTGCCGACTGCTAGTAACCATGTAGGAACAGTTAGGACGAGAGAAAGCAAAAACTCATTTATCTGCTGTAGCTACAGCAGCATGCCTTGTATACTACAGTGCTTGTCAGTGAGTGAGTGCAAGTCATCTGTACTCGGTGTGTGTTGATATTTTAGCATTAAGTTAATTTACAAGCAACTCAAGTGAAATTCAAATTTTTTAATTATTTATTGGTTCGTTTATTATTGTAATTGAGTTGACATTATATATGATTGTTATGTCACGTTAGATTGTGATAATGCTGGAAGTGAGCGTGCTGTTAGACGCGGTGGTGCACGGCGTGGTGTTGTCTCTAGTGGTGTTGCTGCTGCACTGCGGCCGCCTCGGCTACTTGGCACGTCACCACCCGCTACCCTCTGCACCACTGCACAATGGTTCACGTCGCGTGAATAAGTACCACAAATTAGAGCAAGAACTCAAAGTACAGCAGCAACAGCAAACTCAGGAGCAAGTAGAACCTCGACCACACAGTCCTACACAGTCCATACAGTCCTTGGAAGTGAGTAGTACTGAGTCTCATCAAGAGTTCAGATACATAACTTATACCTTGATGACTCGGTCTGTATAGAGTAATTTGGACTTGCGGCGAGATGTGTATAAGAATTATTAGCTATGACAGCACTAGTATTTTAAATTGTATATATGGTGCTTTGCCAATATATGTTTTAAAAAGTACGAGACTACAACCATGACAATCACCGTGTTAAATTTGGAAGATACTTAGAATCGTCCAAAAATTAATCAAATTAATGTGTATTTATTTTTATTACATTGCTAGGCTGTTCAGAAATTCAGAAACAAACATTATAGGTTACGTCAGCACTATAGAGAGTCTAATTTTAAAATGTATCCCTAAAAAAAACAACAACTAAAATGCATGCCAATTGAAAAGCGAGAATAATATAACATGTATAGTGAATGAAATATTGAGAAATCAGTTGTAGTTTTAAATACAAATTAAATTGAAAATGTGGTGAACTGCGGTAGATATACATGCATAACCATAAAATTTCTAGTTTCAAAAATTATCATTCGACACATTTATTTTTAGTACGATTTAGGTAAAGATTTATGAAAATGACCTTTGTACATATAGTATAATACTTACACTATTGCAATGACATCAATGACCAAATTAATTTTTATGTTGCTACTTTTATGAGTGTATGAAGTTCACTGCAGATACTCGGGTGGTATCTGCCATCAGGTTTTAACAAGATGTGGACTTCTTTATAGACTTGAAAAACAAATAACTTTACTTGCAAATATAATCATTCAAGGTCCAAGAATAAACTTTGAAGAATTACAGTTCTCAATATGATTTTCGGAAAACTGTGCAGACTTAATACGATCGAACAAGGTTTGCTACAAAAATAAGGGTAAAATATTTAAATTTAAGGCAGAAAAGTTTCAGTTTAATCTATATTCCATACATTTGTAATATATATATATATATATATATATATATACTGTATATATTATGTATAAATGGTTATAGAGCAGAAAAGATCAACATGAATACATTTTATTACATATTTTAATAACATGCCCAATGGGTGCATGACTTAAAAAGGGGATCTCATTCACAAGTGTTCAGTCACAGATTAAAGCATTGTTATTACAATTTATTAATGATTCATGATGTTCTTTTGTAGACATTATTGTAGGCCGTATTCATTATACTTTATTTGCACATGCATTGTTCTTAACTTGAACAAATACATATATATACTAGACCATTTCATTAAATTAGGTGTTACGTGGTGAGCGAGACAACATCTTGTTTTCTAAAAATAACAAATGGAAGTTTCCACAGAAAATTTATTTGAAATGAAAACAATTTAAGCTTTTACTTCCTGCACTTTCAGCAACATTAATTATTTCTATTTTCATGTTCCTTTAATACATTAAACAATTAGTATTTTTGTCGTGCAAAAATTTTAACATTGTTCTTTATATAACATCTTCGTGTTATAAAATTTGCTTACACAAATTAGTACACAATTTATAGTGCATTGTCAAAGAAGGAGTATCAAATATTTTTTGTTCCTGCAAATTTTAATTAATTGATGTTCGTATAAAAATTGCCAGTATAGCAGCGAGACTGCATGCATTTAAGATCACCACATATATTGTTCACCTGTTTGCTATAGTTCCAGAGTAACGAAACATCATCCTGCATGGAAATAGCCTCAAATACAAATTTTCCTCTTCGTTTGTACCACATCTAATGCGAACAAATAAGTAGCAAATAATAAAATAAAATTTCAGTATATAATATTGATGGTAAAACTAAAAATCTTAGACTTGAACCGTCTTCTTTTTTTTTTCTATCCGTGGGACTGTAGCTTGCATGCCTTGAATGCATGTAATGTCGAGTCAGTTTTAAATTTAAAACCCGTAGTTTGGATGTGATTGTTTGTGATATTCCCGTCCGTCCGTCCTCTGATGAATCTGATGTGATGGGATGCCGCCTCAATTCACCTGCTCATTGCCAGACTAATTAACAATCGACATTGTGCTCATGCCATCCACCCGCCGCCGTTACTGTATAGCGCGTGTGTATCGCACCCAATTAATTCTCGCACAACTCCATTCACACGCATGCATTTTCATTGAATGCATCTCTATATTTAGATTATAAAATTAGTTAATTAAATGTTATCATTTTACATTATGAATATAACTGATTTGACTTCACAATATGTTTTTTTTTTTTTTTTTAGTTCGAAATTGCGTATATTATTATATATGTTTGATTTGATTTGTTTATTGGTTCCAATATAGACAAGTCCTTGTTGTGGATACGTTGATGGATACATATAGCCACATATAAGATAATTACAATCCTTAAACATAAATAAAATATGACATATATTACACACATTATATTTATATATATTGGTGTGTAATTTAGAGCAAATATAATTATTACGGAATGCTGCAAGTAAGCTTGTTTTGACAGTGGCAAACCAAGTAACCAAGTAGCTAGCGGCTTACCTTGAAGTGCAAAGCTTGCGTACCGAGATGGTATGTGACGTAACTCTGACGTAATCGAGAGCAGGACTAACGATGTGGTGGCTGAGTGACGTACGTGGTCGCCGGTGTAAACTGCATGATGCAACTGGACCAGCTGGCTGCTTGCTATCAACCGCAGCACATGTACACCTTGGGCCACCATGAAATTTAATATTTTACCCCTGTCAAGATTCCCATACTATGTTTGTGGGTATTGTTAAGTTGTTACACAGTCTGTATGGACAGAATGGAGGTGTGGCGAACTTCAAATTATTTGGTATGGCTATATTATGTAGACGAAGCTCCCCCAACTTTGCAAAGTTGCATTTCTTTAATGTGACTTTGAGCTGCAGCTTCACCAAATCAGGCAGGGATTAAGTTCGTGCGGTCCAGAAGTGTGTATGTACTGTACATGTGAATAAGGAGAGCGGGATCGAGAAAAGTGCCACACCCACTTCAAATTTAAATCTGCTACTGCATGGTGTGGGCGTGGTCATATGCATCTTCAATATGCATACAAGATATGTACCGAAATACTTTGTGTATCAACTTTTTTTTTTATATGATTTAAAGCTGAACTTCATCAGAGGTATAACAGTTATTTGTTTATAAAAAAAAAAAAAAAGAAAAAAGTAAAAAAGTTAAAAAGTTAAAACTAGGAAAAATAGCTATTAACTAAAACTTAACTTATTGCTGTCTTTGATATATTTGTTTGTAGTGTGTGCTAGGTAACATCTCATAACTTAAGAAATATGACCTACTATAATACAAGATGTGATTATAAAATATATCACCTCTCCTAGTTTTATTTTACGATACTTTAACTTTTAATATTTTGCTGCCAATATGAATTCAGCTTGCATTAATTCGTTTTTTTTTTTTTTTTTTTTTTTTTTTTTTTTTTTTTTTTTTTACTAGCATGTAGACAAGTGGTTGAAAGCTTTTTCAATTTGTCACTTTCGTATTCCAAGACAGACCTAGAAATAGTTACAGAAATAGATTGAAATAGTTGTATTCAAAGCTTGAGTTGCATTTAAAGAGCAACGACCTTTTAACGAAATGTGTCTGTCAAATAGCTAACACCTAACACTTGTTAATGACTTGTATATTGATTAAACTCCGTTAATTATAGCTACATTTTCACCAATGTTAAATTGAAGTCTGTATAGCAATAAGTTCAATAACCAATAACTAAACTTACATTTGTTTAACATGCACATTTTTTTATTGTATAGTAGTTGAGTAATACTACCAGGGAGAGTATATTGGAAGGGTGTACGCTATTAAAGGAGTAGGCACTCGCATGGTATCTCATTATATCGATATACGCTATATGGCTTCCATATAGGATATTATGTTTTGATCAAGAAATAGATTACATTTCTTTTCGATCGATACCTAGACTGTCATAATGCAATGAAATTAATTTTTCTTTCATGATGATTTACTGTTATTTTCTGTTAATTTTAATTTCCATATCATTAATGCTAAAATATGGATACAGTATTTAGTAAAGTGATCGAATATTTAATTAATACTTGTACGTACCATCACAAAATCCAAATATGCTGCTTATAGTATTTCACAGTATTGGTTGAAATATATATATATATATATATATATATATATATACAAAATAATTATTATTGATGCATTCTATAATAAAGCTTTCTCACGTTATTTTTTCATTTTTTTTTCTAAACAAAAAATTAAATAACTAAAATAACATATTGCTCATTATACATTGTCATATATTCTATACATATAAAATATTACATGGCACAGTATTACTTACCAATTTAAATAAACGAGCTTGAACCAAGTTAATTTAATGTGGAATTTCGGATATAAGAGTACATTTTACAATGACCCTTTGCCTAACAAGTAAGAAATGTACGTAGCACGTTCACTGTTGCAGTAAATAAATATTTAACTCACCCTCTTCAGTATAAAAAAAATGTGTTGAAGTTGAACATGAAAGTGTTTAAAAAAGGGTTTACCATGACATGTAAGTGCATGGGGGCGTGCGTGTAGCGGTATACCCTCTTTATGTACCTATATATGCTAGTGCATGAAGCGAGCGTACGCATATGTACATAACATTATGTACAAAACATCTTCGTGTTCGTATGGAGTATTTAAATTGTCCTCCTCCCTTATTTTGTGTTCTCCCTGTAGCACATTATAAATGCAGTGTTGAAGTACGTGTGCAGCTATAGGGGTTGTGCGTACATATTTACTTGCATGTAAAGGTGCATTAGGGGAGAACAATACGTTATTATACCTTATGTTTGAGTCATATAATAGAAAAGTCATAGAAAACAATGCTGAAACTTCAAATATTTTATCTAAAAATGTTTTGTTGCCAAATTAATAATAGATGCAAAATCGTTTTAGAATCAAGAATAAAAAAGACCCTCATGTCATTATAATATTATACAGTATTACTATAATAAATTGAATGCTTTGTGTATTTATTTTATTTTCTTGAAGAATTAGTTTTTTTATTATGTATAAATGTATTACTCATGTATTTTTTTTAATAAAAAGTTACAATAAAAAAAAATATATATATAATAATTGTATTGTATTTATACTGTATGATACAACATAAAAGTTGGTCTGTAAGGAACAGACTATTCAATAGTGAACTCACTTCATGAAATGCCTGCCTGTGCGTAATATAAAAGTTCTAAATTATTTATATAATATATAATAAGCACCATTCACTATAACCCTTAATATTCTGTGGTTCACATTTAACTTGGTTTTCGTCATGTTTGTAACGTTGTCAGTCATTGGTTTTGTATAGTTTATAACGAATAACTTTACTCATGAAGTAAATACACTATAATTTATCCATGACTTAACTTAGGCGAACAGAAGAGCTCCCGAGCGTTTCCGATAAAAACCAAGTTGAATGTGAACGTAGAAAGTATCAAAGGATCTCTCCCAAATTATTGTCTTTGCGGATCACTCGAATTATAATCCTGCAGGAACAAGTTGAAAATTGGAAAATACATTACATGAATAAAAGAAGCAAAGAGCTTCCACAAATGAACAAAAATATTTACAAAATCGTGCTTGTAAATTGTTAGTAATATATTATTGACATAGGAATTAATACCTTATACAGCACAATACAGCTATGTTATACCTACTTGATTATATTTTTATTTTATGCTATTATGAATTATGCTATTTTTTTTCTAACATTAATGTTACATTAATTATTCTCATTCCCCTTGTGCATTTATGTGCGATTTATAATATTGCTGAAATATTGTTTTATGCACTGTCGCGTATTATGACAGTTAAAATAGAATCTACGTGTTTTGCTCTTTTCATTGGTGTTTATCTTTAGCTAATTTTGCTTCAACGTGTCATGTTTATCTATAGCTGTTCTTGTAATGTACGTGATGTTTTTGACATGCTGTGAGGCTGAAATTGTTTCACTGAATCACGTCTACATCGCACTACTGTGCAAAGCCATCAATGTTTTTATGATATGTCAGGCACACAACTCTCTAAATTCTTGTTCTTCAATTTATTAATTTATTTATAAGTAAGACAAGAGCATTTACTAAAATAAGATTCATTTTTAAAGCTATAAAAAACTATATAGTATATATGTGCATTGTGCGCCCCATAGCAGACACCCTTTTCTTAATTAAAGGTGTCTGTTTGACATTTTGCAGAGGTAGCAAATTTATAATTTGTTTTAGAAAAAGCACATGTGCTTCATGCACGGTGAACCATTCTTATTGAAAGGGTAACTGAAGTTTTGAAATTATTTGATAGTTTCCTTGTCCACGTGCTTACCTTCATTGTACTACGTAGTCAAAAGTAAGCAGAAAAAAAAATGTATGCATGCTGTCCCGCTTTGTGTCCCCTTTTCCACCCCTCTCCTGACTAGTTACCTGGTTTTTGACGGCGTTTTTCCTTTGTTTCAGTCGGATGGGAACACAGCGTTCCTCCGAGCAGCTCGAGCCGGCAACCTCGACAAAGTGCTCGAGTATCTCAAATCCAACATCGACATCAACACTTCGAACGCGGTAAGTTTGTGAATCACCTGGAGATATTGGTTATAGCGTAGTATATTTATATTATTTTATTTATATAAACAATGTCCACATAATATATCAAGTTGGTGGCACACACCTTTAAATGCAAAATATAAAATCATTATGATCATTATCTCTATTATATTTTTACTTTTGTTATTATTTTTTCATATTATAGAAGATAAAGTTTCGTTTCTTTTTTCTTAATGAAAAAAATTGTATGTCAACATGCATTTCGTGCCAACTTCTGGATATGTGCCTCTCCCCTTTTTCTACTGAAGGTGGGCGTGGCACTTTCCCGCTTTTTCAAATAAATTGATCAGGATTGCAGTAGTTTCTTTTCGAAAATCTCGGGTCTCTTTGTAACGTTATCTCTAATTAATCGAAGTCCAATATATTCTACTAGGACCATACCAGGTATCACGATATGCGTATCATCTCTGTATTTCTAATGTTATAAGGTGAGGTAAATTTCAGTCAAGATTGTAGGAATAAAATTTCTACTGCAAATAAATGTAATTATTGAAAGGAAATAGAACACCATTTTTCTGTCTATTTTCCAAAATCCAGTTTTCTCCATTTTTTTTTTTTTTTTTTTAATATTATGCTCTTTTTATGTGTTTATCTTTTAAGTAACTAAGTTTGGTTAAAAAGTCCGTCAATATTGAACCGGTTATGTATTTTGTGTTAAAGAAGTTAATTAATCTAGCGTACACAGCATGATGCATGTAGCAAGACATGTGAGCGAGAGAGCGTGCGTGCCTGCGTGCGTGAGCCGGTCGGTTGGCCTCACGTATAATGGTTCATTTTATAAATATAGCTCACGTCATGCTTGTGTAAGGTTGCAGTTGGTCAGGCGGGTAGGCGAGCAGGGAGGCATTTATTGGAGAACAGCCAGGCAGCCAGCTCATGACGTGGCCCAAAGTTGACAAGCAACACCCGCCGTGGTGGCTACCGGAGTAAAACTTAATTTGCGTCACCCACATCACGAGGCGAGCGTTAAATACTTGTAACATAACTCTCGACAGACAATTTTACTTAATAGACTGTGCTTCCACTTAATTTATTATTTTGAAAACAAAAATATATATTACATGCATACATTATGCATTCGTTTTGATTACAGTATAATGCTTGCTAGACATAATCTCAACAGGCATGCAGCGTATTATATATTAATTATATGTTCGTAAACTTGTCCAGTATATACTTTCTGCACTCAACCGACCTTATTCACTTATAGACATATGGTAATTATATACACGTATATATCGGGTGCAGAAATTGTACACTGGGCAGGTTTTACAAAACATACGGTCTATATTAATATTATAAAAACGCCAGGAGATAAAATCCGGGGATTCTGCAGTTTGTATGTTTTTGTTTGGTAAAATTGACCACCGAGCTCGTGCTCGCAATAGTCGGGCTCGTAATGCTTACAATTTTTAACAAATATAAATGAAGTGCAGCTGATTGCTTTGTGATTCTTTGTGAAATGTTACATTGGCTGCACAAAGATCTCTGCAGTACAAAATTTTTAAGACTAAAAATAATTTTTATAGCATACATGATCATTTATCACTTTATCAGTTAAGTCTGTTAAGTGCTTTTGATATTATTTATTAATATGTCTTCAAGACATGCGTATTAAAATTGTCTATATTTTTGAAGACAGTAAGTATACAGCGACTACCATAATTCGCCGTAATTATTCATAATTTTGTATTATTTAAATTTTTATAGGTGCAATGTGCCAACTAATCAGGACAATTTGCTCTATGAATTTAAGTACAGTATTTGGAAGATTGCGTCAATATCTTACATTGTTTTATGATTTTTAGATTTTTTAGGATCATAGAAAGCTAACCTACTTGCAACCTGCAGCACATTTTCAATATAATCATTAATAATGATGAGCTTAAATAGCTTCAGTGAATGAAAGATGTTAAATGAAGGTGTCAGTGGAGGCAGAGGAAGTTTTCAGCGGAGATTTAGTGTCTATTGCATTAACTAGCCGCCAAGATAATTTTCTCAATTACTCTTTACATTTCTGTCTAAACTTCGTTAGTTCTTGTGAATTTATCTCTGAAAATCTTCATTGCTATGCATGCCTTTGACCCAAGTTTATACGCAAATTTATAAACTTTAGCATCAAATTGCTTTTTAAGGAATTAAGCTAAGTTCTAAAAAAATAATTATAATTTAAGCTGAAGTCCCATTATATGTTATTCAATATTTTGTATAACAAATGAGGGTGTAA
Source organism: Siphlonurus alternatus (assembly GCA_949825025.1). Lineage (NCBI taxonomy): Eukaryota > Metazoa > Arthropoda > Insecta > Ephemeroptera > Siphlonuridae > Siphlonurus > Siphlonurus alternatus. The sequence continues at coordinate 58,700,909 of OX463788.1, read as the reverse complement.
TATATAGCCCATTGGTTTTAGCTATAATTTTTTTATATTTATATTTTATAATGATAATTTAATGTTGTATGAGTGTATATAGTGTGTGTTGTTGGAATTACATCATACATCTACCTAATTTCACTGAGAGATATTCAAAGCTCTGGTGGGAACTGATACAAACCTTGCTATACAGCAGCTAGAACAGTATAAGTCATTGAATACAATTAACTCCATTAATTTTCAAATATATTTGTATTTTTAGATGGGTTTGTTTAGGAAGTATATATTTCAATAGTGTAATTAGACGTAATTGATGTTAATTAAAGGATTGGTATGCAATGATTTAATGATATACTATTGGTTGGATAATCCACTTAGCTGCACTGACCATAATATTGTGTCCCTTTGTAATGAAAATGTACTTAACTGTTTGCAGAACGGTCTGAATGCGCTGCACCTTGCCTCCAAGGACGGCCATGTGCATGTGGTGACGGAGCTGCTCAAGCGTGGCGCCACCGTAGATGCAGCCACCAAGAAGGGAAACACTGCACTCCACATTGCTTCACTAGGTAATATCATCTAATACTTACCACGGAATTTAACAGCAAATGAGTTGATCCAGAAAAGCAACCTTATTTGCATCATTTTTATTTTGCATTGTATTGATGTAGGATAAAAAATGATAACTGTAGATTTGTTAACAAGAGGCATGAAACATATAATTATGTCATGTATTATTTAATTTAAGCCATTTCAGTTTCAAATTTATTAATTTTTTTGTCTAAATCCCTTTTAACTTTAAGATAAGTCTGCAGTTGTTGCAGTTGATTGAAATTAAAAAAAAAAAAAAAAAAAAAAAAAAATAGAATTGCAATACAATAAACACATTTTTATATTTAGTTCAAGCTGCAAATAAATACCATATGCTATAATGAGGCTCGAATATGTAGTTAGAAAAAAATATAAATCTAATTTTCATGGATAAATTTAGTTAAAAAATGTTTTATTCATTATTTTGATGCAAGTTTGACTACTGCTAATGATTTGCTAAGTAAAATGTAATGGAATTTATTTAACTGATTAGCGATCAGATAAGTAGACTGAGAGCACTGACCATAGAATAGGAAGTTCAGGAGTAGGTTCTGCAGAAACAGGCTAGGTTTTCAGTTGCTTTTTTCTTTCTAAGTCCAGCCAATGAAAAACAATAAAAAGTTGTTCAGCTTAAGCATCTTACGAAGAATGGTAGGAGTGACAAATGTGTGTTTGCAGCTGGCCAAGAGGACGTAGTGAAGATCCTGGTTCAGCATGAAGCTTCAGTCAACGTGCAGTCACAGAATGGCTTCACGCCCCTCTACATGGCAGCACAGGAGAACCACGACAACGTGGTGCGCTTCCTACTCGCCAACGGAGCAAACCAGAGCCTCGCTACTGAGGTGAGCTGAATGTTGTTAAACAACTTTAAATAAGTTACAAAATTAAATTGAAGTAAGCAACTTAAAAGTTTTTATACGTTACCCGATAAATCAAATTCAAAATATTAAATAATACAATATCTTTTAAATTACCATTGAATATGGTTATGGTTATTGAATATGGCATCTTTAAGTGTAAATTTGGTTCTAAGACTAGAAGCTGATTGAGATGCATGCTTGTGTGCAGGATGGCTTCACACCGCTGGCAGTGGCCATGCAACAAGGCCACGACAAGGTGGTTGCAGTGCTTCTGGAGAATGACACACGGGGCAAAGTTCGCCTGCCTGCTCTCCACATTGCAGCCAAGAAAGATGACTGCAAGGCTGCAGCCCTCCTGCTCCAGGTCAGTCAGCCATGCTCTGCTACTTACATAAAGCTGATGCATTTACCCTCTGGATCCATATATATATGAGTAACTAAATAAATACACAGAAAATAGTAAGAATCACTAAATAAATTGAAGACTAATATTCATTAAAGCTCTCAGGATTATAAGTAATATAATATTTTTCACCCGTGTTTTACTACTTTTTTTTTTTTTTTATGACATTATGCTGCAACATGTCAAGTTTAGCGGTCTAAACATCTGCATGTTGATAGATATTTCATTTGTTTTTGTTTTCTTGTGATAATGATTTTTTTTTTAATAGGGTCATTTTGCTTATTCTGCTGTGTGTTTTGGAATAAAATAAATAGCACATTAAAGGTGCACCATAGTCTGTATTTAAGCTAACCTTAATTGACACAGCCAGTCTCTCTGTCACAATTAAACAGTGTTATAAAATAATAATTGTAAATTTGTGCGATTTTTTTGCAGTTCGTTATATATATAAATATATATATATATATATATATATATATATATATATATATAATAACTGTTTTATGTTCTATATTGTAGTCACAATATGTACCACTGGTATTTAATGTGAATAAATAAAATAATACATAAAATCAATAAATAATCATTTTCACAAATCTATAATTTCAGTAATTTAATTATACAGCATTTACAGTATAAAATAATTGTGTTTGGTGAATATTATAGTGCTTTACAAAAGTGTTGTTAAGCTAGTAATTAACTCTTACTATTTTTAAAAGTAAATATAAGTAGCATAAAAATGGATTATTAACTGATTATTTCTAGTTAAAAATTCGTATATAAAGAAATTAATTTAGTTTCTTTTGCTGATTTGTGGAGTGCACCCATTTATTGCATCAGATAAAATAGAAAATAATCTAAATACGAGCTTTTTATTTTCAACTTACCATTTGTACTTGTGGCGTTCTGATTGGCTAAAATTCAGCTTGCACACAGAAGCAAAGTTGCATATGCTGAAGTTTTGCCAGAGTCAAGAAAACTCGGTGCAAGCTGAAAAAAATGCATTGCTTGGATTGTCAGACCTAAAATTTTAATTTAGCTTGAGCTGAATTTTTACAACTTTGAACTTGCAAGTAATGAAAGCTCGTATTTTAACCTTTATTGTTTATAAAATTTACCTGAAAATTATTTTGCAATAGGAATTTGTCTCCAACTTTCTTCAATAACAAGTATAGATTAAGACAAGATTAAAAGTGTGGATATATTTTTAATAATAATCTTATTTTTTCCTCATGAGTTTTGTTACCATTTTATTTCAATGTGACAGCTATAATTATATATATAGGATATTGTTGCCAGTCATCAATGTTGTGGTTGATCAGTGTTGACATATGTTGTCGTGTTTGCTGCAGAATGACCACAATCCTGATGTGACTTCCAAGAGTGGCTTCACACCTCTGCACATAGCAGCGCACTACGGCAATGAGAACATTGCCAACCTCTTGCTTCAGCGAGGCGCTGACGTCAACTACTCCGCCAAGGTGAGTTTGAATATTCTTACTGTTATTTGTTCAAATACAATGTCAGTTACTGACAATCACACTAGCTATTGATTTTGTGGGCTGTATTAATATTATTGAACAAGCCAACCACACAAAATCAATATTAGAATAAATCTAAACTTTTCATTTGAATCTTAAGTTCTGTTATAATGGATTTTTTTAAAATAATTTATATAGGGTTTACTTAAAAGTTATCTTGTTTTTATGGATTTGAATATTTATTATTATTATTCATTTTAGTTAACAATTTTTAAAATTATTATAAAAATTATATAGTAAGTAATAATTACAGTCTCACCTATTATACTATTATTATTTACTAAGTCTTGACAAAATCTTATATGGTAAAAATATTAAATTTCAGCATTCAAACAATTTTTATATTGTCAGCAAGTAGGTGATGAGTGTTTATAGTTATTAAAGACATGAAACTTTTGTAATATTTGATACCATTTTAAATTTTGATTTGCTACGAAGCAGTTGTGATGCATTGTTGTTTGTTGTGTGCAGCACAACATCACCCCTCTGCATGTCGCGGCTAAGTGGGGAAAGACCAACATGGTGTCCCTGCTGATCGAGAAGGGGGCCAACATTGAGGCCAAGACTCGTGACGGCCTCACACCCCTGCACTGTGCTGCACGCTCAGGCCACGAGCAGGTTGTGGACATGCTGCTCGAACGAGGAGCACCAATCAGCTCCAAGACAAAGGTGCCTGCTTGTTCACTCTTTCATTTTGTTATCTAAGCACATTTTGTTACAAAAGTGGCATATACAACTTGAGACTTGAGACAATTTGTCTAGCCATTTCATAAAATCTTAATAAATCAACAACCCCTTCATGGGTGATGTAGAAACAAACTAATCGGGGGTAATATTTTAAGTGCTGTGAGGTGGGTAATAATTGCAGGGTCTGTAGGAAGTTTGGAGAACTTGAACTTTTTGTAGATAAAGACTGTTTTTCTCATTTCCCAATCCATTTAACTTTTTCTGTATAATCTGCAGTAAATGAACCATGGAGTAGTGCATGGTCAGGCTGTTTCAAACTGTATTCACATATATTATATTAATCATGCAATGTATTTTTGAATGAAGAAAGAATGTGTTGAATACCTTCAAAAAAATCAATGAAACCTGAATAATTATTAATTTAAAATGTTCAGCTTCAAGTAACAAAAGCATTTAAACAAATTCTTAAATGTTGTAATATATAAATATTTAAATAATATCTAATATATAATATAGTGACATTTGTAAATTATGTAAAAAAGAATCCCAAGACAGAGGGCATCTATTCAGATGCTCTGAATTAAAAGCAGAACTTGACTTGTTGCCTGGCAACATGAAGCGGGAAGAGCAGGAATCCTATCTCTCTCTATTGGCTTACTAGAAGTAAAATGGTTTAAACACCAAAACGTGGGCATAAGAAAAGAAGAAGAAGAAGAAAAAATAATATCTAATAAACAATAACTGTAAACAACACCTTCTAATTCCAGACATATTGCTTTCTGTATTGATAAAATAACCTTTAGAATTTTATCAAGATATATTATTTTTTGGTCGGTTTATGTAAAGACTTTCACCATTCAAGTACAGTTATAGTGAAAAAGAATGAGACACGTTGATTGAGTGAGTGCTGGATTTTCCACTAGTTAAGTGCTCGCTCGCTTAGCACCAAGCTGGAGCTGACATGATGTCGCAATGCAGCGTGTTGCCATTTTGTGTGACTTCGAGCTTAGCACAAACAAAATCTTAGTGGATACCTTAGTGGATACTCCATACATTACTCACTCAAGCAAATTTAATAAAATATGCGAGTGTTTTAGACATTAAGTGCTGGACAAATGATATTATATATATTATATATCTCACAAGATACATGACTCGATTCAGATATCTATCATAATTGTTTTATTATGACAGTTTATATTTATTATTATGTTTTATTATTATTATTTATTATTGTTTTATTTTCCTCAACACAACTCAACATTGGAAGAATTGTATACCAAAGTGTGTGATGTTTCCCCAGAATGGACTTGCACCGCTTCACATGGCGTCTCAAGGAGACCACGTGGATGCTGCTCGCATCCTGCTGTATCACAAGGCACCGGTGGACGAGGTCACAGTGGACTACTTGACGGCCCTTCATGTTGCTGCCCACTGTGGTCACGTGCGTGTTGCTAAGTTACTCCTCGACCGGAAGGCAGATCCCAATGCTCGCGCCCTCAACGGATTTACACCCCTACACATTGCTTGCAAGAAGAATAGAATCAAAGTCGTAGAACTTTTACTCAAGCACGGTGCATCTATTGAAGCTACAACTGAGGTATTTATACATACACATTTCCAGAAATTTTTAGACATACACAGACTATGCACATTAATAAGTATTGTGTTTATGCACATAATATATAAAATAAAAAAGTGGAAAAAAAAAATACAATTTGTTTATAGTCTTTTTGTGGTGGCTTTGAATGAAAATGTTTTTCATTTACAGCAGTTAAGTATTAAAATGCAAGGAACCCAATTGAAAATTTTACATATTTATATTGAAAATTTTGCAGTTAAAAATTCAATAGTACAATTGCAAACAACTTTTCATCATTCATATATTTCTAAAAGAGATTCTAACACACTGGAAACGCCCAGCAACACTATGATCTCCCATCCCCTCCCCATTTTTATTATAAATACATGTTTTTAATTTAATTTAGTTTTATGATTTATATAATTCAATTTTTTACTGATCTGGCAATGAGAGAGAATGTCTTGTTTTTTGCAGTCTGGACTGACTCCGCTGCACGTGGCGAGCTTCATGGGCTGCATGAACATTGTCATCTACTTGATCCAACACGAGGCCAACCCAGATGTTCCGACTGTACGAGGAGAAACTCCGCTGCACTTGGCAGCTCGTGCCAACCAGACCGATATCATCAGGATCCTCCTCCGCAACGGAGCACAAGTAGACGCCAGAGCAAGGGTAAGTGCATGCTGTCAAAATCCTTTAAGATATATATGTGCCCAAGAGGTTCAAATACTGCATTCTAATTGGTCTGCGGAATCAGAGAGATTTTTTTTTTTCACACGGAAAGCTTGTAAAACTCCATCTAAAACTAGTGCAGCAACATTTTTCTGTGCAGAAATTTTTTAGTCAAAAAAGCTCTTAGGTCCACCTTTAATAATGATATTTTAATTATTATAAATCTGTATTTTACAGACAGACTATATAATTATAACTTAATATTTAAAGTTATGAATTAATACATTTAAATGTTTTATAGTTACTGCTATATTATGAATGGAAAATTTAATCAGGCCCTTATTTGAAAATAGTTTTTACTGTAGCAATTATGAATTTATTGATAAAATGAATGAACAAAATTTTCTATTTTCTTTTAGAGAGAAATTGAAAATTCAGGATTAAGTAGCATTCATGTTGATAGAATGGGTGAAAAAATATTCAAAGAGATATAATAAATTGTTATTTAATAAAATTATTATTTACACACTGCAAGTAAACTCAAGCATTATACACATTATTATAATTAAGTTTAAATTATTATACAAGTATTATCATGATAACTTACAATTGAAGATACAGCATTAAAAATACAGCAATAAAAATCTAAAAGTAATACAGATTTGACATTTAATTGTTTTAGAAATTGAAAAGTTTAGTTTATATTAAAAATTCTCATTCATTGCTCCTTTTTTCGAGCCTTAACTTATATTTTTCAATTACCTGTTCTTGTTCCGTCTTTAAGGCGTGAAGGTATGATTTGTCTGTGTGTGTGTTTGTTTCAGGAGCAACAGACACCCCTTCACATAGCGTCTCGGCTGGGCAACGTCGACATTGTTATGTTGTTACTGCAGCATGGAGCTGCTGTAGACTCAACCACCAAGGACATGTACACCGCCCTGCACATTGCAGCCAAGGAAGGACAGGAGGAGGTAAAGTTCCTAGTAGGACGCCGGATCATGGATCACATAGACGTACTCTATCTCATGGAGAAGTTTAGATCAAGGCATCAGGAATACTTTATATAGTTTAGCAAGCAATACACCCCAACATTCTTTATATATTTATATATATATCGATGGCTCCGCGGCGAAAGTGCTGGTTTGCATTTTCCGGAATAAAAAAAAAAGGACCTGTTTGCTTTTTCAATAAGGTCGTGAATTACAATAACAAAAGAAAAAAAGAAAACTTTCTATACAAATGCAAATCCGTCATTTTGTTTCATTCCGGAAAATGCAAACCCGCGCTTTTGCCGCGGAGCCATCAGTATATATATTTACGCTGTAAATCTGAAATCAGCTTCATATGTTTTTTTATAGTATTTTTTTTGTGCATTTTTATGTAAAAAATATATATATAAATGGGGAGGTTTAATTAATATCCAGTAAATGGGATTAAAGGATGATGTCACAAAAATTATTGCAGTAACAAAAATTTACTGATTGAGTGTATACTTAATTTTTGTCCACAATTTTCCAAAATTTGAGCTAAAAAGGCCTTTAAAATTTTTATATCTTTATAATAGAGAGGTGGTTTAATTTAGCACACTTGTTGTATCTGCATGTGAATAAAGAAAGCACACAGCTGTGGTTATACCACCTCTTTTATGATACTAGAAGCTGCTAGTTATTGTATATACAAAATATGGGATTTTGTTTACAAAAATGAACTTTACTTTCTTAATAAGTATATTTTTCTAAAATTTAGTAATTTTTGTGACCTTACAGCTTTAAGCTTTAAAGTTGGCTTGAATCTAAAGAACATTCAGAATTGCTAGCTTGTCGTGTTTTAATTATGTATATGAGCTTCAATTGTTTAATAATTCTGTCGGATATTAATGTTATTAATTAATTGTAAGATCGATTGAAATGAAAAAAGTAACAACTATTTATTGTACCGCTATAATATTTGGGCTCAAAATATTTGAATATAGTGATGCTATTTGGAATCATTTCCATATTTTTTTATAAAGTAGGCCCCACAAATTTATGTTTGAAATACATAAAAATAATGGAAAAAGGACTAAAATATATTAAATATTGCATGTTAATTAATGTGAAAAATGTTTGCCAACAAAGTTTACTGCTTATAAAGTAATATAATTTCCTGCCTTTTTAATAGGCTTTTTGCTGACCATTTTTAATTATAATAAGCTAATTTAATTTAATAATCTCTTTAAGAGTTATTTATTATTACTATTGTTACAACTGTCACCATGCAGCCTTATAACTTATGATACCAAAGTATCTATATCGGATTGTTATGTACCAAAGTGGCCTTATGATATTTAAATATATAACGTTGTGATTGAGTGTGATAGGGGAAACATATATTAGACTCTCTATTCAATGTATCTGTTTTTTTGTTTTGTGTCTTCATTTTGTCTGAGTGTAATATTCTAGTCATATTCTCTAGTAGACTCTAGACTCTGTCCACTGCTCCTTTTTTTATTTAAAAAAAAGAAGAAGAAACTTATATTATGTTCTGTAGTTCTCATTATTATTATTATTATTTAGTGCATTACACAAACACAACAAAAGCACACCAATTCATATATTTGCTTGTAAAAGATGATTTTTTTTACAAGTATAATAAGCACTGATATAAAATGAATGTGTGTGGCACTGAACACTGAAATTTCTAACTAGCTAATAAGCATGAAGATAATGTAAATAATTAAAAATGAATCAAAACTATTATTAATTATAAGCTTTTAGTTGAAATTTCAGTAGTCATAAATTTTACCTTCGTGACTATTGCTAGCTGGTAATTCACATTGTCATATGCACTCTTCTGCTTCTCTTTATTCATATCAAGATAATTTACACTAAAAAAAAAAAAAAAAAAAGTTGAAATTAAGTTAATTATTATTGTATTTTTCATCCTAAAAATATATTTTGTGTTCAGGATTGTTTTTTTTTTTCAATTCTATTTAAGAGGAAATTTATAAATAAAAATAAATTTATTGTTTTCTTCTTTGTTTTATTTGCATGAATCACTTTTACTAACAAAAACACTGAACACATTTTCATTATAATTTTTTATATATCTTTATTTTGCTATTTTATGCATCAAATGCCTTTCTCTAACTGTCCCTTTCTCTTTCCTGCTTATTTTGCATGCACTGGTGATGGCTATAGGAAAAAGTGTAGAGGAATATAGAGCATCTATTTTGGTTTTGGGGAACTCCATTGAGAAGTAAAAAAAAAAGGCAGTGTGACAGAGCAGAAGTGTGCAGGATTTGCCACAAGAGAGCAGCAGAGACTGACTTTTGTTCTTTCCATATAATGAGACTATACTATCCATAAAATATACTTAATGATAATTATTATTTTTATTTATAATGTAAATAGTTGTACCCTGTCTACTCAATCATAATGGAGGTCCCCTCATATAATAACCATAAAAATTTTTATTTTAAAATACAGTTGGTGGTTAAATATGGTCAACTTGCCAATTATTTGTAATTTTATGTCTTTATATTTGATTAAGTTAATGTATTATCAAATTAAACATAAACTTCAATTTTACATTTACCTAAAAGCTCAAAAATAAGATCAGCATGAATTTCAATTTGCTTTCTTATTTAAAAAAAAAAATAAATAAATAAATAAATAAATAAGTAAATAAATAAATAAAAATAGGATGACTCAATGGAGGCAAATGAATTGTGAAACAAATTAAAAGCCTGCTGCAACAAATTATGAGTTAGCCACATTATTTGCAGGGAGCTTACTTCACTTTTTTTTCTCTCCTTTTTTTTTCTTGCTTTTTATTTTTTTTTTCTTGGCAATAGTTTTGCTTGGCAGTGGGTATAGTAAAAAAAAAAAAACTTCATAGCACATGTAGGGCCAATTTTAGTTGGAGTTTGGACCATGGGAGCTGTATGTCACTATGCAGCCAGTCTGACTCCATCTAGGCTTGCAAATGCTGCTTTGTGATCTGTTGAAGAAAACATATATCAAAGTTTTATTTTTTGTTTATCTTACATTGAAAAGATAAACAAGGCCAACTTAAGCTCTGCGAATTGAAATATTCCAATTTTATTTATATAAGTGTCAATTGGTATCATGTAATGTGTGACAAAAAGAAGAAACAAGTATGATATTTTTCATTTATCCCGATTGTTATATTTTATTTTTATTTTACTTTGAATTATTAAAATTTATTTATGCCCTTTTTTCAATTCTCAACATATTTAATTTGTTTTCCAACTTTCGTAAAAGTATAATTACATATATATGCAATGTTTGAATTAAATTTGTGTGGATATCTATACTATTTATTTGTATTACCTTTTGAATTTTCAGATACCATGCATTGTCTTGCTATATCTCTAATTTCTTTACATTCCCTATTATTTAACTGATGAACAAGTAAGAACATGCAGAACTGAGGACAGTTAGAGTAATCACGTTAGTTAATTGTGGAATCTGGGGAATTCTTCCTGTCAGCTATAGCAATAAGCTAGCTACTGGCAAGGCTAATGCTCCGGGCCATGTGCTGTGGCAGGTTGCTTCAGTGCTACTCGAGAATGGTGCCTCGCTGACAGCCACCACCAAGAAGGGCTTCACACCTCTGCACCTGGCAGCCAAGTACGGCAACATGAAAGTCGCACGACTGCTGCTGCAGCGAGAGGCTCCAGTTGATGCTCAGGGCAAGGTGAGTGTATCATAATTAAAATCATGTAATTATCATCTATCATATCTTTGTACATATGTATCTATATATACAAGGTGTCCACAAGATCTTTAGATTTTTCAAACCCAAATAACTAAAATATATATATATATATATATATATATATATATATATATATATATATATATATATATATATATATATATTCACTTCGCATGCATCAAATTAAAGCTCTGAATTTAACATTTTCAAAACTGTCAACAGAAAAAAAAAAAATTTGAATTATGATTTTTTTTTCTTTTTTACCTATTAGAAAGCAAAATGTGCACTTTTTTTTTCGAAATCACGACTGCACTCTACCTGAAAATTGTTTGCATCAATTCTCATGCTTGTTGATTTTTTTTTTTTTTTTTTTTGTTTTTGTTTTTAAAAGAAAATGCAACAATTCTTCTCTAACTGGGCACCATTGGTGGCTCAGCATAAACATCCAGCCCTCCTAGAGCTCACACCACACATTGCGCAGCATGACAGGCATGGTGGACTGGATTGTGGTGGTGATGCGCTGCTTTAGCTCCAGCGCATCTCACACTGGAATTGTTAATACGGTGACTTCCACATGATAGCCCTCTATCAAAGAATCTAAGAATTCTAATGTAGTGAATTCAGGGGACCTGGGGACTAGGGACTCATGATGTGGAGCCTCAAAAGTCTATCTAGAGGCCTAGGAACACTTCGTCCACAAAGCAACGCAAAAAACAGTGCAAAAAGCTCCCATTTTGGCCATTTTGCCTTCTGACGGGTAAAAATAAAAATCCCCTTTTAGATTTTTTTATTATTTTTTTTTTTTTTTCTGTTCACAGTTTTGAAAATGTTAAATTCAGAGCTTTAATTTGATGTACTGTATATAAAGTGAACATTAAAATACACCAAACGGTTGTTATTTGGCTTTGAAAAATCTTAAGATCTTGTTGACACCCTGTATATTATATAGCAATAAAATATAACTATTTTGATAGTATTATTACATAGCCAATTTACAATTCAAAATGACACAAATTAAATAGTAAATAGGGTTCTTCTTTGAAAGCAACTTTCAGTTCACTACTGTTGCTACATTTTTTTTTAACATGGAATAGAGTTTCGTATTCATTCGTATTCAGTTATAATAATTATTATAATTTTAAAAGTTATTATAATATTTTTATTAAGGTGTTTCTTTTGAAAAATCATGTATCAAGTAATTCTGTAAATATGAGTGTGCATAATTCCTACCAGCAATGTGTCAAAAAGCTTAAAATTAAATGTTGCATTCTTCTGTTTAATTAAGATTTTCTCTATAATATGGTTTAATTTTCTTTAATTGCAGAGACAATGTTTAACTATGAAGCGCACACGTTTTTACCCGTATTATCAGTATAGCGTAAACTGCACTCCAACTTTAAACAATACCTCTGCATTTGTGTGTTACAAAGCTTTTTAAATCCAATAAGAAATAAGAGAATAATAAGAGTTGTTATGATTGCTCGTCTAGAGTTGCAAACAAGTGGGATAAGAGCTCTGGTTAAGAATGTGGGTAAAGCTGGGGCACTGTTTACCTTCTCTTGGTCTCAACTAAATCTATATGAATATGCAGTTTGCCCTGAAAATGCATACAAGGTTGCAGTTTTGATTTCATATTCAAATAAAACTCTCCTCATTCCATTCACTCAGTTTGAGTTAGAATAGCGCATTTGGAATTTGGAATTGATATACAGTACAACACCAGAAAAGGCTTATCACGTACACCAGACAATAATTGTGTTTGTTAAATTAGTTTATTATTACTCTCTCTATTTGGGATGCTATTTCGCTATTTCTATTGCAAGTTTTTCCTAATATTTTATTTAAATAGAGTGAATTTCCCTTCTCTCTCTCTTTATATATATATATATTTAATTTTTACCAAGTGTACTCTAATTTTTCTAAGTCCTGTATAAAGATAGAAAATTATATATTTAGGACAGTAGCAGAAAAAGAATTTTTCAATGACAAGAGAAATATGCCACGCACTGCAGTATATTTCATGCTTTTATGTGATGATGTGTTGCTAGAATGGAGTAACTCCGCTGCACGTTGCGAGCCACTACGACCACCAGAATGTGGCACTGCTGCTGCTGGATAAGGGAGCATCACCCCACGCCACTGCCAAGAATGGGCACACCCCTCTGCATATTGCAGCTCGAAAGAACCAGGTGTGTATGTGTGCCGTGTACTACTCAAATCAGTTTTATTAAACTTCAGTACGAGCAAATGATGTTTCATTTGTCAGATTTATATTAATAATCATAGTAACTGAGCCTTAATTTTATAGTTATAAAATATATAATTTTCATTAAATACTAATAAGTTCTAATAGCATAAAATCTGAATCCAATTTTAATTTTAATTATTATGTACAGTATTTGCTCAAGTGTAATATAAGTCTTTTATTAAAAACAAATAGTGCACATATAAAATTACTTAGTAATCAAGTGCGATTTACTGACTTCAACATGTGTGTTTTCAGATGGACATTGCTACAACTCTGCTGGAATACAGCGCCAAGGCTAATGCTGAGTCTAAGGCTGGATTCACACCCCTGCACCTGAGTGCTCAGGAGGGACACACCGATATGTCCACCCTGCTGATTGAGCACCAGGCAGATCAAAACCACAAGTCAAAGGTGAAACATAGTTCAGAAACATTTAGCAGGCTTGCTAAGTGTATCTTATATATCAATTGATCTTTCTCTATTAATTTAAAAAGTTTTTTTTTATTAATACTATACAGGTGTTTTTACTTTACTTTTTTTTTTTTTCAAAATATTTAAAATAGCAATCCTAAATAAACAGGTTATGGAAACAATCAATTTACAATAAAAGCTGTTTAAGTTAACATTATTTTTCACAAATTAAATATTAAAATTATACTAGTAGTTACGTATATTTTACAGTGTTTGTTGCTTTCCTTCTTACAGAATGGCTTGTCACCTTTGCACTTGTGTGCACAAGAAGATAGGGTGAATGTAGCTGCCATCCTAGTGAAGAATGGAGCTGAGGTGGATGCCAAAACCAAGGTAAGTGTTGACGAGCAAGTTTAACCTGCTTTGCTGCAACTTCCATAATGGAACAAAAATTTTATAAGCAATTTGTAGGCTTAATGTTAATTATTATAAACCCTAAATTTAAAGATTTGACTTCAAAATATCTATTGCCTTTACATTTAAAAAAAAAAAAAAAAAAAAAAATCTTGTTATAAGTGAAAAAAAAAAAGTCTCCAACAATACTGACTTTCCGTTTGCTTACATACAGCCACTTTTCACTTGTGGACAGTAGAGAATGAGAGTTGAAATTGCTTAGTATGTGTTATTTCCAGGCGGGCTACACTCCACTGCATGTGGCAAGTCACTTTGGGCAACTGAATATGGTGCGTTTCCTACTGCAACATGGTGTGGACGTCAACAGCAGCACCGGGGCAGGCTATACACCCCTTCACCAGGCGGCACAGCAGGGACACACCCTCATCATTAACCTGTTGCTGGAGAACAAGGCAGCTCCAAATGCTGTCACAAACGTAAGTGCAGGCCCTCTTCATGCAGCCCTTCAGAGTTAAGAAATTTATTATTAAGTTGTAAAATAAATGGCAACATATTCAATTTTTACTTGAACTTTAATAATTTAATTTTAATTAACTTACAATTGTTTGCCAAATGATATAATTATTATGTTTTCAATGCAAAAATAATAAACATTTTCTCTAGAGAGGCTATAGTAGTTTACACTGAAGGTGGCACACTTTGCTTCCAGTAAGGTTGATAAGGGGCTGAGCGGTGTATTTTTATGTCCCACAGCAAGGACAGACAGCGCTGTCAATTGCCCAGAAGCTGGGCTACATCAGTGTGGTGGAGACGCTGAAGGTGGTGACCGAGACGGTGATCACAACTACCACGACTACCATAGTGGAGGAGAAGTACCGAGTGATGGCACCAGAAACCATGCAGGAGACCTTCATGTCAGACTCAGAAGATGAGGGTGGTAAGCACAAGCCAATGCAAGCAGCAACATGTGCTCGCATAACTCTTTTCCATTTCCCAGTTCGTAATAATAAGTTGATTTTATTTTCACTTATCGCATGGATTCTTTTTACTTTACAGCTTCCATTTTTATTTTCATTATTAATATTATTTTTATGATTACATTTTGTTTGTTTTTAGTTTTGCAGTCTTTTATTTTAATTGAAGATAAATTATGTAGATAATAATTATTGTTATCTCAGAATATTATAGATTCAGTAGATTTTTAGCATGCTGGTATTTATACATAATTATATAATTTTTTATTTAAGTTAAAGTTTAGCATGATGTAGTATATACAGTATTAATAATTGTAATTTAAATACGTATTTAGCAGCACTTGGCCAACAAATTAAATTTAAATATAATACATGTTATTTAATTAATAAAAATATATAATTTGAAAAAGGTAATCAACATGGGATGCAAGTCGGAAAAGCTAGAGAGATTCCATCAGCATTATTTTAGTTTCGTTATATTAGATTGATTGATTATATATATACAGTAAGACTTTTGGCTCATGACATAAAACAGTTATATATTTTAATTAGTGCAGCTTCTCAGTTCTCTGACATTCTGAGATCTAGTCTATCAATGTTCTAAATTGATCATAAAATACATAAACAAAGTGGATGTGTTAAATATTTATGAATTAAAGCAACTGTGTCTAAAGCAGACTATCAAACTTCAAATTATTGTCAAAAACTCAAGTATTTATATTTCTTGAAATTTATGTATTGGATTATAAACATATAAAATATTTTAAATTTCTTTATAAACATCTACCGTTGATTGGTATAATATTAAATTTAATATTTTTTTAAATAGTGTAGTTGAAAAGAGGGGGCATGAAGACAAAATAATAAACAATTAAATTATATAAAAAGAAGATAGTTCTTTCTTCGAAGAGATTTTTATTAGAAAAGATATTTAAAACTGCACAGGTGACGATCTTTTGGATTCTGCTGTTTACGGGAAACCTACCCATGCGCAACACATCTACTTGCCTTATTATGAGGGCCAAATGCTGCTAACGAGTAAGTTTTTGCAGAGATCCAGCTCGCATATCGCATCGCATTCCGTAGCGTCATGCCGTTGTTTGGACTGGATGGGAGTCGTTAAACTCTGATATATGGTGGTGTAGGATTGGAGGCTGCTTATTATTTTATGTCTGTTTATAAATATGCTGCTTATATTATAGATGTTTGCATTTTGAATTATTTTTTATTCTGTATAGCTTTTTGTTTTTTATGTATTATATTTTAACTGTTCAGGATAAAATGGTTTCAAATAGTTAATTAAAATGGCTTAATTACTACAAAATTTATCTTGGATAATACCTACTGTATTGTATAAAAAGTTTCGTCATAAAAATAAATACACAAGACTTTTAAGGTTTTAAAGCAACTATTTTTAATTGTTAATAATGTCCATGCTCTCTAAAAATTAACATTATATTATTGATAATAGTAATATTATAAATCTTAACTTTTAATTTTATTCGGCCTAAAATGAATGATATTTAATTTGCATGAAAAAAAAAAAAAAATGCACATTTATTTGTAGACTTAAAATCAAGAAATAAAATATCACATAAATTTTTGTTTTGCAATTAACAGAGCACCGTACTACACTAAATATTACTCTAATTATGCAACAGTTTTTATTTTATTTTCTTTTTATATGTGCATTCACTTTATCACTCAGTTATGTGTGGCAAATATTGTTGGTAATTGCAGTAGCATGTTGTGTCTAACCATATTATTTTATAATGTTGCACAAAATGCATTTTGATTATATGTGTTTCTTCTATAGCAACTCCAAAATTACTGTACATTGAATTTACTAAAGAAATTTGTGTTTTTGTTTTTATTTGTGTATTTTACACTATTCTTGTTGTTTATCATTTTATTTTTAACTCTGACTTGCTTGAACATGTATATATTATGCAGTATATTTATAAATACAGTATATTTTTATTATTTATTTATTTATTTATTTATTTATTTATTTATTTATTTATTTATTTATTTATTTATTTATTTATTTATTTATTTATTTATTTATTTATTTATTTATTTATTTATTTATTTATTTATTTATTTATTTATTTATTTAATTATTTATTTATTTATTTTATTTTATTTTATTTTATAGTATAAATTATATATTTATAAAAATATACTGTACTTATATTATACTGATTTACCTGATTTTATATTAAGTGTAACTATTAAAATTCATATGTAATGTTAAATCATTTTTTTATTTTCTTTTTTTCCCCACTCTACATTTTATGTTTCTTAATTTGTATCAACTCATATTAATTTGTTAACTTTTATCTTCAAATAAGAAAATAGAAGATGAAAAGTGTTTTATTTAATATTATTTTTTAATATCAAGAAATGTGTGGATGTTATGACCTTTTGGTAAGAGACCCGTGAACATTCCTTCCAGGAGAAGATACAATGTTGAGCGATCAGCCATACCGTTACTTGACCGTGGATGAGATGAAGTCGCTGGGTGATGACTCGCTGCCTATTGACGTGACGAGGGACGAGCGAGGAGACTCCAACCGAGACTCGTTTGGTGAGCATCATCATTTTTTTTTATCAATTTACTGTTTTACTGTTGCAATTTTAATTCACAGTCTCTTAACCTTTTGTTTTGATCAAATGTGTTTCCAATTGCTATATACTCAATACTTGCATGCAGATATAAATAACATTAATTGTGAGGAACTGTTTATCCAAGTATGTCAAAATGTGTCCTTGATGCAATTGTGAGCAAAAGCTATTTTGTTTATGAAAGGGAATTATTGTAAATATATTTATAATCATAAAAAAATAGTTATAAAGAAACCCAGAAGGTACAACTTACTGTTGTTAGTGAAGAAATACCTATAGATATAAAATATGAATTAGTTTATAGTATAACACCATTTAAAAATTTCTGTAGATTAATTGTTCTGTTATGCAAGCAGTATGAATTTATTTTCGTATTGCTTATAATTTTAAACAAATTCTGAAGTGGTATTATTTGCTTATACAAGTAAAAATTTGGTTTAGTGTGTGTAGGCCCAGTGCATTGGATCATCCCTATCACTATAAACTAGGGTATTTTATTGTGGTTTAAAGTGGCCCCACCCACTGCAATGGATGATGCCATCAGCCCAGCCCACAGCAAGGAGCAGTACGCCCAGTATGCTCAAAACTACGCCCCAGACAATGTTGACATCTCACGACACCCTGTGCATGTCGGGTAAGTTGAACAATCTTGCCAGCCTACTGCTTGCCCTGCATGACACAACTCCAAGCTCATTTCAACCTGGGCGTATAGCTAGCCGACATAATTTCCAGCTTAACGTCTAATTTTTTTTTTTTTTTTTTTACTTAACAGCATGAATAATTCATTCTGTCAAAGGTGGCAGATGCAGATCCAGAAAGACAAAAATATTGCGAGAATAATTAGCGATAAATTAGAATTTGATATTATGGGATCAGCTCTACTTCAGAAAAATGAATCTATCTGCATGTATCTGCATCTGAAAACAGTAACATTTAAATCAAAGCTACCTTTAGTGCATTGGGATTCCATTAATATTTGGAAATTATGCATAATATTAATCTATATTTAAGACTTGGAATGAAGGCTTGTGGGATTTTATATTATTGGCCTTGATTGTTGATAAACTTTATATACCTAAATTTCAGTGACCAATAGAAAAATTAACATCATATTAATATATCATGTGGGAATTCTGCATTGGAAATATGAAGAAAATCAGCAATGTCTCAGCATGCCTTTTCTTATAATCTGTGCTAACTCAGCTTGTCTGCTTTTTTCATCATCAGCAATAATTGGCCATGAGTTTCAATACACTAAAATAGTTACCTATTTATTAATTTAGTAACCTAGTATCAGATTCTATTCAACAGAACACATTCCATTTGCATAAAAACAATGAAATGAAATTAACAATTTGTTCGTATCAGAAGAAATTTCTATATATTTACAGAAATATACTATATCTTAAGTTATATCACATAATTTATTAACCAATGGAGCATGTAATTGATTTTTAATAGCACGTCACACACAGTAAATTAAACTTTAAAAAAAAAAAAAATAAATAAAACAACAGCCCCTTTTTTTATTTGTTTTGTCCTTATTTGTCCGTTTGTTAATTTTTTAACCATTAATAATTTTATTTTATTATTTATTAATATTTTTTTATTTTTTTCATTTTTGTGTTGTGTTCTGCGGATTCCTCGTGCCCTGTTGTTTTGGACAGCTTACTTGGCTTTGACGAGAGTTCCGAGCTCCTAGCCGGCCTAGCCTGTTCTGCTGCTAAAGCCCAGACCACTGGCATGTGGAGGGAAAGGTTGGCATTTCTAGAATCAAGTCAATTCCATCTTCATAAATTATTATACTTAATTGTGTATAGTAGGGAACGAGCTGTTAAAAAATGGAAATACAGTAGTACTTATTTTTAATTTCATTAATTCCGTACTTTTAACTATTTTTTCACTTGGGATTTTTAATACTTTGCTCATCAATTAATAATTTAATCTCTAAAATATAAAGCAATAGATGCTATGAAAATTATAAGTTACCTTTTTAATTTATTTTAAATTCTGTTTAATTTTTTCCCCTTGATGTTTTTGTGATGTATAAAAATATTGAAATTTTTCTTTTTTTTATGAAACTAATCCTTTATTGATTCAGGATATTTAACCACCTTGTCATTATAATTATTTATTTTCCATGTACCTTTTATTTAATTTGATGCACTTATTTTATTTACCTTTCTCTGTGTGTGACGCACTAAAATATAATTATACTTTTCACCGTATTTATAAAACTACACTTATACTTCACAGTATGATTGTAAAAATTATGTGTGATTTTTGCATGGTTAAAATTTTTATTAAAATTTTCAATATCAAATTTACTAACGGATTACAGCTATTTAAATATTAATTACATGCTATGTATTAATTTTTTTCATTGTTTGCATTTTTTGTTTCTTTTCTAATGTGTGATTTTTATTAAAAATGTCCAATTCTATTAATAAAAATAATGTTTCTAAAATTTGGCAGTCTAAATTCAATTTTTTTTAAAATGGAACAAGTAGTTTTTAAATAAATAATTACTACACTTATTAAAATTCAATTGCACTCCATAATCACAGAGTTTCTTTTCCTTTAATTTGACCAACAACGATTCCATGACCTCCATGTATGCTGCTGTGTGTGTGTTTTATCACTAACACTTTTCTCTTGTCTTGCTTCCTTTTTATCTAATGGTGACTGAATCAGGAAACTGCAATGGAAAACGTAAGTCCTCACAATAAATTCTTGCCATATTAGAATAAAAATTTATTGTCATTTCTGTCTTAACTTTACTCTTGTACTGTATTCTTATTCGTTTGAAGCATGTCACATAATATGTATTAATTAAATTTTGGAATTGGTGCACATAATATTAATTTGTTGGGGAATAATCGAGAATGCTAAATTTCAAAGGTTAATTGTTATAAATTTATTGTATTCTTGTACCATAAACTTCATCACATTTGGCACTTGTTTATTATTATTATTTTTTTAAATGCATTTCATCAACACAAAAAATCCGAGCATCATTCTTTTGTTTTCATGCTTGGTCCAGTGGCATTATGTAAGCAAATCCATTGGACGACGACCAAATAACTTATAATATTATTAAAATTATTATTTTATTATTAGTCTTTTATTAAACACAAAAAGTGTACTTTAGTAAAGTAGAATAGTTCTTTTTATTATTATAAACTGTAGTATTTTATGATTGACACAAACTAATTTGTAATATATTTAAATTTACACAGAGTAAGTGTATATATATTCCTCTGCAACTTTCATACCTATTGTGTTGTGGTAACTACTAGCTGTAATTTGATTCTTTCCATCTTTTCATTTTACTTCAGCTAAATTATTTTGATTGATTTGTTCAGTAGTTAATTTATTATTATAAGTTAAAAATGAAAAATAAAATATGTCAATTTGGAAAGAAACTGTGTTATTTTTTAAATGTAAGTACAATTTTAGTTCAAAAGAGTGAAACAGCAAAAATTGTACAGCTTATACATTTGGTGTTCTACTCATTTGACTAGGACTGTATTAATGTGCATAAAAATTCAATGAAAAAATGCAATTTCTGGTAATTTTATAAAAAAAAATTATATATATAAAGAAAGAAAGAAAGAAAAAACACCATTGAAATTTGAGTTGTAAATTCGACTCAAAGAATTTACATTTTTGTTGCACTCTGTTTGTTTCTCTGTCTGCTGCTCACAAACAATATCTTTTGTAAAAAGATTCTATTTCTACCACTTTTTCAATAATTCATAGGCTTATTAAATAATATATTAGAAGATGATATCACTGAGAGATTAAAAACCAATGTACTTTCACTGTTAAAAAATTTAGTGCGGTTAAAAATGGTTTAGTATTTATATTTATTAGAAATTTTAGACACTTTACTTCAATCCACTTCAACCTGTACTCTAGAAAATAATTTTACATAGAATATAGCAACGAAGAATGCTATTAAACTATAATAGAAATATTATACTGTAATTATTTAGTTCTAAATAAAATTCATTCCCATTAGTTTGCATTAGTTAATATTATAAATTAGATCAGATCTTAAGTGATATCATCTCAGTATGAGCTAAGTCTTTTCCTTTTTACTGATGCATGCATCAGTGGATGTAGCTGCAGTTGAATGCATGTCAAGACCTGCCTCTCTACAAGTGTGTAAGGTAACTAAGGCTGGTGCTTGCTCGTTGCCCCAGGTTCTTGGTGAGCTTCATGGTTGATGCCAGAGGAGGTGCCATGCGTGGCTGCCGTCACTCAGGGGTTCGAGTGATTGTGCCACCACGTAAGGCTGCCGCACCAATGCGTATAACTTGCCGCTACCTCAAGAAGGACAAACTGACCCACCCTCCACCATTGATGGAGGGAGAGGCTCTGGCCAGCAGAATTCTTGAGCTAGGACCTGTTGGAGCAAAGTTCTTAGGGTAAGTCCTGTAAAAATCATTATTCTGAAATTCACACAGCAGTTGCTCAGTAACAAATGTTCACTCACAACTTAACATTGATATATTCACATTATGAATTTGCTTTCAACCAGTTTTTTAGGATTTTTGTTGTAATAAAACACCTGAGTTTGAGATAACATATGTTTGTTATGATATAAATAGGTTTTAAATGGAAATAAAAAAAAAACTTACGGAGTTGCATGAGTATATGGTGGGTTGTATGAGGTATGCAGTGAGCTGAATGGCCGGTGTGTGTTGCAGGCCGGTGATAATTGAGGTACCTCACTTTGGCTCCCTGCGAGGCAAGGAGCGCGAGATTGTGATTCTACGCTCGGACAATGGTGAGACATGGCGTGAACATACTCTTGAGGCGAGTGAGGAGGCAATCCAGGACGTACTGCAGGAGAGCTTTGATGGAGAAGGTGAGCCAACGACACTTGCACACTAAAGACCTTCAGATGTAAAAGCAGACTACTGATGTCCTCTTATTGCCATGCAGATATATTGAAAATAAATGTATACATCAGTATATATAAAAAAAACACCAGGCCTATCTCTTTATGCATATTAATATATGACCATGATCTTATGCATAAGGTCTTAAAGACCACAACCAAAGTGACTGAGTGAATGGGGTCCTCTTTTTGAGTCACCCTTTGAGCATTCTGTATAAAAATTGTATCACTGTATTATGTTCTTTTGCTCAATAAACGAATTTATATTATTATTATTATTATTATTATTAACCAAGGTCCAGGCCAAGCAGACTAAAGCCAGCCTTGGATATTATTATAGTCTTATTTGCTATTGATTATTAAACAAATATACATTTTTGTGTGGATTTTAATAATATTGTAATTTAAGAAAAAAATTAAATTTAATAATTTCATTATTAGTAAAGGTTGAGGTATGCATGAAAAATCTGTCCTTGCTGCAATGCTAATAGTTTTATTTTATTGAGATATCATTATAAAAAAAAGTGTTTTGTTTTATAAAAATATAAGCAAGCAGCATTAGAATGAGTAATAAACAATTAAGTGAGCATATACTTACTGTTACATACACAATATCTTTCATTTTGATTACACATTTTCTGAATATGCAAGTCATTATTAAACCTTCTTGAAAATTAAATAAGGGCTATTTGGAAACATAATTTTGTGAAAGACGGTGGTGAATGAGACTTAAATTTCCTCTTGTTTAATTCACAGATCTGAACCAACTTGAAGATTTGAACACCAACCGCATCACTCGCATCCTGACTACTGATTTCCCGCAGTACTTCGCTATTGTGTCACGTGTCCGTCAGGAGGTCCATGCGATAGGGCCCGAGGGTGGGATGGTGTCGTCGAGCGTGGTGCCGCAGGTGCAGGCTGTATTCCCACAGGGGGCACTCACCAAGAAGATCAAAGTGGGCCTGCAGGTAAACCTTTTCAAACCAAGGAAGGGACATACAGGACCTTTGAAAAAAATAACTGTAAATCATATCCCCAAAAAGAAACGTTTTTCACTTATTTGGTGATCAAATTACACAACAGAAAAACAAATGGATTTGAATGAAAATTTTTAACAACTTGCATGAATTTGAAAGGCCAAATATAGAACATACTATTTTAATGATTATATAGAGCCAATCGTTGCTCATGCCTGCAGAACTGTGCAGATCCCAAACTAATTGAGACAGAAATTTCAAATGTGTTTTGTGTATTGTTCTGTACATAGAATTAGAATACTGAATTAGTTTGAAATTTTTACCACAGTTATTCTGGTCACTACAGATCTGCAGACACTTCTGAAAACAAGGGTCTTCAACTGCTAGGAGCATAAAAAAATATTAATTTCTATATCCACTATCAGAGTAAAATGAGTTGTTTTGATGAGCATCACACGTATGTAAGCAAATTAAGCTTCTTTATGCCAGCTGTAGCTCTTAATTTTTTACTCACAAGAAAAAATAAATTTACTAAACTTCCCTGTAGAGCGCAGAAGACATTATTATACACTGATTTTAAGCTATATTTGCAGTGCCACAAAAATGTGACCGAATTCATGTTTAAAAAATCTAGGTGTTCTACAGTTTGGATAATACTTTCATGCAAGTTGTCATTTTGCTAGTAAAAAAGAAAAAATACACATTTGATATTTATTTTTTTCGAACAAGTTAATTACTTTTGGAAATTTTAGCTCCAGCTAGATATTTGCTATGATATAAAATGGGCATTGTTACTCTTATAGGGTATAAATAGAATATTGTTTATTTTAAGAGAAAAATATATGATTCCTTGTAGCATGACTGGGTATGTAATTGAGGTAGCGCTAACCTCATTGTTTCAAAGGTAATGTTCATGAGTCCTGAGAGTTTATTTCTAAAAAGCTTATTTCTTTATACCATTATGTGTATAATTTATTTTAGCTTTTAGGCATATATGCTTTAAACTTTAAACTCTCTTGATTGATCACTGGATATTATATTTTGATTATTTCCAGGCTTGGAAATACCTTTGACCATGTGTGCAATATTGTGAATTATAAATAACTTTTTTATGTTTCTTTTTTTATTTATTTATTAACTGTTTTTTATTTATTGTTTGTTATCTTATATACTAAATATTTTCACTTTTGTTTTTGCATGCTTCTCTATACTTTTACTACCTGGACTTGAATGCGGTGCTTTTGTTTTTATCAGCAAGATAAAAATTTCCTTCAAACATAGAGAATGCTTGGACGTGAACAAAAAAAAAAAAAAAAAAAAAGTAAAATGTCAATACAAAATATGTTATTTACTTTTCCTCTTGATTATATAAATTTATTTTCCATGTTTTGCTTTTTCACACAATGTAGACTGCTTATTTTCATAGCAGAGCACTTGTGGGTAATTTTCACGGGGAAATTTAAGTCAATTCCCCTTTTGTATTCTGCAAACATTATTATGTTTTCTGTTTTGTTCCAATGTGCATGATGTAACATTTGGTGGGGAAGGCATGATATGCAATTCATAACTTATCTTTCATTCTATGACATTAATACATTCTTATAATTTGTGAATGATTTTGCAAGCTTAAATAATCATTAAATTGTCGTGAAATATTTTTAAACCAAATATCTAAACATAATATAATTCTGTTTATATATATATATATATATATATATATATATATATATATATATATATATATATATATATATATATATATATAACATGCTTTTAGGACTGAATCATTTGTAATTTTACTTACAGTAATATTAGTAATTATAATATATATGGTACTTCCCTACATGTTTAAACTGTGTTGTACCACATTTGGTGTTAGTCAAGCATAATTTTTCAATTGATGAGCTTTCAAGTTTGTATTCTTATTGTTATTGATATTGTATTCCTCATAAAATTAGTAAAATTATTATTCTTCACTTCTTTACATCAGAGTTGCAATGTGTAAAGTTCTAACTTATGTGCTTCTCATCTGTGGAAAAATTAATTTAATACATTATATTAATCACTATAATTATATTAAATTAGTTAAATATTCAAATACTTAAATATTCAATATTTAAATATTCAGACAATTATGCTAAAATTGATGCATGGGCAGGCTGCTTAATTCTTTGCATGATAGACATTTAGAGGTTTATTTTCTTGCTAAAATCAAGATACATAATTATTTATTTTCTTCTTTTTTTAATAACTATAAAGTCACACATAAATGATAATTTTTTATAAAATTTCATTCAAGGGGGGAATGAAAGTGAATGGAAAAAAAGTAACCTCTATAATGTCATCAGTTACATGATTTAAAAAAAAAAAAAAAATGAAATTATATTATGATTTTTTCAGATGTCATTATGGCATGAAAATAATATATTGGTAATCATTATTGAAACTAAAATGTTTTGCTATATTACAAGATAATATATTTCAATATATGAAAGGATTATTAATTGTAATTCTAAATTGAGTGCCCAATAAACTTAGTTAAACTTAATCGGGTGAAAATTATTATTAAAGTAGTTAGCTACCCCTAATCTACTTAATACAAACACATAAATAAGCAAGGTTCGAAGAAAAAGAGGGAAACAAACAAATTTAATTTTAAAACAAAACAATATGTAGTTACTGCTAGATGTAAGTTTAACTAAATTTATTGGGCTTCAATGTAAACTAGTTGCTTTTTTTTTTTTTTTTAATATTTACCATTTAATGATTATTTGTTTGTGATTTTATTTTTGCTTTTTGTTTTTGTCTCACAAATATTCGAGCCCTGCTTATTTGTGTTTACCCTGCATTTTCCCCTTCATTTCCTATCTGTCTGCTTACGTAATTGTTGGTCGGGTTTTGTCATGCTTGGGATAGGTTGCAGCTACTCACAAAACTCACTCATTGCCATCTGTTTCTTTTTTTTTATACTGTAAAACAATTACTAACACTTCTATTCTATATTAACAGCACTCTTACTTTAATTTCTTTGGGTGTGATTGTGAATAATATTTTTAATAATACAAAATAAATATAGAGTTGCAATCAGTATTAAGTTAAAAGACAATACCTAACAATTAAATAGACATTGGTAAATGATAACTGAAAAATAGATTTACTTAATCACTGATATAATTAATTTAATTGAGTACAATTAATACTTGAGTTGTCTGTGAACAGTGGTGAAAGTAATTTATTATATTTTTTTACCAATGCTCTTACCAGTGTAATGTGACATCATTCCTATACCTGCCATATTCAATTTCACGTTCTTACCAGTGTACCGCACTGGTACGCACTGGCTTACTTGCACCACTGTCTATGACACGTAATGTTATATATTATTGTTATTATATGTTAGCAAAATAGATAGGATGAATAGCGCAGTTTGGGAGTAATTTATGTTAAATCTTAAATGACAGTTAAAGTGTTAGCAAAAGCCCAAAACATATGCATATAGTGTAGAGAATAATTCTGTTGGGGTGTAGATTATTTGTATATTACAAGCACTTGGTCTTCCATCGCCATAAAATTTTATTCTTCATAAGGTGCATAATTTCAAATGGTATTACATTCACATTTTATTAACTTATAGGCAAGCATTTACACTATAAACATTACACATATATTATATTTATAATAATTTGTTGCATTTCTCACAGCTCACTTAATTAGTTCAACATTCACCTAGTATTTTAGAGAATGAATGAAATATGATGTTGAATTATCTTCTTCTTATATAAATTTAATACAAAATTTAAAGGGGCTATCAAAAAATTTAAAAAAAAAAAAAGTTTCATCACAAAGCATAAGCATTGGCAATATATTGTACAGAGCTGCAGCACTCTTTCAGCTGAGGGTAAAAAAAAAGTAATTTCGTAATTAACTTAAATGATAATAAATTCAAATCTTACTGTTAGATAGATAATAAGAAATTGTTTGGAATATTTTCTAATTATATTGTAGATATATCTGCAGACACACTTAAGCCACAGTTTGCAACACAATAAATTAAATATCTTTAAATTGTCAACTTTTTGCTTTTGACTAGCATTGCAATTGCTATATATATATATATATATTATATGTGTAGAAAATTGCAATGAACATGAATGAATATTTTTTCATTTTCTAATTCAATAATATGTGTGGTTGTATAATATTTTACTCCAACAATATATACATATAAATGCTAGAAACCTTTACAAAATATATTGTGACTGAAAAAAGTGTGGGCTAAATAATCTAAATGATATACAAAAAATACAATATCTTTTTAATATTAAGATTTATACATTCTCAGCTAGTATTTAACAGAACAGATGAACAACACATTTTTAAACACTTAAGTTATAATATAATGCCAAGTTAAAAAACCACAATCAATGTGAACAGTTAATACAGTATTGGTAATTTTTTAAAATTTTACTTTGAGGCGTGGAATGATTCTGAAGTGCAGATTGTTACTTGGAGGCTATGAGAGAGAGGCAATGCTATGCATTTCTTCCTGACAGGCCCAGCCAATACCTACTGAGCTTGTTGCCAAGATGTTGGGCAACAGAGTAGCAGTGTCTCCAATCGTAACGGTTGAACCAAGGCGCAGGAAATTCCACAAGCCGATCACATTGACCATCCCCGTACCACAAGCAGCAAACAAGGGAATGATCAACCAATACTCGGGTGACGCTCCAACATTACGACTTCTGTGTAGCATAACAGGTAAGGCCTTTAAATTAGCTTTGGTGTTGTGGCTTTTTTTAGTTTATACCTGTAACCTGGTAGTAACTACCACAGTTTTCGAAAGATCTTGTAAATTAACCAAAAATAATAAAAAAGTTTATTCATACAGTTCGATATTTATTTGTACATTTTTAATTTCACATGTTTTATGTTCACACTAAAAAGTTTTGAATCCACTGTATGTTTTGTGCTGTAAAATTTTAATTTTTTTCAGTAAGTATCAATTTCTATTTTAAGAAATACTGCAATTATTTAGTTGTTTTTTTTGTTCCCATTACTATTGCCTTGTACTCAAGCAACTTATTCCTATCCAGTGCCTCTCTATGTGGGATGCCTTTGATTTTCTACTATCTTTTAGACTGTTCCTATACCTGATGTGAGATGACTTGTGCACTCTGGGATTCCAGACCCAGACCAATGAATTTTTTATTGCAGAAATGGGTAGATGGTTCAAAGTTATACTATTCTGATTTTTTTCATTTTTTTTTTTTTTTTATTCCGGGAACTATTTTTAAAAATTATTGAAAATACAAAGAGAGTGATGCCTTTTGACACCTCTTTTAATAAAAGGATTGGGCCTAAAAGGGGCGTGAGTTTAAAACCAACTTTTTAGCAATACTTCCCGGTCTCTAAAAAATCTGAAAAAAAAAAAATCAGAGTGGCATACCTTTGCAACTTCTATTTATTTTTGCAATAAAAAATTTTGAGGTTGATACTCTATTAAAACCTCAGCTGTGTACAAAAATCAAGCCAGAAGTTATAAGAGAAAGCTTATTTGTCAGAATGTGCAGCTCTTTCTGTGCCAAGTTCGGAGTTCTTGGCCTGCCTCTCAACCAACACTTACGTCCATAATTATGTGACCTACACCAACTGTTATTGACACTTACTATCTTTATTATTTTACTGTTGCATAATAATAGAATATTTTTCATTAAATCATAAGTATTGAATGTAAAAATTAAAAGAACTGTGTAAGATATTTATAAGATCTTTCATAACCTCAAATTGTACAAGAGATGAGTATTAGCTTAGTTACTAACATTCTTGTGTTTTCTATATTTATTTATTTTATTTTTTTTTCTTAGAAGGGAATTGACAAGTTCCCCTAAAACTTTGCCATTTTTTTCTCTTTTTTTTGCAAAGTATTTTTGGTGTGTTTAATGTTAGCTCTAGATAATAGCTAGATGCCCAGCTATATCATTCAAAATTTATTGAACTTATTTAACATTCGTTTTTTTTTTTTTTTTTTTTTCTTTTCTGTAAAATATATATTTAAAAAATAATTATATTAAAAAATAATTGTATTAAAAAATGCAGAACAATGAAGTGATAAAAAGCCCCAATGTTTAGTGTGTGCATTTTATATTCACCAGCTCATATTTATTTAAATATTCTTCTGCAAAAATGTGAAAATAATAATACTGTTATTGTTCATAATTAAGGCATACATTTAGATATTATATAAAGTATGTAGATAGTGTAATATAATATTCAAAGAATTTATGAAGAAATGAAAACTTGTGTAAAAACAATTTAAAATTTGGTCATATTAAAAATAAAAATAGGTTTGTTGTATTTGTAGTATTTTGTGATGGGCATGATTTTCATACTTGAACTGTTACCAACAAAAGGCCCTAAACATTTTATTACTGCATAGTGTAGCTAAATGTCAAAGAAAGACAGTCATATAAATTTAACAGCAAATTAAAGCTGTCTATACATAAATTTAAGAAAAGAAATTAATATTTATTTTCTGAACAGAAGTAACAATAATGCCTCTAACAAGAACATTTTTAACAGAGTTCATTATTTTAAATATGAGTAAATAAAATAATTGACAAATAGAATTTAAAAAAGTTTTCATCATGTTCAAATGACAGAGAGTATTTTCAAGAAAAAAAAAAAAAAAAAAAAATGGAAGTTTTAAAATCATTTTTCCATTGATTGTAGCCATGCAGTAGTAATCTAGCCGCAATATGACATGGATTGAAATTAAATTTTAGCTATTTTTGTTGTTTTCCGAGAGAATGTTGAAAGACATGAACAGTTTTTACCTTGTGCTCTCCTGCATAACCCACCTGTCCGTCCCTCTTCTGTCGTATTTATACTTCATCTTGTATGCATTCAATCAACTTTTTCTCAGAACAACTCACGAGTTCATTCTTTGTCACTCTCTGACAATCTTTCTTTTTTATCTTTATTATTATATTTATTATTATTATTTTATTTTAAACAAAACACTATTTTCTGAAGGAAAAAAAATTGTTAACTTATTTTTTATGTATGCCTTAAAGAACAAAGTATGGTAATAATAATAATATAATAATTTTTGTTGTTCATTGTAAAAGTTTTTATTTGGTGGCCAACTGGGCAAAATTATTTTTCTCTACTAACACGATATTATCCCCTCACTCTTTAAAACGATGCCGCACGCTATCCCAGGGGTGTTTCGGAAAAGATCTCTTAAAGGTAAAGGGCAACACTTTTCATATTATTATATATATATCTCTCTCTTCTTTATTGATTAAAATATTTTTCTTATATTCTTTTATTATATTTTTATCTCTGTCATGAATCAGACATTTTTTTTTATAAAAATAAATATTTTGAATAAACATTTATTATTTTGTTTATTATCTCAAGTTGTTAAACTGGAATAAGTCTGGTTTAAAGTTTAATCTTAAACAGACTTGAAGTACAAATGGATTTCAACTAATTAAAAGTAATTTAAAAAGAATTATATAACCCATTTTTTTATGTTTTTAATTATTCTCAATTGTAATGAACAGAGCCCAAACAATGGTTAAACGCACTTAATAATTAAAAAGCCGTTAGTCAAGTGTGATACATATCAACTTCAACATCCTTTAAATGTTACACAATTTTGAAATTTATGATAATCACTGCATTAAAAATTGAAACATTTTTTTTCTTGTAAGTATTATTTACAGATCGTCAGTCTCTAAATAACTGCTCAAGTATAAAAATTTCAGCATTTCTTACAATAATTATATAGTTAAAGCACTCAATGGTATTTTTAAAATATGAGGGTCACAGGATTAGTCTATATGCTTTAAATAGTGTGAGGCCTTATGGATCAAAACAAAACGGACCCCTTTAGCAAAAAAATGAACAGTTAACATTTTTTTCTTTAAAATTTCAGTTATTATATTTTGGACTATAAATTGATTTAAAAAAAAAGTGCAAAAATGCATTGCATACATCTCATTTATACCAAACTGAACTGACTCCGAAATAGCTCAAATTTATTGTTAAACCACTGTCTACCTTTATCAGTTTTAACAATTCACTGTCATAAATTAATGAACTTCATATGCAATTAGTTTACATTGCAACCATGTTGCTTCAGACTATGCATTTGCATACACGGCAGATTTGCTGTAGCGAGTGATGTTAAACGAAAATTCTCTTCATAGCAGCCAGAAATGAGAACTGTGTGTTTTGTTATAACAATCAAAATAAACAAAGCCTGCCTGGATGAAAGCTACACTTCATCTATGCAATGTTGCAATCTAATGAAAGTATTCTCTACAAATTATTATATATCAATTTATATATATATATATATCATATTATATATGACCATTTTCAACAAAAACCACGTTTCCCACCCAGGGGTAAAACGTTGCGCTTTTCCACTATGTGGTTCCCCTGGCTTTGGACCATTGCACTTTCGGTTCATTGACAAAAGCTGTAGCGTCCATCCTGGCTGAGGTTTCCACGTTTCCCTCAGCCGCAGGCAAATGCCGGGATGGATTTGCAGGGCCGTGGCCGCCCCCGTTCCAGAAGAGCCCGCGAAACGCTCAAGTTAGGGTTTCGGAAGGTTCGGGGTTTCAAGTAGTATGTAATTAATTAGTAAATAGAAGTACCCAATAGGGTTTAATTAAAATATATATATATCAAGAATATGAAACGGTATACAGTTTGTGTTACAGGAAGAACACCTCATTTTAAAGTCCAAAATTAAATATCTTCTTCTTCTTTTCTTATGCCCACGTGTTGGCTATTAAGCCATTTTACTTCTAGTAAGCCAATAAAGAAGAGATTCCTTCTCTTCTCTCTTCATGTTGCCAGGCAACGAGTCAAGTTCCGCAGTTAATGCAGAGCATGCATCTAAACAAATGCCCTCTGTCTTGAGGTTCTTTCCGATATATGATTTTATGTTTTGTTTTGTTCAAGACAGTAAAGTTTTACAATTGAGCTAATTTAAATTTTAATCATAAACTAATTGACTACATTAAACATGCATGAAACTAAAATTTTATTTTCGTGACCAATCTTCATAATTCCTTTTGTTTGTAATTTTTTTCAAAAGCCAATCATCCTTAATTAATCAGTGCTCAAGTCTGTACTATTAATATTCAATTATAAAGAAGATAAAATAGCATTGTAGCTCATAATGTCGCTAATCGTTATAATATATATAAACAATTGAATAAAAAAATAATAACAACAATCATAGCACAAACATATATAGGTAATTTGAAGTTGTTGGATATCCACAGAACTTACGGCAAATCACTAATAATAACATATCTGCCCGTGCCTTGATCACTATACATTATATTTTAAATAAGAATATCTTTAGAGGCTCAATCAGCAGATCAAGGAAAACAGAAAATAAATATTTATTTTGTTCAATATAAGTGTGATAATTTATTTCCACTATGATAGCAATGTAAATTTCTTGTGTATTGAAATTAATTTCTACAAGTTTATCATTGTAGAAATAAATTACACCATTTTTGTTGAACTGCATACATACAGAAATGTTATGATTTTACTGTTTTAATTTACTGGTTATATATGAAAACAAACTGCTCCGTAGTTTTTACTCTACTCTCTTATCTCACAAATGCATTTTTATTGCACTATTTTATATTATAAAATTATTTATTACATATTACTTATTATTATACTATTATTTTATTAAATTGTTATTACCTATACATATTTTTGCGAGTGCTTCCCTAACACGCTGCTTTCCACCAGACATGACCTTTGAGTGACACAGAGTATTCCTCACCTCCTAGGTCCTGGTATTGCTCTGCAAGTGGGAAAGACTCACTTCTCTGCACCCTGTTGCTCTCCACTTGTGTGAGATGAGCTATGGGGCTGCTTTTCATATTATCATCATATTTCAATTTTCTTTTATATTTTCGTGATATTATTCATTTTTTTCCCCTTCCCCCGCCCCTTCCCTCCAACCATGAATTCCTTATCCTTGAGCACCATTCTCTGTGAGACAATTTATAAACCCATCTATTTGAATTTATTTATATTAATTTAATTTATCCACAATCATTATTTATGATTTTCATCATTATTATTTAGAAATTTAATCATGCACCAGGCTACGACTGCTTAATTTTTTTAAACAAATAAAAGAAATACACATTTATTATTTTAATTTATGGGAGGGTCAAACATTTGAATTATAACTATTGAATAGACTTCATCATTTCACGCATTACATACAGTGTATGTAATAATTGAAAATACGAACAACATGAATTAATTAAGTGAGAAAATGCTAGGCACAAGGCAGACATGTTCCCAGAAATTAACAACTTAGAAAATAAATTTTTATCGGAAAAAGAAAAAATCAAAATATATTTTTGTAAATCTCAAAATTACAAACATAATTTCAGTTGCCCTTGAAGGGTCTTTTCTGAAACCGTTGCTGCTTCTGTATACAAAGTTTATTTTGCTATTACTTTTTCATAATTCTTGATTATTCTTACTAACTTGCCCATTTCATTTTTTGAAATACCTTACCCAATAGATTTTTTTTTTTTAAATAAAATTATACATATGAAATTTAGTATGTAGTAGTTAAGTATTATTGTGTTGATTTAGTTTTGATGTTTATTAAACATGCTTATTATTTTTATTATTGCTGTAAAAATATTTGCTTTATTGATGTGTAATTTCACTGAATAATATTATTATATATTAATATGCCTTGTTGTTTCTAACTTTGTTGTATATTTGTATGTACTTACAATTGTTAGTAGTAAATATTAATAATTATTATGAAGACACTTAAGGAAGAAAATTAATAATATTGTGTCTTTTTTACATATAAATAAATTGTATATAATATAATAAGTATAAATAGTAATTAAACAAGTGATATAACTTCAAAAATTTGCATTTAAATTCAGTGAAGTACCATTTTTTTCAATAAAAAATTATTTTAAATGGTGTACTTTTTTTATGAAGTTTATTAATGGTTTCTTTATTTTAATTTATAATTTTCTTACACATATTTTTTATGGCAAGGTGCTTTATATAAAAATAAATTTTAATTTCGACAGTCTCATCTACATACTACATAATTTCTCCCCCACCTTAGTTTGGCCCGAAAATTTTCCTTACATTAAATGAAATATTGGCCACATTATTTTTAAGCTGTATAAAATCCATTTGAAGCTTTAGGTCTTTTAAACTTTTTTTTTTTTTTTTTTTTTTAACTTAGATATTTAGGTTACATTTATGCATGATTTTTTTTTTTAAACTAAAACTTAAATATGTTGATCTTCACTTAAATTTTTAAGTGACTATTCATATTTAAGTTAGCAAAAGAGCACACAAATAAAATACTCCATATTTGCATATGAAACAACAAAATTAGCATGAATAGAAATTCACATTTGCTTTTTCAATAACATTTTATATAATAAGCCTGTGCTAGTGAGTTGATAATTTAGTGATAAAATTTTGTTTCAACTTTAACTACAATTTTACAGTAAAATTATGTTTCCATTAATGGTTCATTGTTTGTTTGTGAGCTGGAAATGTGAGATATTAACTTACAGTTCTAAAAGTTTGTCTCATTTGGTGTAAAACTGTGGTTTAAGTTACATTATTAATAACTCATAGAAATTTCAGATAATAATATATAAATTATTATATATAATATATCATATATATTATATATGTGCTTTATGTGCATGTGTTAGCACTTCTATTACATGTATGATTAATGACTAATGCTAACTTAAAATTAAGAGTGCACTGCGATAAAACACCCATATCAGCTTGAAAAGTCATGGTGAATGCACCCTTCATATTTCTTATCGAATGATGAATTTACAGTCAATTATAAATTTAATTATGCTGTTATATTTAATATATATAATGCTTTTAAGCCAAGGTAATTTAGTGTAATTTTTTTGAATTATTGACTGTCAATTCAAAAATTGTTTAATAATTTGATGATATCAAAGCAGTTCAAGAGTCTTTACAATTTCAATTGAAAAAATATAATAAGTAATAATTAATTAGTTGAGTAATATCGTAATATCTCCTCATCTCCACAATAAAACAATGGTTAACAATGAACAAGTTTTAGTTTTTGAATATCTGTGTTGTGATAGCAATATGTTGTATTGCAGTCTGATAATGATAATGCAGTTGAAGCTCAGATGTCTTGTCTACTTGTGGCACTCAATTAAAGGCAGTCCTGTTGATAAAAATTTCTTTAATTTTATTATAAATGAAAACGTTTTGCTAATTTAAATATAACTTGTGTATGGTAATGGAGATAGGGAGTATAGTGCTGATTGAACTGGTTTGGTATTAAGTGTCACTCGGCTAGTTTGAGCGCCCAATGAGGGGGCACGAGCAACGCTGAGTATTGTTGTGTGGAGGTGACGCTGTTGATGCTGTGTGGCAGGAGGGACCACACGGGCTCAGTGGGAGGATGTCACTGGTTCAACGCCACTTACCTTCGTCAACGACTGCGTCTCATTCACCACAACAGTATCAGCTCGCTTCTGGTTGATGGATTGTCGCAACATCGGTGAAGCAACAAGAATGGCTACAGAACTATATAAAGAAGCTATCCATGTACCATTCATGGCAAAGTAAGTTAATTCAGGCTTAAATTTGGAAAATATAATTATTACATCCAGGTTGTAATAATTAATAAAATAAGTAATAATTCAGGTTATTGTAGTACATTAATTGTTACTGCCTAGAAAGATAAGAATCAATCAGATCTATTTAAATCTTATATTTTGAGGAAATTATAATAATAACAAAATAGATCCACATACATTTTTGAAATTCATTTCATTTCATTAAATTAATTTTAATAATATAGTTACTTCAAAGTTTTAATTAAAAAGAAAAAAAAAAAAAAAAAAAAAAAAAAAACGAGTATATTATTAATTAACAAAAGCACTGTATACTTACTGTATACTAGACTGAAATATTAAATAACACTTATTTGTTGATAGCTCATCAGTCTTGTCCAGCATTGAACATACAGTATTATGCAAACCCTAATAGTATTCAGAAATTTCTACAGTAAATTATTATCAAAGATAAGAAAGGGTGAGAAAAAGCTCAGCTGTCTCAATTAATGCCGACTGTCGTTATATATTTGTATTAATATATGAAACAGCAAATTCAATTCTAATTAACAATGCTTATTTTATTTAAACATTACTTAGAAAAGTATTCTATTATCTTTTTGAATATATATATATATATACTAAAAATAACTAAAAAAAAATAATTAACTTAAAATTCAATGATAATAAGAAAATGGTTAAAAGAAAAGGAAATTATATACGTGTGCTAAAAAAGTTCAAATTCAACAATTTTTGGATGCAAATATAAGATTTTCATTAAAATTTTATTATTTTTCAGTATTTTCCTTCTAGCAGTGTGTAATTATTTTTAGTCGCACGCAAATTTAAGCTGGAAATTTGTAGCTTTTTATTTGGTCAACTATATTGTAAGTCTGTATTAAGTTATAAGATATTATTGAGTGTCAGCAAATATTACATCTAATGTTTACTGCAGTGAGGAGATTATCATTTTACCGGAAGATGGTTGAATTCACACTCTCTACACAGCAAAGCATATAGTTGTCTATTCTGAACCATTAAACTTATTTTATTAGAAATAGTAACAGTTATTTTATATATAATACTATATATATATATATATATATATATATATATATATATATATATATATATATATATATATATATTATTGTATTTCTGCCCATGCAAGTGGTAATAAAATAAAATAACATTATAAGGTTATTCTGCTTGTGTTTAGGTTTGTCGTGTTTGCAAAGCGTATAGACCTTCTCGAGGCCCGTCTACGCGTTTTCTGCATGACAGATGACAAAGAGGACAAGACTTTAGAGCACCAAGAACACTTCACAGAAATGGCAAAGAGCCGAGATGTAGAGGTATGTTAATAGTGCTTTTAGGCTTTTTTTTTTTTTTAGCCTTTTGCATCAATAATGGGGTACTGACCGGTATTTGAGTTAGCAATACTAGTAAAAAGTACTGTGAATTCTATGAAGAACGAGCCCTATTAGAGCACTCTACGACAATTTGCTGATTTTATATGAATTTTTAAAACTTTTTTTGATGACGTCATACCATTGAATCTTAAATGGGAAAATGCATCAGTTAACATTGCTAAAATGAAAAGTTATTGAGGTAGGAATTTGAAACCTTCATTATCGTGATTCTAGCACCTAAAAACTTTGCAAATGAAGTTTGGTTACATTTTAATATTAAGTATGGGATTTGGCAATGCTAACTGATCTATTTTCCCATTTATTTAAGATTCAATGCTATGACATCATTTTTGAGAGGTTTTAAAAATTCATATAAAATCAGGAAATTGTCGTAGAATGCTGTAATAGGGCTTGTTCTTCATGAAATTCTCGTGCCTTTTGAAATATTGCCAAAAACTTGGAACTTTTTTTTTGGTCAGTACCCCATTGTAGAGTTACAAATAATTTAAATTTGTACATCATATAGTACACTCTTCGCCTCTGAAAAGTTTCCTTCTGCAGCCTTGTTAATCACCATGCCGTGTGTTATACTTATTTGGCATGGTGATTAACAATTAAAGGCTGCAGAAGGGAACTTTTCAAAGATGAGGAGTGTTATAATTATAGATGCATGTGTTTTATATACTCATAAGTAGTTCAATTTAAAATTAAACATCAAATTTTGAAACAATCCCATACCTCCCTTAAATAAATAAATAAATAAATAAATAAATAAATAAATAAATAAATAAATAAATAAATAAATAAATAAATAAGTAAGTAAATAAGTAAATAAGTAAATAAGTAAATAAGTAAATAAGTAAATAAGTAAATAAGTAAATAAGTAAATAAGTAAATAAGTAAATAAGTAAATAAGTAAATAAATAAATAAATAAATAAATAAATAAATAAATAAATAAATAAATAAATAAATAAATAAATAAATAAATAAATAAATAAATAAATAAATAAA
Organism: Siphlonurus alternatus; assembly: GCA_949825025.1. NCBI lineage: Eukaryota > Metazoa > Arthropoda > Insecta > Ephemeroptera > Siphlonuridae > Siphlonurus > Siphlonurus alternatus. The sequence continues at coordinate 58,662,222 of OX463788.1, read as the reverse complement.
TAAATAAATAAATAAATGACTTATAAAAAAATAATAGCTTGTAAGATACTTTGTATTGCTAAATGCTAAATATTTACTTAATTGACTAAATAGAATAATTGGACAATTTTAAGTAATTTTATATTAAAGTGTTAAATAATTAGTTTTTATTTGCATTGCTGTGCTAAAATAAGCTAAATTTTGATCAAAATATTTTTTGTTACTAGGTTCTAGAAGGCAAAACACAGTATGTAGAATTTAATGGCAACTTGGTGCCAGTTACAAAGTCAGGAGACCAGTTGCAGCTAGGTTTCCACGCCTTCAAAGAAAACAGATTACCATTCACTGTAAGAGTAAAAGATCCTCACGCAGACACTGTTGGGAGAATACTCTTCATGAGAGAATCAAAGGTAATCTAATTGTTGTTGATGTTTGGGGAAAATGGCTTGTCACACATTTTTGTTTTTATCACAGGTTCCAAAAGGTGAGCCGCAGCAAACACCAATCTGTGTGCTGAACATTGTCCTGCCAGAGAATATTACTCCAGAAAATCTTCAAATGCCGTCCGAATGTGAGGTTCTACAAATGGAGAAGAAGCACTCCTTCCTCCAAGAAGGAGGCTTGTGTAAGTCTGATTTCCTTGATGTAAACATTAAGCCTCCAAGTTTGAGATATATTTAGAAAGTTTTTTCACTTATAAGTGTAATGATATTGCAGATATTGCATGACTATATTTAACTCATTTCAATTTACTATGCCCTGAGTCATTTGCAATTATTAAGAAATGCTTTGGGGAAAAAATAAAATTAAAAAAAATATATATATATTTACTCTATATAATATATATATTTGCTTACTAAGTAATATGTCCATATTTTTTTATTAAATTAATTTGTTTCTTTTTTTATTTTATTATATAACTGCTATATTACAATTATATACTTATTTTTATTTCTTAATTTTATAGAATTAGACACTTTTACACTTCTGAAAAAAATTCAACTTTAAATTAAAAAAAAAAAAAAAAAAAAAAAAAAAAAAAAAAAAAACAGATTTTCATGTGAATATACTTCTTAGTGCTTTCATTTAATTGTTGATTGCTTGCATGCAGCTCACCCGGACGTTCGGCTCTCGGATATATGCAACCTTCTGGGCAGTGACTGGGTGCCACTCGCCGGTGAGCTGGGTGTGGCGAATGCGGATGTAGGTCTTATCACTACAGAGTATCCCAACAGTGTGCCACAGCAGGCCATGGTGATGCTGAGGCTGTGGATGCAGCAAGCCAGCAACAAAGCCACAGGTATATTAATTTTTCTAACCACCGTATAGCTCACACTATAGACTTCAGATATTCTCATAATACTCTTTTGCCTTCTACACGCTTTATTGGAAAAAGTAACACACCTGTTCTTCAAACATTCATTAACCAATCCATGTTTATTAAATATATAAAAAAAACTTTAAAACCTCAGCATTGTAATAGTAACTGCAGTTTGTGTGGACTCTACAGCTCTGCTGATGCTCCTCATAAGCTGTCACTTTCCACCAAATATGTCAAATATTAACTGTCATACATACACGGTGGAAAGTCTTTGACATTTGTAGCCTTAATTAAAACAAATATTACATATATACATATCACAATATATGAAATTATTAAAAATAAAATGCTGGGTGATTTTTTTTTTCTTATTTATTACCCTTTTCTTGGTAAATATAGTTTATATACTGCCCTCAATAAAGATAAATTTAGTACTATATTATTATTACACTACAGTGAGCTAGAGGATTAACTATTATAAATTTGTTATTTTTGTTCAGGATATACCCTGGAGAAGGCCCTGCGTAAAATTGGTCGTGATGACATAGTTAACCAATGCATCTTCAACGTTGAGCTGGTGACAGACGACATGGATAAGGCAGTTGCTAAGGTGCACCTTGACCAGTCCGGCTTTGACAACCTTAAGGAGGAGCTGGGGCCATCGCGAGATACCTCCCTGCGACGAAATGTTAGCCTTGACGCTACATACGATGAACAGGACATGATGAGGGTGAGTAGTTATTAAATATATTCCATGATATTTTCTCCCAACAAGCACTATTCAAATTAAAATTCTTTATTCAATCGTTTAGGTTGGGCATAAATAAACTTGGATCATGCCAACTAAAAAAACAAATAAAACAAATACAGCTAGCACACAAAAGAAACCCAATAATAATAATAATAATAATAATAATAATAATAATAATAATAATAATAATAATAATAATAATAAATGACCAGGGCAATCCAGTAGTGTCTCACAAAAAAAAACAAAAAAAAAATAATAATAATAATAATAATAATAATAATAATACATAACAACTTGTTTTGCTATAAGGAATATTTTTTCCAGTTATATCTTGTTTTTCGAGTACATTGTTCCTCAATATTACAAACCTTTAGAAATAAGAAAAAAACAAAAAAAAATTAAAATTTGTCAACTTACATACTACTTTTGGGTTACTTTTTTGCTAGCAAATATTTTTGTGCAAACAAAACAAATTACCCTTTCTATTGTGAAAAAAAGGGAGGTGCAGAAGGTCTCACTTATAGACCTCTTTAACTAAATCTAAGTATTTTCTGTATGTGTGAAATAAAATTTATATAATTATATATATTCCTTATAAATGCTGCAGTGAGCATGAATGATAGCCATGTAATTATTATTTTTTTCTTTTTAATTTGGAATTTCTTTGTTACAGGACTCTGAATCTGTAGAAGAGTTAGTTGCCTCTGAGAAAATTGTGCCTATCAAAGAAGGTAAGAATGATCAGCCATCATGAGGCTAATTATTTTGTTTTAAAACATTTTTTGCTTTGTTGAGAGTTACATAGTTACATTCATATATGTGTGTTTGTGTGTGTGTGTGTGTGAGAGAGAGAGAGAGAGAGAGAGAGAGGGAGGGAGACAGGAACGGATTTGATAACACAGATATTTTAGTGGATTTGGATTTAAGAGGAACTTTTTATCACGAACAGTGGTGGATCTAAGAAAATAATTAAGAATGTAAGTCTTAAGAGCATCAGTGCTAAAAAAAAAAAAGACGGGTTGATGGATAATTTATTTCATGTGTTAATTTATAAATGGTGAGTGTCATCTTCTCTCCTTCCCACTGATCCACCACTATTGTTTGTTGTTATAATGTGTTTCAAATCACACAATTTTGTTGTTGGTGCTGAAAACAGCTAAAAATTATTTGAGAAATATGTAGTATTTGCCACTCTTTCAAAATCCTCTTGAATATTATATATTATGTAAAACAGTGACGATTTGGAAAGTTCTACCAATTTGTAGATTAATCCGAGCCTGTGTTTGCGTGATTTTTTTTTTTTTTTTTTTTTTTTTTTTTAAATAAAATTTTGTGATTGCATTTTCCTCCCCTGCATGGTCAATGATAAAGCCAAAAAATTCACTCACTTGTAACCTAAACCCAAGCTCTATTTAATATATACACACACACACACACACACACACACACACGCATATATATATATATATATATATATATATATATATATATATATATGCGTGTGTGTGTGTGTGTGTATACTTGGGTTCATTTTTGTTTGCAATGCTTTACTTACAAATGTATTGAAAACTACTTGTATTTTTGTATTTAATGTATATTTTATGCTTTTTGTGATTAAAAAAAATGCATTTTTCTTTAGCATACATACATGTTATATAGTATATAATATAGTACTTTATATACTTTATAAGCAGTATAGTTTAAGCTTTACTTTTATTTGCTTTTTGTCATTTTACATTTTCTCAACGTTTATTTAGTTTTATTATTATTGTTTTATAAAACATAAGATGATATATTATATAATTGCACATAATTATATTGCAGCTGCTTTTTCAATTGCTTGTACTGTACATTATGAAAAGCTAATTAATTTCTAAGTATGGAAATTAAGGTTTTGAAGAATAAAAAAATAAAATCTTTTCAAATCCCACTGTGAAAACTTTTCTGGAATAAAAATTATATATGATTTAAAGTGTCTAAAAAAACACTGCTCTGCAAGAAAATAGATGACTTTTTTAAAAAAAGTGTAATAATTATTTTTCCAATTGCAACAAGCAATATCATCTGTAATTTGCTTAAATTTATTTAAAAACAATGTTTAATTTATTACATCAGTGTAAAAAAATATGAAGAAAGGTTCAAAAAAAGAAATGAACGCACTTAATTATCACAGCTTTAGAGCATGCAAATGAATGTTGGAATGTAATATATTTTGCTTGCTTTTTAAGATAAAAAATATACTATGTAAAATGCATATATATTTCACACAAGCTTGTTAAAAATTGGGCATTATTCAACCTCATTATAACCTTTATCACACAGAAAAACGTCAGAAACAAAGCCCAGAGAAAGAGAGAAGGGCAGAGAAAATTGAAGTTGTAACGTCCAAGAGTGTGCCTGAGTCACAAAGTCGTCAGATATACGAGCATGAGGAGAGGAAGTACATTGCTGAGGAGAAGGATTACGTGGAGGTTTTTGAGGAACGGCAGCAGCAGACACCCCAGCAACCACAGCAGCAATCACAGCAACAACGACAGCAGCAGCCCCAGCAGCAAGAAGGCATCCGAACAACCACCACAGTCAGGGTTATCACCCAAGACACTCGCTCACCACTTGTCTCTCAGACAGACGAAGAGGATGACCGCAAAACAGAACTTCTACAAGAACTAAGTGACGAATTTGTACGAATTGATACTGCACAAAAGTCAAAGCTTGGTGAAAAAGAAGGTACGATCAAAGGAAAAATATAAAATAAAATGATAACAAATTTTAAAAAATTAAAGAAACAGAAAGGAAAGGAAAGAGAGGAAATTAAGGAAAGGAAAAAATGTATATAAATGTAGAAAATAAATAATAGGATGCAACAAGTAGATTTATAATTTTTGAAATAGGTATTTGTTATATAGATTCTCAAATTTTTAGATGCTAGTATTTTTTTTTTTTCCAATATTTGTTCACTCCCCCCCCCCCCCTCTTCAACAAATATTTATTGTAATTAAAAATATTTCAATTTGATTTTTGGATTTTGGACAAGTGCATGTTTTTATTTGTTCTCTTTGTTTGTGTGTTTAATTTGTTGTTAATAACAGTATAGAGATTTTATGTGGCAAACAATAAAGAAGCCTAGAAAGTGGCTGATTTTTTCCTCTAGCTATATTATTTAATGTACAATATGATCAATCTATGGAATGCAGAATTTTACACAACAGGATGTATCAAATATATAAGAGCTTAAAATAGAACAAGAGATCTAGGTTTGATTATTTGCAAATTTGCCTCAATTTCTAACAGACTTGCCATTAGTCGTAATTCTTTATAGTGTGTTATATTTGAGTGTTAACCAATTTATTTGGTTACCTTATATAATGACTTGTTAATCACACAGATGATGTGATTGTGAGAAGGAATTTCACGTGGCATGTGTTTTCAAAATGTTGAGAAAGTTTTCCTCCTCCCCTCCCTTTGTAAATCAATATCTGATTTTTTTAAAAATCTGAATCGTAATTAAAATAAACTTAACTGTGAAATATATGCTAACAATTATTTAAAATGTGAGCTGTCTCAAACATGCATTTTTTCATAAAATTATAACATGAAACTTACAACTTTTACACAGCTTTGATCTCCTATTGAAAATTACCATAATTTTTTTCCTCTATCTATCGATCTATCTATCTATCTATCTATCTATTTTTTTTTTTTTTTTTTTTTTTTTTTTTTAGTTGGAATTTAAAGAACATTAAGACATTAGGTCTGTTGGTAAACCCTGCTCGGTGTACTCTAAGTAAGTTTACGAACAAAAATCATAACTTCATAAGCACTGCACTCTCTACCCCACCCGCTGAGCTGGTGTAAAAAAGTGAGGGCAAGGTGTACACCGAGCAGGGTTTATGGACAGACCTATTAAGTACCTAACATGAAAGCTCAAGCTAAGTTCTACAACTTTGAAGCTGATAAAAATAATTTTGAATAGATTGAGAATGAGTTTGCTTAAAGGATGAAATTTATTTGAATATATTTTTAGTAGTCATCATTTACATTCAAAATTATTAGAATTTTAATTTTATTCAATTTTTTTTTTGTAATGAAAACAGATAAGTCCTGCGTGGAAGATATATTTTTGTTACTGTATTTCAAACTTATATTATATTTGTTTTACCAATAATGGTTAGGAAGCAATGAAGTATTTTAAATAGACTTTCCAGTTCGAGTTACTATTGACATTAAAAAAAAAACACATGCCTATACTAGTGGATATATAAATTAATATTAACATCAAGAGGTATATGATTACAAAGTAATCATAATCGTAATTATTTAATAATCAATATTATATATACATTAAACAAAAATAATAATAAAGTAAAAAATGAAACTAAAACTAAACTGTATGACGTACATTAAATAATTAAATATTATTTCATCATTCCAGACCCTTAAAACCATAGAAATGTTTAATGTATTTATATATGTATAATTAATAATTATTATAGTATGATTGGATTGCATTTCATCAGTGCCTTAGTCAAGAAATATATTTTACAACAGTGTAACAGTACTTTGCAATGCAATGTACTTATAGCTGAGAGATTGTTTGAAATCTTCTCATGTAACAATCTTTGTGTTTTCTGACTTGTGCAGAGGTCCAGACAGCGAGGATTTCCAAGACACCACCACCCAGCCCTGCAGAATTCAAGGATGATGTTGGTGAGTACCATGTTCCTGTATGTATATGGATCACCAGCCGCAGTTGTGTCTCTAGCTCATGCAGCACCAGTCTTAAACTCAGACTGCCTGCAAAATCTTCTTTAATTTTAATTAAAGATAGGTTGCATTACCAAGTTCTGATAATGCATGCAATATCTATACATGTATGTATGTAGGTATGTATATATATATATATATATATATATATATATATATATATATATATATATATACACATACACACACACACAAACACACAAAAGGGTTTGTTACATATTTGTAAATATAGAGTATATTCTACATACCTTTCATACATGTATTATAACTGTTATAGATATCATGAAAAAAAAAAAAAAACACTTCAAAAGAATTATTCACGATTATTGACCTCAGTTACTTTGGAGTCGAAGGATATTACTGTCAGATGGGATTGAATGAAATAAAATGTTAAAAATTTGAGAATGCTTTAAAACTTAATTACTTATGGTTTGAGCAAATTCAAGGGGACGGTTTCCTCACAATAACTCCATTTCCAGTTTCCGTCCATAAGGCCATTGCTACACTTTTACCTCAGTTTCCTCAAAACTGATAAGGCAGATCCACTTCAAAATTTGCATGCCATCTATTAATATAGTGAGTTCTAAGCTCTCTGCAAGTCTTTTAGCATTAAGGGCGGCCGATTCCAGGATCTCAGCTAGTCAAATGAGGTCAATCCTTAGAGCTATTTTTTAAAATTATTTTTGTCTTTGCCTCCTATATATATCTCTCTTTCACTATGCAGGCCATCACACTTCCTCTCCGCAGAGTGGTCCCTTCCCTCAAATGCCTCGTGTAAATAGAAACAGCAAAGTTCTTTGTAAGATATATTATTGCCTCGGAATGTAAGTCACACTGATAAAAAAAAAAAAAAAAGGATTAAGGATTTAACTTTAAACTTTGTTTAAATAATGCTCAACGGTCAAAGTGCCATACAAAATTGCCCTTGATTTATATTACTTATAAAATAGAAATTATTTACTCATTTTATATATTATATTAATAAAAGATAAGGATAGGAATAATCAGCAAGGCTTTACCAATGGAAAAAGTCACAATAAGTGAAAATCTTTTGCTTTTGGTCACAGGTTCATCGTTTGCATTTTCTATTAAGACACTTTGCATTGTTTAGATGCTTCATCAATTGCAAGTAAAGGTTGACTGTAGTAGAATGTAGAGTTTAATTAATTTTAGAGTGAACCTGTGATCACAAGATTTTCAAACCACTGCGACTTTTTTGATCGGCAAGACCTTGCTGGTTTTTCCTATCCTTTACTTTAAGTAATTAATTACAATCTTAATGGTTTATTGTCCTTTAAATGAAAAATCATTTGGTATATTTTTAGACTTTTATTAATTCTTGGCCAAAAAGAGTGTAACAGTACATACATATAAATATACCCATGCACTGTACCACAAGAGTTTCCTTTTTACTAATTTCTTGTTATATAAGCAAATATGGAAGTTAAAAAAAGGTAGAATTTTTGTTTGTTAATGTGAATGCAAGGATGTGCTGGGGTGCTGGAAAATGTTGCTGAAACTATAATGGTTGAGGATTTGCTTGTGTTAGACGCTAATGTGTTCCTGTTGCTCTGGTGGTGTCCCTGCAGCCTCACCACCCATACTCGGCCAGCAGGATTTCTCTTCACGGGAAACTGTGGTCAGAGAGGAGCAGGTGCAGTTTGTCTCGCCAGATGGCACGCAAGTCAGACAAACCATCATACAGACAACCACAACCCTCATGCAAGGTATAACAAACACTGTTTTAACATAAATGTATGTATGTAACTATTTGTTTATTTTTAGTAGAATTTATTTATTAAGTAAAACCCTTAAAAATGCTTCCCATAGTTGAATAAAATAAATATGATCACAGATTATTAAAAAATTTAACAAAAATGAACAATCAATCTGCATGTTTTTTATTTATTTTTTTCTATTTATATATTTTTTGTTACATATATTATATTGCAAATATTATGTGTATAGAATCTAGGTTATACTCGGTCACAATTGAAAAAAAAAATCATACTAATTAAATATACAAAACCTCAAATTCTTTGAGAAACACATATGCTGTGACTTTAATGGTCATATAAATTATGTGAATTTATAAAAATGCAATTTATTTTGCAAGGTGAACTATTCATATAATGATCCCAATAACTCAATTACTAGCTATCAATATCAATGCTTAAAAAATATATATGCAGCTTGCTGATATTACTTTATTAGAGTGAAATATAGCGAAAAGTGTAAAAATCTAACAGGGAAAATGGTTTAACCCTAGTGCAGCTAGTTAAAAAATGTGTGGTAAAGGTACTGTGGCTTACAGAATCCACCCATAAGTTTGTTGTTTTATAACTCATACAACAAATTATTCACATCAAAGAAATTCAAACCCAATATAGTTATTATTATTATTATTTTGTTTTCACATATAATATACAAGGCATGTATACATTGTGTTCATGTCAGATTAGTATATTATTAGTACACTGGAGGCCATGCTAAACTTCCCATCAAACACGAGTGGCAATGAAATAAGATAAAATCACATAAAATTTAGCAACGTTGCCAAATAGTGCAGTGCCACTATTGTTCGACTCCAGGTGTGCCACCCAAACGGCAACGTCACACCTTTTCCATTGATTTGCGGCATCGTTAGATGTGACCTTTAGCTTGGCGAGTCTTAAATTTTCTTGCAATTTGCAAATTACCAAAAGAACTATATACTGGAAGGACGGCCTAATTTCAAACCGGCTACTTTTTCCGCCAACGCGCCGCCATTTGCTCAACCCTGTGACGTCACGGCCTTGACTTTTCTAGCGCATTTGATTGGCCTAGAGTCGGCTACAAAGATTGCGCGGTCAAAGATGCCGCTTTATTAGCCATCTGTCAAATCTTTGACGTCCTCAAACAAACCGCCCGAGCACGTGGCTTATTTAGCGGACTTCTCCGAAGGTTGGCGAGAATTGCCGAGTATCGAGGTTCTTCAATAAGTCGTCCTCCCAACTCCCAAAATATACAGTCGTTGGCAAATTACAAATAAATAAATACCCTAAGAAATAAAAATAAAATTGGGTAGCAAATGATTTGATTTGCTTACATTAATTGACTCATATAACTCGTTTCGGCACCCAAAGCCGAATTCGGCCCAGGGCTGAAAAAAATGAGCAGAACTAGATTGGAGCATCGCGGGATGCTCCAAACCCGAAATGAATTCGTTTTTCGGCTTTGGGTCAAACCACGATGCTCCAATCTAGATCTGGTCAAATCAAAATGCACAAAAGCCGATGGAGACTTTTACTTCGGCTTTGGAGTATTTTCATTTGACCAGAACTAGATTGGAGCATTGTGGTTTGACCCAAAGCCGAAATGAGATTTTATTTCGGGTTTGGAGCAAAATTTGACCCCATCTAGATCTGCGCATTTTACAGAGTTTACGTTACTTATTTATATTTTTTGATTAGTTTGAGTACTTCACGTCAAAATAGTGCTTACCACATTACCTCAAAAGAGACAGATTATAAATGCTCAGCACAATATTTATTTAAAATTTGCTTTAAATTTTTGCTTAAAAAAAGTTTGAGTAAAACTACAAGTTTCTAACTTCACTTAAAATTTTAAATTTCATGACACTTATTTGTCATTTATTTAATAGTACTTGAGAACCTTGGAACATTTTCACGATGAAAGAATAATAATTATTTTATAAATATAAATAAATAAAATAAATAAATAAAATTTTATAAAATAATTGTTCAGCTGCCACATGGGATGGTAAAGTTAGGTTGAAAGTAATTTTCCTAAGATTTATACTATTTTTCGCTCAAGCTTATGTTTTAACTCACTGGGATCAGCATTATTTATTATCATACAAAAACATGATGGCAGTTTATTCCATTAGACCCTAACAATAAATTTAAAAAAATTGTAGTTTTACTTTTTTCATATTTTTTGAGGTAAAAAAAAAATAAGTAAGTACTTTTTAAACAAATATTGTGCTGCACACTTATAATCCGTCTCTTGAGTGAATGTGGTAAGCAATTTTTTGACGTGAAGTACTAAAACTGATCAACGAATGGAGTACCGACCTCAATATTTTTTATTGCAGAAATGGATAGAGGGTGCAAAATTATGCTACTCTGTTTTCAGATTTTTCTGAGACCGGAAAGTATTTTTAAAAAATTATTGAAAGTCCTTTTATGACGTCACGAGGTGCCTCTCCTTAAGAAAAGGATAGGACATTAACGCCCGTGACGTCATAAAACGGACTTTCTATAATTTTTTTAAAAATAGTTCTGGGTCTCAAAAAAATCTGAAAAAATTCAGAGTAGCATATTTTTGCACCCTCTATCCATTTCTGCAATAAAAAATTTTGAAGTCGGTACTCCATATATAAATAAGTGACGTGAACTCTGCAAAATGCGCAGAACTAGATGTGGGCAAATTTTGCTCCAAACCCGAAGTAAAATCTCATTTCGACTTTGGGTCAAACCACGATGCTCCAATCTAGTTCTGGTCAAATCGAAATGCTCCAAAGCCGATCTTCCCGCGATGCTCCAATCTAGTTCTGCGCATTTTTTTCGGCCCTGGGCCGAATTCGGCTTTGGGTGCCAACATATATATATGTTGGCATCTGGACGCGAATTCGCTTCGGACGTGAAATTTTTGTTCCCAACGCGTTGGGATCATTCGAAAATTCCAAGAAGCGAAATTCGCGTTCGGAGCATCGCAATTTTGATCCCACAACGCGTTGGGCACTTCAGCAAAATTCACAACGCGTTGGGATCAAAATTATTTGATCCCAACGCGTTCGGAACAAACGAGAATGATCCCAACGCGTTGTGAACAATGTGAAAAACGTCCAACGCGTTCGGAACAAAATTAATATGTTTTTTAATGATTTCCATGACGCGAAGTTGATGGCGAGAAAGTCAATATATATAAAGAACTTATTAGCTATATAATTATAATAATAGGCTTACTTTGGCCTATAAAATACCTTTCTTCGGTAGAAAGTATCTCAGATCAGGACATAGTCCAGGCGTGCGTATATAAAAAAATCCCTATGTAACCGCGCGGGAAAAATTCCGAAGTTAATGCAACTTTCAGGGTTTGTAGACTTAGGGTATCCGAATGACATATCAAAATTCCCAAGAAATTATCCTTATCCTTCTATTTTTTATAGAATATTTATGATACAAAGAAATATGTAATATAATTTCTCTATAATAGGTTTGAAAGTAAAAAATGTTCATCATATATAAAAAAAAAAAAAAACTAAATGCCAACAGTGTCAAGTGAATAAGCATCTTCCTATTGAAGCTACTATGCTGCACTGCAGGCAGCATAGCGCGCGCCCCTCAATAACACGGCGCGCCAGCATTCTCCTCTTTTTTTCTCCACCTTCATCGCTGTAGCTCGACTCCTAATAAACACACAGTAATAATCATACCCTTAAATTAAATGTAACAAATTAATGAACAACTTTTATATGAAACATTTTTTCAATTTTTTGTAAATAATCCATTAGATTTAACAAAGCTTGCGTTAAAAAAAACAAAAGTTACTAATTAATTAGGCTTTTAATTAAAAACTGCAACGTTTCTTATTTCATTATGATAAAGCATGTCCTAGGCTTAACGTTTCAGTTTTTACTTTTCCTCCAACTGTCCTAGAAGTCTAGATAAAAAATTATTACTGAAGGTACCTCAAGTCCACCTTTCCATCAAGATGGCGCCTAACGCACAAGAATAATTTCTTGGGAATTTCGACATGTCATTCGGATACCCTAAGTCTACAAACCCTGAAAGTTGCAGTAACTTGGGAATTTTTTCCGGGTCAAAACTATAATATTAGCGACTGGACTAAGAGGTGAGAGTGCAGTAATATGATCCTCTCACCCTAGATGAATTCAGTGCATGAATTCATGCATTTTTCTTGTCCCATAGGCGACTCATAAAACCTTTCTGTACTTTTTAAACTTGTAATTAAAATTCTTTATTTACATACCCATGAGCAGATGGACTTGAAGTGTGGTTTTCAGGAATATTCTTATTCCTTACTCTATTTGATTGGAGTCATCATGTAATGCATATGTATTAAATCAGCTGAACTGTGAACAGTTGCTGAAATAGTGCTTCCCATAACGGCACAAATAATGAATAATGATGTGTAGTTATATACTATATTATTATTATAGAAGACAGCTTACTAATTCCAGCATTTGGCTCTTCTTTACTACATGCAATATAACTAATTTTAGATTCTGTGTCGAACAATTCATAAAATTTGTTTTAATGTGTTATTTTAGCCAGCTTATGTATTAAATTATGAGAAATCTTCTGCTGGCCTCCTCTTGCTTTTTATTTTTGTTTGGCTTTTTCTTGCAGAAATTTGTTTCCCCAGTGCTTGCTAGTATCTTATTATTTTCTTTGTGATTTATGTTAAGCTTTGCATCCAGCATTAAATAAAGGTCTTAATTAAAAGCTTTTTATTTACATCATTGATTCAATTCAGGAGCTTGAAATTTTTACTAACAAAAATAACTGCCGTTAAAAAAAATAAAAAAATAAAAAAAAAAAAAAACTTAAAATACGTAAAACGATTTATTGTACGTAATATACGTAATATATATGTATAACCTACTTTACTTGTGTGAAGTAGAATTTATAAAGTGGTAGACAGTTATGCTACTAAGTTATATAAAGTTACTAGCAAACTATTGATAGAAATTATTCTTCCTAATTAATGCAACAACTGCAATGCAAATATGTATGATGCACATTTCAATGACACACCCTCTTGGCTGCATTGCCGAGTGATAAATTATTAGACATTTAACATAATATATAGTCACGACTATGCTTGCTTGTTGTTGCAGAGGCTGAACCTTCTATGACGGAAGCTGCTCTTCTTGCTGAATCTGAGACATGGAGATCAGATGATTTAGAGCTGAGTGCTCGCGCCGAAGATCTCTCCTCTACACAAGGTAGGAACGAAATAGTAAATTCCTAACCTTATCAATATAATCCTGTTGTTCCTCTCTTGTCTATATGGACTGTTGGTCTCACCCCTAGCTCGCCTTTTGAATGTTGTGTGTAGCACTGGGTGGCATGGCATATTATTGTATTTTACCATTGTTCAAATTATGCATAGAAAAGGGTGAAGGAAATTATATTTTACTGTCAACTATTTAGTTTTTCAGATAAAACACATATAAAAAAAATGAATAAAATACCTAAAAGTATGTATAATACTTGCACTTTTTAAATAGTTTTGTCTACTGAGAATATATTTCAAATTACTTCAGAAAATATTCGAAGAACTTTCAACCTTCATTATCGAATATTCTAACATGATAAAATGAGTAAATTAAAATGGGTAAATGATAAAAATTTTATCATTTTTTTTTTTTTTTTTATTAACACATTCTCAGGGGACTAACTAATTATTTAACTAAGAAGAAATTTTTAAATATATATCTGGACATAGATTTAACTTGGTGCATGTTTTTTAAACGAAAAAAGGATAAAAGAAATAAAATAACGCATCATAGAGAAACATTAATTGTTTCATATTTTTTTACAATTTCATTAATAATAAATAGGAATAAAATTATGCATGTTTAAATATAGGTGGTAGAGTATTTAAAAGGGAAAGAAAAAATGCATGGAAGTACAAAATATATTGTGTTGGCATACCTGTAAAAGAAAGTATCAAGATTCTGCTGGATAAAACAAATTAATCTTATAGCGCATAATATACGGTATAGGCGTATAGGAGACACCAAATTCAAAACCAGAGAATTGGCATTTATGATACAAGTTACTTTTAACATTTAAAATTTAGAGATGGAGAAAACTGCTGTTATCAGAAAGTAAAATTTTGCATGGAATCTGATGGTCCCAAATAATCTATATTTTTACAAACAATTTTTTTAAAAGCTGTCTATTGTAGTCTCACCTCTTCCCAGATTTAATATATACTATGTAACAGTTACATATAATTACAAATAATAATATTAATATAATTTATCAAAATAATTTTTACTTTGCAGAATGATAAGAATAATAGAAGTATATACAGTAAAACTTGTTATTACGTAAAGTGAAGGGACCTTATATCGAGTTTTTCCTATCCACGTAATGCTAATTAATTTGGACGGGACTTCAATCTAATTTACTCAAAACCGAGTTTTACCTAACAAAAGTTGCATAATAACGAGTTTTTACTGTATAGATCAATATTTAAATCATATATATCACTTATGTTTCTTTACTGTATTATATTTACAATACATAATTATATAATTGAAGTTGCTTGCTGTAACTTGAAATGGATAGCAAAATTATACATGTATAATTGCATATAATATAAATAAAATTTTAAACCTAACCATGTTATCACCCGCTAAGAAAAGAAAGAAATTTGTCAGAGAATTTAAAAACTTTCGCCGCCAAAGATTGTGTAATTTGAAAAACTTACTTATATATATATTAAAAATGGGTCGATGGTTTGTATTATTGAGCAGAATCTTGAAAAGTCTAGCTAGCTTTTGCACAGAATACCAACAAAATATTATATATTGTATGTATTCACATATAGGATTAAAGTTAATACAATTATAGAGGATAAAGACTTGTAGAGCTTCATATTGGAGGGTCGCGTGTAGGAAAAATATGTAGGGTGTAGGAATACACGTGGATGTGACCCACTCGACAACGGAATGGTTAGCAAAGACGTACGTCAACTACTGCGTAAGATTCACTGCCGTTATTTAATATATATATTATTTATTTATTTACTTTTTCACCACAGAGTACATACAAGATATAATAACACTGGGTGGGGATAGCAACAAAGCACCAAATTAAAGCACTATATATATATCACATTATTGTGAAAAAAATAACGTGAATATATTAATTGTTATTATTTTTAAATCTTGAATTATAATTTTTTAGCAATGATGTTTGAATCTTTGAATTCAGAATATAATATAATTATATATTATAATATAATATTATTATGTTCTGTGACGTTAACATAGGTAACGAAATAACATAGTGTAATATTTCACTTTGTTGTTTCTATTTTTTGTTTTTAAGAATGCCTAAATATATTATATTCCAGATCATTGCTATTCAAAAATAAAACAATTAAAATATTTGCCATTACAAAAGGTTCAATCATGAATGAAAATGCAGTATAATATATGTAGCAAGTCACACTATACAGATTCGAGGCAAGAAACTGAAGAATGTATTTTGCATCAAGCAATTTTCTTATTATACTCAAGTTGTAGAGCTATAAAGAAATAAGAAAATCCTTTAATTTTGTTTTTCTTAAATTAAAAAAAGAAAAAAAAACGAAATTTGCTACAGTAACATCAGTAACATTTTTCTGTTCGTACTCCACGCGTGATCTCTCAAATCCAAATATTCACAAATGACTTTTGTCATTGTCGTGCATGGCATACCATTTTTTTAGTATCTTCTTTCGACTGCGTACCAGCAACGAATGTTAGTTATGTGACGGGGTAGCTCGAATCTTGTGATTAATTATTTAGAGTACCTTATAATAAATAACAATCAAACTAATTTTGGCCAATTCACCAAGTGCTGTACTTATTTGAAATTATTGTAACAATATTTTATATTTTCATCATTATAAATTAGTATAAAAATTATGCTCGATAGTTTAATTATAATATTAATAACATATGAACGGTAATGCACAACATTTATTCTTTGCAAATTGTATTCCTCTTATAAAATTGCCATGAAAGAAAGAAGGGGGGGGGGATGCTCTAAAATTATTTTGGTAACGTGTACTCTTGTTTCTGAAATTTTAGAGTATATTTAATATAATTATATTTAGCTGGATATAAATTGATGCAGGGAATATGTTATATTTATATGTATACTTGCATGCACTCTTGCCGTAGTTTTACATTACAGCTTATTTACATCTCACATCACGTTATTCAAATAAATAGCAATAATCACTATACATATGTTGAAATGCAATGCAAAATGCTCTTCTTGCTCATGCTTATAATACGCGTATAGAATTTAGAAATAGTTTAGTATAATAAATAAATGAAAATAAATAGAATATTAGTACCTAGACACCCAATAAACTTTCACTATAGCTAATTTTTTTCTTGACAATTAAACCTTTGATTTATGAATTTTTTCGAATATTCTGTATTTGTGAGCTTTAAATGAATTTAATTTTTTTGTTATTGTTAATTCCTGTTCTTTTGAAACATGTAACTACATATTATTTATAAGCAAATAAGAGAAAGAAAGAAAGAAACCAAGAAAATAAAAGCTCAAATATAATTTTCATTGTTCAGGTAGATCGTTTTGCTATTGCCATTGTTTCCGTAAACTTGATTGTTGTCGTTCTGGTGGAATACGATCTTTCGTTAAGTTGCGTTTCCACCTCATAGTTCGGTAACTCCAAACAAACCTGCGAACCATGACCCGTTCAGTTGTCACCTTGCTCCGCTGCTGCTGCTCACGAGTGGCACTTACGTGCGTGCAAGCAAACGAACACAACTAGTATTTGTATCAGGCGTATTTATATAACAACTAAATTTTGATTGTGCCACTGCAATGTCATCGGTATGTATCATTTTAATATTTGCAGAAATTTGACCAACACAGTGTAATTTATATATTAGTAATAAAAAGTTGTTAAATATAATTACTCAATAATTATTGATTCAATATATAATCAATGTATTTTATTATATATATTCCAGTTTGCGCACTAAAAAAAATGAAAGGACATAATATATACATAATATTACAATAATTTTCTATAGACCAAAAAAGTTAATATAGTTTTAGATGTAATGACGAGTTTTCCTGTCGAATTTAATTTATTAATTGCTAGTTTGACTTAAAATCTTGAATTAGCAAAAAAAGACGTCAGATTAAGGGGTATTTTTTTTTTTATTATTTTTTATACTGCGTATGAACACTGAGTGAACGCATGTGATCAGTTTTAATTATTTCGAGGTTCTGCCATATCTTATAGAATGCCTGAGATGGTGCTCACAGTGTTGATAAAGCATATATCGCATAGTAGAAGAGCAAAGAACACTTCACGTTGCACCGGATTCTTATTGTACTTGCATAGATATATATCGACTTTGATACTAAAAGAGAGATAACTATATACACAAGAAAAACTTGTATTGCATCTATAATAAAAATTCGAATAGTTTCAAGTATATAGCATAGCTTAAGTTTCATAACTATTAAAGTTCTTAAAAGCCCCATGACCTTTTCATGGTATTAAGTACACGGCTAGTCTTGCTTCAGTGTGATATGGGTATGGCTGCATAAAAAAAAAAAAAAATCACCAGCACAAATATCAGAGATAATAGCCAATGAAAAGGCACCTGTGACGCCACTCTTGCCCATTCAGCGGCAACGATAGAGGGTAATCAATGTAAAAAGTAGGGTCACTAGCTGCAACCGTGGCGACAATTTAAATTTTACTTCTGGAATTTTGAAATTTTACCAGGGCGGTTGTGATAGTATTTCTCAAATTTAATATTCTGAAAGAATTTTGTTGATGGCATTCATGCCGACTGAGTTATTGCGGTTGCAAGAGAAGCAAAATTGTAACATTGTTTTTCCTATATACCACAATTTTGCTCCCGTAAAGCCGTAAAGGTGCTTTTTCATGGAGCGTTGTCGAGCGGGGGTTGGCAGGGCGAGAAAGCGCACTTGCTTCAATATCATATAGCGGCCATGTTGGCGTGGAAAAATCGCTTTCTCGCATTGCAGTGATTAATTCTCGCCGCGGTTTTTTCACCGCGACAACATGGCCGCCATATGATATTGGATTAAGTGCGCCTTTCTCTCACCGCCAAGCCCCACTCGGCTTCTCTCCATCAAAAAGCACCTTAATAACTCAGTTTGTATGGATGTCATCAACCAAATTCTTTCAGACTATTTGACTAATATTATCAAGACTGATCTGGTAAAATTTCAAAGTTTCAGAAGTAGAATTGTCGCCATGGTTGCACCTATCTGCATTGATTTTTCTATATTGTCGCCGCTGAATGAGTATATAAGAGCGATATCACAGGTGCATTTTCATTCGCTAGTATCTCTGATATTTGTGCTGCTGAAACAATTTATTTTTATGCAGCCATAGCACACTGAAGTAAAGCTAACCATGTACTTAAGGGCATTGGGTGTAGCACCGGTAGTTGGCAACACTGACGTATCTTCACCATGCTAATTTTTCAACCTTGCTCCTCAGAGTAAATTTTACGCTAGAGCTAAGCTGATTGCAGTAGTATCAAGATAATAAGTAGCCCAAGTGCACAATTTGGCTAAATAAAGCCTGATTTAAAGAAAAGTATTTTTAGTAATTTTTTAAATTTACATGCATTTTTTTAAAATATGAAAAAAATACTTTTCTTTAAATCAGGCTTTATTTAGCCAAATTGTGCACTTGGGCTACTAATTATCTTGATACTACTGCAATCAGCTTAGCTCTAGCATAAAAATTACTCTGAGGAGCAAGGTTGAAAAATTAACATGGTGAAGATACGTCAATGTTGCCAACTACCGGTGCTATACCCAATGCCCTTAATACCATGAAAAGGTCATAGGGCCTTTAAAAAAGCAACAAACCTAGTATGATACTTAATAAAGTTTTCCACAATTGCGTTGTCAGCATTGTGTAGTTATATTTTCTGTACCTTTAATATTGTCAATAATATTTAATATACATTATATTATATATATATAAATAATTTACCTCTACCGTCAATATCTATTGTTTTAAAGTACATTTAAAAAGTAGGGATTTAGTAAATTGGTTATGCAGTTCTGCTGTATACGGTAGATGACGCGCGCACGTAACTCAATAGTGTTGCATATTACGAGCTGGGGTGGGATCGTCCGAGTGAAGAGTCGGCCAGTTGGTTCTATACCATCACGGTGTGAGTTAGTAAACCCTCTCTTTGTTTGCGCGCTATCTTTTTGCACTTCTCTCTGAGACGTTCGTTACTTTGGTAAGTCGTGATCCTTATTTAAAAACAGATTACAAATCATTTGTGTTTTATTTTTTCAAAGTTTTTTACTATCTGATTAAAAACAATAGAAGTTAGGTAGATATTTTTTAAGGTTTGTTGTTTGTGTTTCTTAATTTTTATATATAATTAATGCTGCGTGTATACTTTTAATATGCCGCAATTTTATCTAAAACTTTTTCAAATAAAATATGAAGAAAAAAAAAGCTATTAAAAATCCAATACATTTTAGTATTTTAAATTGTATCTATAATATTTGCTGACTGAGTCTTTTACATTTGTGTCTCCATGCTGAAATTTGGATGGTATTTTATCTTAATTTTCTTATTTTTAAAATTAACAAATAAAAAAAAGGGAGGGGGTGGGGGGCTTCTGTGAGATGAAAACTTTCAAGACAATGGTAAAGATATAATATGCCTAGTCACTGTGCTTGCTTTTATTTCTATACATAGTAAGTAGTTTCTATTGTTTGGACGAGATGCATGTTTATTAATACAATATACTACAGGCAATACATTTTTTCCTTCTGTTTTCATAAACATAAGTTTTGCTTAATTTATTCCTCATCATTATGTTTTTCAATCAACCTTATGCACTCTGCAGGTATCATTTAAAATACAGTTACACAAGAATTTGATAAATCATCAAAAACCCATAATTTATTTGTGTATTGTTTTCAAATCCTGATTCAAAATTTCTCCTTTATCCAAATTCCTAAAAAAAAAAAATGCTAACAAAACTATATACTCCATGTGCTATTGCAATGTAATACTTATGGTCACCCATGGACAAATGTATCTTGAACTTCCAATAATCTACTGCGTTCATTTTATTCCTGATCAGCTATGCAGGCTGTCTAAATTTGAGTTTTTCAAGATATTTTAGTTGATGGATGAAAAAGTAAAAACTTGTTACAACATAGTAAATTTTATCAATGCCTATATAAAATACGTCACCCATTATTCTTCAAAAGAGCAATTCACTGTAATGTTTCTAGTTTAATTTTACTAGTGAATTTTACTATTATATACAATGTGAAAGATTTTTCTTCCGACCCTTTTCCCTCTTCGTCCCCCCTTCCATAAAGGCACTGCCCTCTCTAATTTGCGTTTGCATGGCTTTAAGCAGAAATACTTCCGCTACATTCTGTGCCATTAGTTGAGGCCATGCTAGTGACGGAGCATGCATGGCGAATATATCATGGTGATGATGTTTTCCATTTAATTCAAAAAGTTTTTAATTTATTATTGACGACTGAATAATGCATTTAAATTTTGATTTGTTTGTTACAAATTGGCTATTAATGTAACTTAAATAATCATCATGATTAATCATCAAGTGAATAGATTGATTTTTTTGTATGTGATAATATTAGTAGAAATTCAACTGCTTCGCCTGACGCTAGCACACACGTGTAAGTGTTCACAAATATTTTTATTTTAATACCTTTAATTAAATTGAATTTGAGCATTTAAGTTTGAAGTAATTAATATGTTTTACGTGTCATGGATTTTGAATTTTTTGATAATTAAGGTTATTTTTAACGATCAAATTTTTATTACAATTGACTTTTGCGCTGGTGAAATTTTTTTAACATTATAACTAAATCTTCGTGACGCTGTTATGAATTTGATAACACGTGACAAAATATTTGTATTCCAATATTATATATGGAAGAAAAAATTTGCTAAATGTATAAAAGTAGTAAAAATATTATATTTTACTCAGGCAATTTTGGCGTGATAAGATTATGTGTGGTACACGTAGCCTGAGTCCGTTTCATTTTTATTATCATAGTCGGTGTAAAAAGACAATTAACTGTAGGTATACTATAATGCTGCAAAACGGAGCAATATTTTGGTTTAATGTCTATTTTTGAAATTGTATTAAAGTTAAGATTAATAATTTTTACTACGTACACACTTGCATATTTTTATTTCCACGTGTAATTTTTTTTTTAAGGTGAAATATTTATTGCTTCCCATACGTTTTTAAAAATAGCTTGCAGTGACTATAATAAGATGTCATAACAATATACAACGTGTTAAATAGTTTAAATTAAAATATAAATTTAATTTTGAAGTTTGATTATATATATATATATACTGTATATTAAAATCGTTCGACGTTACTGCTTTTGAATACGACATAATTTACAACATTGAATTTACTGTATTATTAATGGTTTTCTTAAGACACAATGACCTGTGTTAGACATGATTTAAAAGTGATATAAAAGAAATTGTTTTCACTGTACAGCACACAAAAATTCAGTATATTATTACTTAAAAACATTATGCTGCACATTGAAGTCCTGTTAACTGCTCTCTACAATTCACTTTTAAAGCAGCGTGTTAGGAAATTAATTATATTTCATCTGCTGTAAAATACTTTCTATTTACCATTACGGTTACTTTAACAAAAATTCTTCTTAAAGGCATACAGGCCTCAAAATACAAATTAGACAGTCACCAAGTGGGTTTAGAGTATATAATCAACATTCGCATAATTTTTTTCCACGCGTGATGCATCCGTGCGAAGTCGCAGTTCAAAGTAAGAAATTTAGTCCTTGATGACGTCATAAAGTCCTTGATGACGTCACAACTCAATGCTAATCGGTGCTAGCTGTGAGTTGTGACGTCAGCAAGGAATTTCTTTACAGCGCGTCTTCGCACAGACGCACCGCGCGCAGATAAAAATAATACGAATGTTGATTATAAACTTGAGCAACACTTAATGTCTGTCTAATTTGTAATTTGAGGCCTGTATACCTTTAAGAAACGTTTGTAATGCTAATTTTTTCATTTGTTATAGACCTTTCATTACTTAAAGTAAAGTGCGCGCCAGAAAAAAAAGTTGAGTTAGTATTTTCTAAAAATAGTTCAAGTAGTCCTCCATATCAAACTAAAATTCAAAAAATTCTATCTCAAATAGGTTTGCCAGAAAAAAATTCCAAAGTCAGAGTGAACGCGTCGCTTAACATGGGGCCTTACCTGACAAAAACCCTCGAATATCTCAAAAAAATACACCGTTAGGTGGTATGAAAAAAATATAGTGATGTTCTATGACCCAAGCTTTAACCAAAAACCGATTAAAAAAAAATTCTCTCGAATCCATTTTTCCGTAAAAAAATCAAGAAAATCTACCATGTTAATTCCCATAAGATTTTTTATTATTTTTTTACGGAAAAATGGATTCGAGCGAAATTTTTTTTAATCGGTTTTTGGTTAAAGCTTGGGTCATAGAACATCACTATATTTTTTTCATACCACCCAACGGTGTATTTTTTCGAGATATTCGAGGGTCTTTGTCAGGTAAGGCCCCATGTTAAGCGACGCGTTCACTCTGACTTTGTAATTTTTTTCTGGCAACCCTATTTGAGATAGAATTTTTTGAATTTTGGTTTGATATGGAGGACTACTTGAACTATTTTTAGAAAATACTAACTCAACTTTTTTTTCTAGCGCGCACTTTACTTTAATATAATTAGATTTCTTCAAAGTTCCTAATAAACCAGCACACATTTATCTAAGTACATATAATGTGTATTTACCCATATTTTATGAAAAGAAATGTCGTATTTGAAGCAGCAATGTGTATTTAAATAATACATTCGATAGCGGTACGAAAATGTAATTGTTCAAGCAATTAAAAAAATTGTAGTGCAGTTAATACTTCATTATTATGTGAAAGAAAATGTAACGAACTTTTTATCATTTATCATTCATTACTGGTAATCTATTTCAGAAATACCCTTAACAATGCTATCAAAATTATGGCAAATGCATAATACATTCTTTTCTTTCAATTTTTAGCAAGCCCGTTCCTTAATTTATTTAACAATTAACAAAGAACTAACAATTATTATCAGTGTCTATTGGAACAAACATCAATTGAAATTGTCTAGATTTAAACTTTGTTAACATGTCCCTGGTGCAGTATCTGAATAAATACAAATCTTGATGGACATGGCAGTGCATGATTAAACCCTTATATCACATGATATCTCGTTCATATAAAGCCTCATTACAATTTGTTACTTCTAAAAGTAAAGTGGATTCTGATGCCACTTCTAGAAATTTGTTAGCATATAATATAAGCTTTGGCTCAAATACTTCACATTAGCCTTTGACTTTAAATGTTGATGTTATTTGACATTAGAAATGGACGAAAAAATTAACAGAAGTAGAGGCATTTGTTGAAAAAGTTACCACGAGATGTAAGCTTAATAGCACTATATTGCTCTGTATCGATAAAAAATCATATTCTCGGACAGTTGTTGACAACCGATTAACTTACGCTAATATGAAAGCCTTGCTTAGCTGCAAAAAAATGTACATTTTTTTTTTAACTTCGAGAGGCTTCCCAAACTATCATTGATAATATGATAATTCTTGCCTTATATAGCAACATTAATTTCAATGCAGGAAGATTGTGCAATGTTCTCTTTTTAAATATTCCGAGTGATTGATTTTATTAATCACTAGGCGAAAATAGAAATTCAAAAACATATAAGAATAGTTTGAATTGAATTACGTAATCCATGACACTGTAAACTATTGAATACTTACAGGTAATTACTTAAAAAGAAAATCCTGACAACTCAATAATAATCTCTAATTATTATCATCATCTAAAAAAGGTATAAAACTGTATGTAAGCATGATTTTGTTCATTGCTTTTTCATTCAATGCAAGTTATTTGAAGTGCATGAAAAATGTTTAATGTTGACCTAACTCAGAACTGATTAAACTTAATTTTATGTATCATTGAAAAATTTTTAACTGCTGTTTTACAAGAATTATAAGAAAAATCTATCATTGTCAACGTGCTATTGCCACGGGTGTGCATACGTATTTTTGTATATTTAAAACATTATTCCTTGCAATGTTTTAACTAAATATTACTATGTTGGTAACTTATGTATAGAAATATACATACATAAATTAAAACTCCAAATTATTAACTCCTATATACTTTTACAAAATTCTCCCTCTTTTTCCCTTTCTGTCTCTTTTCGTATTTTATATTTTTTAAAATTTTATTGTTTTCAAGGTGAGTACAATATGATGTGATTTATTTTAGTATGAAATTCGTTTCGTTGGAATATTTTGTGCTGCCTGTAGTATTTTGTAGTTTGCTGTTACTATGATAACTCTTAACACATTTACGCAAATTTGCTAGAAATAAATTCTGTTCTTATTGTGCCATCTTACATTTCTTTGCTCAGAGTTTATTCCATATTGCCATCTCAAACACGGAAGCATTAATGTTTTCACGAAGTATTAGGTGAACAAGTAACATTTTTTTAACTAAATTTTAATAGATGGCAATTGTTATGGAGATTGCACGTGTATTTTCAGCAGTTGCTACATCAATTCATCGAATTAAGGTTAGTATAAAGATTTAATGCCTGAAGTTTCTTACTTTTTATTCCGTTGTTCTTCAGTTAATGTTAAAATAGTAACAGTTTCTGGTTTTCTACATTTTATTAGGCGTTCCTCTCCATACGAAATAAATCCCTTCTTGATGGGATTCAATATGCGTTAAGAATTGCGTTAGCACAGTTTACTGCAAAAATCGCTTTTTTTACAGTAGAACGCTTATATGAATGAACACTATTATAATTATTGCTTCTTATTTGAGTTGACAAATAGTTGACTTTGCATATCGGCATTAATTTTATACTATTTTTTAACCAATAAATCCTTGATCATGTCCCACCAAACCATCAACAGTTCAATTGGAAGTAACGTGAAAACGTGAAATTACGTATAATTACCAAGAAGCACCAATGGCAATAGCAGCGATGATTATATACTTTCGTAATGTTGATATATTCTAGTCTAACTGTTGTCCTCTCAATTTGTACGGACATGCAGCATCACCCCAGGATGACTCAACTGTCGCAGAGTCTCTGGAGTCGGAAGGATTCAGGGATAATTTTCCTATGGAAAGTCCAAAAGGGACGGATTTTAGGAGAGATTCTACTCCGTCTCGAATCCCTGAGATATCTACTGTGTCTACAGTTACAACCCTTACATCCATGCGCCAAGAACCTCAGGGTGCTGAGACTGTAGAAGCTGAATCCAGACGTAGGCCCAATGCACCCAAAGACCTTAATCTTTCAGAACCAATTATTTTACCGCGAGCTGACTTTAAAATGGTAGACACGATTAGTCAAGGTACAGCCAGCTCACCAGTTCAGCGTCTAGCAGAAAGAGTTATTTTTTCCCCTAAGAAGGTAGCTAGCGAACTAGAACTTGATGTTGATGACGATGAAGATGATGCATCTTCAAAGAGTGTAGATAGAGGTACAAGTCCTTTAGATAATGCAGCTATTGCTAGTCCATTAAATATAATGGGCAGTCAACAAAAAGAACCATCTTACACAGGACGTAATACTGAACAAGAGTCGAGAAACAAGTCTCCAACACTAGAACTAGTTATTGGCCGCAAAGAAATACACACTAGAGATGCAAGTGCCACATCAGAGAGCAGGCTTACTTTTTATGGTGCAAAAGATGTTAAAGGAATTGAAATATCAATAAGGTCTCAGTCTCACATTAGTGTTACAACTACGTTGAAGGAATCGGGTAAAGAAACATCTCAACATATTGACGTGGGATTGACTACAAATGCAGGAACAGGAAGCCACATAGGCATGTCATCAGATGCAACATCAGTGCCATCAACCTTCCCTGAAAAGGCTATGCCAGCAAAGGAAGATAAAGTAACTGGGGTACGTTTTGATGACACTAAAAGTAAACGAGGAGTCTCAATTGCAGATCATGAAGTCTATATAATACCAAAAAGTCCTCCATCAACGGTAGATGAATTTATGGAACATGACTTTAAAGACAAACGTAGAGATAGGAGGGAAACTGGAGAAACTGTGTTTTTTAGTGGCAAAAAAAGTATTTATCACTATGAATCAGTCGATGCTGGATTGTCTCCATTTGAGAGTCCTACGACGGAGAGTGCAGCACACTTTACAGACACAGGTATAAGTCTAACCCGCACTGATACTGCAACAACCGACACTGACACGATTACTAGCCCTGTGCATAGACCAATATCAGATACAGCAGTAGATACTGAAGCTGAATTGACAGATGCAGGTTTAAGTCCAATTCAAACTGAGGTTGCAAACATACTTGGAAGCGATGCTGATGCTGAATTTTACAAAGAAAACGATTTGAGACATTCAAAAATATCATACTCTGATATGGCTTCAAGTCCTGTGTATTTAACTGGTATAAGTGTTGCATTAAGTCCATTTCAGTTTGAAACAACAGAAGCAGGTGTATTAACTGATATGATTGAGACTAGAGATGCAAGTATAAGTCCAGTCTTACTGACTCAATCTGAAAGTACAAGCCCGATTGGTGACTGTGAAATAGCACAAACACAGGTTCCTGAAAGAATAGATGCAGCGTCAAGCCCAATTGCAAAAGGAATAGACATAGAATACACAGCTGCCGCCGCCGCCTCCGCCGCTCCATTAGTTGCAAGGCACGAATGTAAAACTATTTCCATTCAAGCAACAACCCAATCTATGATAAGAGACCGTCCAAATAGACCAAAAGAAATGGAAGAACTAGTTGAAAGAAGAAGACGAGATTCTGGTGACGTGAAAACCTTGGTTAGACATTTAGAGGAAGGAACCTTACCGCGTCCAATAGATTCTAGTCCAGAATCTCAAATATATACAGAATTTACTAAACAGACGCCTCCTGACACACCAAAACGTCGAGCTGCAATTGCTTGTACAGCAGAACCGGATGAAATAAAAAAGAAAGTGTATCTAGAAAGCACAGCAACAAAATCTCCTATTACACATAAAAAGCAAGTAGGACCAAAAATTAAAGAGCTTCAAAAATTTTTCACAGATTCTCAGGAACAAGAAATACTCAAAAAGTCACAAACGAGTCCAACCTCACCAAGAAATCTTAAAAGAATTAATTCTCTGGATCCCCAGTTAAATAGTATGGTAGACTACGTAGAAAAAGAAAACGAGATAGACGAATTTGAGCTTTGCACAATTCATGATATAGTAACAAATGAAAGAAGGGAACTGCACCTCTCAAGACCAAACACTGATATTGCAAAAGTAATTGAAAACCTGGAATTGCAAATTCTTCATGAAAAAGATTTATCTTTTAACAAACCAATACAAGAAGAGAAAAAGCACGTTGAACAAAAGACAGCAATTGAAAATGAAGGGGAATATAATCAGCCGATTTTAGCATCATCAGATATAACCAGAAGCAATTTGGCTGCAGAAATCCAAAGTCCCTCTACTCTATTTAATATTAATACTCATTTAAAAAACATTGAGCAAAGTGAAACAAAGTCCCAAAAAGAAAGCCAAAAATTTAGTCTTGACAGTAATAAAGGTAATAAAATCAACGAAAATACTCACGCTTCAGGTGAAATGTTTGCAACATCAACAAAAACAGTGAAACCTTTATTGCATGATTTCCTTTTATTAGATAATGCCGCTGAAAATGCAATTGATTTAAGAGCTAAAGACCAAAAACAGTCAAAAATCAATATAGTTCTTGATGAAACAGTTTTAAAGCCATCAACAACCAAAGAAATTAATGAATATATTGCCACTGAAAAATCGGAAACTATTTTGAAAACCCAAGTATCCTTAAGTGATGCCGAGGAAAACACGTTGACAGAGGCTGTGGACATAAAATCTCCACCTAAAGTGAACATCAATGACGCTATTTATGATGACGACAACACCAAGGTTAAAATTATAAACGAAAGCTCAATAATTAATGCAATTGCTGAGTCTAGCATTACTGGTGTATTTAATCAAGGTTTAGACCCCCTGACATCTTCAATTACTACTGAATTAGAAGAATCTATATTGAAACTAAAGATTTCTCAAGGTAAAGCAACACAGGTGAACGAGAAAACCATTATTTCCTCTAATATAATGGAATCCACTGCCACGACAGTAGCTGGAGAGGTCGACAAAATTGATCATGATATTTCTGTTAATGTTGATGAAGCAGAATTGCCAAAAAACAAAATCTCTAGACCTATTGTTCCTGTTCTTTCGTCTGAACTCATTAAAATTACCGAGATAATTTCCTTTGCTGATGAGCAGGATGTACTTGGTGAAGTTGCCTCTGATGTAGTAACTTCACGAAAACAGAAATCGTTGGAAGTCTCTGATGAGGATTCGTTGATAGTAACAGAAATAGCAAGGTCTGATGAGATTGGAGAGAAATTAGCACATGACACAATCATTGTAAAAGACCATGAACAAATCGAACAATTCAGTGAGCGGGTTAGTTTACAGCAGCTGGAAGATTCCGTTGGGTCTGAACCTAAAACTTTGCAGTTTATTGTTGGTGAGACTTATAGCACTGTTGCTTCTAAGATAGAAGAATCAATCGAAATGTCTTCAATGATTAGTGAAGAAGTTACACAAAAAACAGAATTTCATTTGAACTCGAAAAGAGTCATGGAACAGCTTTTGGAGCTTCCTGTCTCAATTAAAGCCTTATCCGTAGAACAAAACGCAGAGCTTTGTTCGCAAATCTCAGAATCACCAACTGAGGTGGAAAAAGAAATGGTAACTGAGGCTTCCGTTGTTGAACATATGCCTGAAGTTAAAATCGATCAGTCAATTTATGTTGAATGCCCTGAAACACTGGTTGACATTATTAAAAAAAATTCAGTAATTGAAGGTCTTGAAGACGTAGTTTCAGGTATCAAAATATCTGGACCAATATCCCCTGTTTCATCGTCTGAACTTATTCACCCCATAGAGACTATTTCTGTAGATGATGAGAGGGATAATGTTGTCACTGAAGAAGTTGTTTCTTCACCATTACAGGAAAAGTTAGATGTCCCTGATGAGGATTCGTTAACAATTACAGAATTAGAAAAGTCTGATGAGGCTGGAGAGAAATTAGCAGATGACGTAATCATTGTTAAATCCTTTGAGTTAATTGAAGAAATCGTTAAGGAAGTTGAAATTCAGCAGCTTGAAGACTCCGTTGTATCTGAATCTGAAATTCTGCAGTCTATTGTTGATGAGACAGATAGAACAGTTGTTTCAAAGGAAGAGGAATCGATCGAAATGTCTTCAATGGTTAGTGAGGAAGTAACAGAAAAAACAGAAAGTCATATGACCTCTGAGAGTGTCGTGGAACAGCTTGTGGAACAACCTGTCTCAATTGAAGACTTATCTGTTGAACAAGACGCAGAGCTTTGTTCGAAAATCTCAGAATCACCAATTCAGGAGGAAAAAGAAACGTTAACTGAGGCTTTCGTTGATGAACATTCACCTGAAGTCAAAATCGATCAGTCAGTTCATGTTGAAGGCCCTGATACACTGGTTGACATTATTAAAGAAAGTTCAATAATTGAAGGTCTTGAAGATGTAGTTTCAGATATCAAAATATCTGGACCAATTTCCCCTGTTTCATCGTCTGAACTTATTTACCCCGCAGAGACTATTTCTGTAGATGATGAGAGAGATAATGTTGTCACTAAAGAAGTTGTTTCTTCACCATTACAGGAGACGTTAGATGTCCCTGATGAGGATTCGTTAACAATTACAGAATTAGAAAAGTCTGATGAGGCTAGAAAGAAATTTGCAGATGACGTAATCATTGTTAAATCCTCTGAGTTAATTGAAGAAATCGATAAGGAAGTTGGAATTCAGCAGATTGAAGAAACCGTTGTATTTGAATCTGAAAATTTACAGTCTATTGTTGATGAGACAGATAGACTAGTTGTTTCAAAGGAAGAGGAATCGATTGAATTGTCTTCAATGATTAGTGAGGAAGTAACAAGAAAAACACAAGATCATTTTACCTCCGAGAGTGTCATGGAACAGCTTGTGGAAATACCTGTCTCAATTGAAGACTTGTCTGTAGAACAAGACGCAGAGCATTCTTCGCAAATCTCAGAATCGCCAACTGACGCGGAAAAAGAAATGGTAACTGAGGCTTCCGTTGATGAACATTCACCTGAAGTCAAAATCGATCAGTCAATTCATGTTGAAGGCTCTGCTACATTGGTTGATATTATGAAAGAAAGTTTAATAAATGAGGGTCTTGAAGACGTAGTTTCAGGTATCAAAATATCTGGACCAATTTCCCCTGTTTCATCGTCTGAACTTATTCATCCCACAGAGACTATTTCTGTAGATGATGAGAGGGATAATGTTGTCACTAAAGAAGTTGTTTTTTCACTATTACAGGAGAAGTTAGATGTCCCTGATGAGGATTCGTTAACAATTACAGAATTAGTAAAGTCTGATGAGGCTGCAGAGAAATTAGCAGATGACGTAATCATTGTTAAATCCTTTGAATTAATTGAAAAAATCGTTAAGGAAGTTGAAATTCAGCAGTTTGAAGAATCCGTTGTATCTGAATCTGAAAATTTACAGTCTATTGTTGATGAGACAGATAGACTAGTTGTTTCAAAGGAAGAGGAATCGATCGAAATGTCTTCAATGATTAGTGAGGAAGTAACAGAAAAAACAGAAGCTCATTTGACCTCCGAGAGTGTCATGGAACAGCTTGTGGAAATACCTGTCTCAATTGAAGACTTGTCTGTAGAACAAGACGCAGAGCATTCTTCGCAAATCTCAGAATCGCCAACTGACGCGGAAAAAGAAATGTTAACTGAGGCTTCCGTTGATGAACATTCACCTGAAGTCAAAATCGATCAGTCAGTTCATGTTGAAGGCCCTGATACACTGGTTGACATTATTAAAGAAAGTTCAATAATTGAGGGTCTTGAAGACGTAGTTTCAGATATCAAAATATCTGGACCAATTTCCCCTGTTGTATCGTCTGAACTTATTTATCCCACAGAGACTATTTCTGTAGATGATGGAAAATATAAATTTGTCACTGAAGAAGTTGTTTCTTCACCATTACAGGAAAAGTTAGATGTCCCTGATGAGGATTCGGTAACAATTACAGAATTAGCAAAGTCTGATGAGGCTGGAGAGAAATTAGCAGATGACGTAATCATTGTTAAATCCTCTGAGTTAATTGAAGAAATCGTTAAGGAAGTTGATATTCAGCAGCTTGAAGACTCCGTTGAATCTGAATCTGAAATTCTGCAGTCTATTGTTGATGAGACAGACAGAACAGTTATTTCAAAGGAAGAGAAATCGATCGAAATGTCTTCAATGGTTAGTGAGGAAGGAACAGAAAAAACAGAAAGTCATTTGACCTCTGAGAGTGTCGTGGAACAGCTTGTGGAACCACCTGTCTCGATTGAAGACTTATCTGTTGAACAAGACGCAGAGCCTTGTTCGAAAATCTCAGAATCACCAATTCAGGAGGAAAAAGAAGCGTTAACTGAGGCTTCCGTTGATGAACATATGCCTGAAGATAAAATCGATCAGTCAATTCATGTTGAAGGCGCTGCTACATTGGTTGATATTATGAAAGAAAGTTTAATAATTGAGGGTCTTGAAGACGTTGTTTCAGGTATCAAAATATCTAGACCAATTTCCCCTGTTTCATCGTCTGAACTTATTCATCTCACAGAGACAATTTCTGTAGATGATGAGAGGGATAATGTTGTCACTGAAGAAGTTGTTTTTTCACCATTACAGGAAAAGTTAGATGTCCCTGATGAGGATTCGTTAACAATTACAGAATTAGTAAAGTCTGATGAGGCTGCAGAGAAATTAGCAGATGACGTAATCATTGTTAAATCCTTTAAATTATTTGAAAACATCGTTAAGGAAGTTGAAATTCAGCAGTTTGAAGAATCCGTTGTATCTGAATCTGAAAATTTACAGTCTATTGTTGATGAGACAGATAGACTAGTTGTTTCAAAGGAAGAGGAATCGATCGAAATGTCTTCAATGATTAGTGAGGAAGTAACAGAAAAAACAGAAGCTCATTTGACCTCCAAGAGTGTCATGGAACAGCTTGTGGAAATACCTGTCTCAATTGAAGACTTGTCTGTAGAACAAGACGCAGAGCATTCTTCGCAATTCTCAGAATCGCCAACTGACGCGGAAAAAGAAATGGTAACTGAGGCTTCCGTTGATGAACATATGCCTGAAGTTAAAATCGATCAGTCAATTCATGTTGAAGGCTCTGCTACATTGGTTGATATTATGAAAGAAAATTTAATAATTGAGGGTCTTAAAGACGTAGTTTCAGGTATCAAAATATCTGGACCAATTTCCCCTGTTGTATCGTCTGAACTTATTTATCCCACAGAGACTATTTCTGTAGATGATGCGAGGGATAATGTTGTCACTGAAGAAGTTGTTTCTTCACTATTACAGGAGAAGTTAGATGTCTTTGATGAGGATTCGTTAACAATTACAGAATTAGAAAAGTCTGATGAGGCTGGAGAGAAATTAGCAGATGACGTAATCATTGCTAAATCCTCTGGGTTAATTGAAGAAATCGTTAAGGAAGTTAGAATTCAGCATCTTGAAGACTCCGTTGTATCTGAATCGGAAATTTTACAGGCTATTGTTGATGAGACAGAAAGACCAGTTGTTTCAAAGGAAGAGGAATCGATCGAAATGCCTTCAATGATTAGTGAAGAAGTAACAGAAAAAAGAGAAATTCATTCGACCTCCGAGAGTGTCATGGAACAGCTTGTGGAACCGCCTGTCTCAATTGAAGCCTTATCTGTTGAACAAGACTCAGAGCATTCTTCGCAAATCTCAGAATCGCCAACTGACGCGGAAAAAGAAATGGTAACTGAGGCTTCCGTTGATGAACATATGCCTGAAGTTAAAGTCGATAAGTCAATTCATGTTGAAGGCTCTGCTACATTGGTTGATATTATGAAAGAAAGCTCAATTATTGAGGGTCTTGAAGACGTAGTTTCAGGTATCAAAATATCTAGAACAATTTCCCCTGTTTCATCGTCTGAACTTATTCATCCCACAGAGACTATTTCTGTAGATGATGAGAGGGATAATGTTGTCACTGAAGAAGTTGTTTTTTCACCATTACAGGAGAAGTTAGATGTCCCTGATGAGGATTCGTTAAAAATTACAGAATTAGTTAAGTCTGATGAGGCTGCAGAGAAATTAGCAGTTGACGTAATCATTGTTAAATCCTTTGAATTAATTGAAAAAATCGTTAAGGAAGTTGAAATTCAGCAGTTTGAAGAATCCGTTGTATCTGAATCTGAAAATTTACAGTCTATTGTTGATGAGACAGATAGACTGGTTAATTCAAAGAAAGAGGAATCGATCGAAATGTCTTCAATGATTAGTGAGGAAGTAACAGAAAAAACAGAAGCTCATTTGACCTCCGAGAGTGTCATGGAACAGCTTGTGGAAATACCTGTCTCAATTGAAGACTTGTCTGTAGAACAAGACGCAGAGCATTCTTCGCAAATCTCAGAATCGCCAACTGACGCGGAAAAAGAAATGGTAACTGAGGCTTCCGTTGATGAACATTCACCTGAAGTCAAAATCGATCAGTCAGTTCATGTTGAAGGCCCTGATACACTGGTTGACATTATTAAAGAAAGTTCAATAATTGAGGGTCTTGAAGACGTAGTTTCAGATATCAAAATATCTGGACCAATTTCCCCTGTTTCATCGTCTGAACTTATTTATCCCACAGAGACTATTTCTGTAGATGATGGAAAAGATAAATTTGTCACTGAAGAAGTTGTTTCTTCACCATTACAGGAAAAGTTAGATGTCCCTGATGAGGATTCAGTAACAATTACAGAATTAGCAAAGTCTGATGAGGCTAGAGAGAAATTAGCAGATGACGTAATCATTGTTAAATCCTCTGAGTTAATTGAAGAAATCGTTAAGGAAGTTGAAATTCAGCAGCTTGAAGACTCCGTTGTATCTGAATCTGAAATTCTGCAGTCTATTGTTGATGAGACAGATAGAACAGTTGTTTCAAAGGAAGAGGAATCGATCAAAATGTCTTCAATGGTTAGTGAGGAAGTAACAGAAAAAACAGAAAGTCATTTGACCTCTGAGAGTGTCGTGGAACAGCTTGTGGAACCACCTGTCTCAATTGAGGACTTATCTGTTGAACAAGACGCAGAGCTTTGTTCGAAAATCTCAGAATCACCAATTCAGGAGGTAAAAGTAACGTTAACTGAGGCTTTCGTTGATGAACATTCACCTGAAGTCAAAATCGATCAGTCAGTTCATGTTGAAGGCCCTGATACACTGGTTGACATAATTAAAGAAAGTTCAATAATTGAGGGTCTTGAAGACGTAGTTTCAGATATCAAAATATCTGGACCAATTTCCCCTGTTTCATCGTCTGAACTTATTTATCCCACAGAGACTATTTCTGTAGATGATGGAAAAGATAAATTTGTCACTGAAGAAGTTGTTTCTTCACCATTACAGGAAAAGTTAGATGTTCCTGATGAGGATTCAGTAACAATTACAGAATTAGAAAAGTCTGATGAGGCTAGAGAGAATTTTGCAGATGATGTAATCATTGTTAAATCCTCTGATTTAATTGAAGAAATCAATAAGGAAGTTGAAATTCAGCGGCTTGAAGACTCTGTTGTATCTGAATCTGAAATTTTACAGTCTATGGTTGATGAGACAGATAGCACAATTATTTCAAAGGAAGAGGTATCGATCGAAATGCCTTCAATGATTAGTGAGGAAGTAACAGAAAAAAGAGAAATTCATTCGACCTCCAAGAGTGTCATGGAACAGCTTGTGGAACCGCCTGTCTCAATTGAAGCCTTATCTGTTGAACAAGACTCAGAGCATTCTTCGCAAATCTCAGAATCGCCAACTGACGCGGAAAAAGAAATGGTAACTGAGGCTTCCGTTGATGAACATATGCCTGAAGTTAAAATCGGTCAGTCAATTCATGTTGAAGGCTCTGCTACATTGGTTGATATTATGAAAGAAAGTTTAATAATTGATGGTCTTGAAGACGTAGTTTCAGGTATCAAAATATCTGGTCCAATATCCCCTGTTTCATCGTCTGAACTTATTCACCCAACAGAGACTATTTCTGTAGATGATGAGAGGAATAATGTTGTCACTGAAGAAGTTGTTTCTTCACCATTACAGGAGAAGTTAGTTGTCCCTGATGAGGATTCGTTAACAATTACAGAATTAGAAAAGTCTGATGAGGCTGGAGAGAAATTAGCAGATGACGTAATCATTGCTAAATCCTTTGAGTTAAATGAAGAAATCGTTAAGGAAGTTGAAATTCAGCAGCTTGAAGACTTCGTTGTATCTGAATCTGAAATTCTGCAGCCTATTGTTGACGTGACAGATAGAACAGTTGTTTCAAAGGAAGAGGAATCGATCGAAATGTCTTTAATGGTTAGTGAGGAATTAACAGAAAAAACAGAAAGTCATATGACCTCTGAGAGTGTCGTGGAACAGCTTGTGGAACCACCTGTCTCAATTGAAGACTTATCTGTTGAACAAGACGCAGAGCTTTGTTCGAAAATCTCAGAATCACCAATTCAGGAGGAAAAAGAAACGATAACTGAGGCATTCGTTGATGAACATTCACCTGAAGTCAAAATCGATCAGTCAGTTCATGTTGAAGGCCCTGATACACTGGTTGACATTATTAAAGAAAGTTCAATAATTGAAGGTCTTGAAGATGTAGTTTCAGATATCAAAATATCTGGACCAATTTCCCCTGTTTCATCGTCTGAACTTATTTACCCCGCAGAGACTATTTCTGTAGATGATGAGAGAGATAATGTTTTCACTAAAGAAGTTGTTTCTTCACCATTACAGGAGACATTAGATGTCCCTGATGATGATTTGTTAACAATTACAGAATTAGAAAAGTCTGATGAGGCTGGAGAGAAATTAGCAGATGACGTAATCATTGTTAAATCCTTTGAGTTAATTGAAGAAATCGTTAAGGAAGTTGAAATTCAGCAGCTTGAAGACTTCGTTGTATCTGAATCTGAAATTCAGCAGTCTTTTGTTGATGAGACAGATAGAACAGTTGTTTCAAAGGAAGAGGAATCGATCGAAATGTCTTCAATGGTTAGTGATGAAGGAACAGAAAAAACAGAAAGTCATTTGACCACTGAGAGTGTCGTGGAACAGCTTGTGGAACCACCTGTCTCAATTGAAGACTTATCTGTTGAACAAGACGCAGAGCTTTGTTCGAAAATCTCAGAATCACCAATTCAGGAGGAAAAAGAAACGATAACTGAGGCTTTCGTTGATGAACATTCACCTGAAGTCAAAATCGATCAGTCAGTTCATGTTGAAGGCTCTGATACACTGGTTGACATTATTAAAGAAAGTTCAATAATTGAAGGTCTTGAAGATGTAGTTTCAGATATCAAAATATCTGGACCAATTTCCCCTGTTTCATCGTCTGAACTTATTTACCCCGCAGAGACTATTTCTGTAGATGATGAGAGGGATAATGTTGTCACTGAAGAAGTTGTTTCTTCACCATTACAGGAGAAGTTAGATGTCCCTGATGAGGATACGTTAACAATTACAGAATTAGAAAGGTCTGATGAGGCTGGAGAGAAATTAGCAGCTGACGTAATCATTGCTAAATCCTCTGAGTTAATTGAAGATATCGTTAAGGAAGTTAGAATTCAGCATCTTGAAGACTCCGTTGTATCTGAATCTGAAATTTTACAGGCTATTGTTGATGAGACAGAAAGACCAGTTGTTTCAATGGAAGAGGTATCGATCGAAATGCCTTCAATGATTAGTGAGGAAGGAACAGAAAGAACAGAAAGTCATTTGACCTCTGAGAGTGTCGTGGAACAGCTTGTGAAACCACCTGTCTCAATTGAAGACTTATCTGTTGAACAAGACGCAGAGCTTTGTTCGAAAATCTCAGAATCACCAATTCAGGAGGTAAAAGAAACGTTAACTGAGGCTTCCGTTGATGAACATATGCCTGAAGTTAAAATCGATCAGTCAATTCATGTTGAAGGCGCTGCTACATTGGTTGATATTATGAAAGAAAGTTTAATAATTGAGGGTCTTGAAGACGTTGTTTCAGATATCAAAATATCTAGACCAATTTCCCCTGTTTCATCGTCTGAACTTATTTACCCCGCAGAGACTATTTCTGTAGATGATGAGAGAGATAATGTTGTCACTAAAGAAGTTGTTTCTTCACCATTACAGGAGACGTTAGATGTCCCTGATGAGGATTCGTTAACAATTACAGAATTAGAAAAGTCTGATGAGGCTAGAGAGAAATTTGCAGATGACGTAATCATTGTTAAATCCTCTGAGTTAATTGAAGAAATCGATAAGGAAGTTGAAATTCAGCGGCTTGAAGACTCTGTTGTATCTGAATCTGAAATTTTACAGTCTATGGTTGATGAGACAGATAGCACAATTATTTCAAAGGAAGAGGTATCGATCGAAATGCCTTCAAAGATTAGTGAGGAAGTAACAGAAAAAAGAGAAATTCATTCGACCTCCGAGAGTGTCATGGAACAGCTTGTGGAACCGCCTGTCTCAATTGAAGCCTTATCTGTTGAACAAGACTCAGAGCATTCTTCGCAAATCTCAGAATCGCCAACTGACGCGGAAAAAGAAATGGTAACTGAGGCTTCCGTTGATGAACATATGCCTGAAGTTAAAGTCGATAAGTCAATTCATGTTGAAGGCTCTGCTACATTGGTTGATATTATGAAAGAAAGCTCAATTATTGAGGGTCTTGAAGACGTAGTTTCAGGTATCAAAATATCTAGAACAATTTCCCCTGTTTCATCGTCTGAACTTATTCATCCCACAGAGACTATTTCTGTAGATGATGAGAGGGATAATGTTGTCACTGAAGAAGTTGTTTTTTCACCATTACAGGAGAAGTTAGATGTCCCTGATGAGGATTCGTTAAAAATTACAGAATTAGTTAAGTCTGATGAGGCTGCAGAGAAATTAGCAGTTGACGTAATCATTGTTAAATCCTTTGAATTAATTGAAAAAATCGTTAAGGAAGTTGAAATTCAGCAGTTTGAAGAATCCGTTGTATCTGAATCTGAAAATTTACAGTCTATTGTTGATGAGACAGATAGACTGGTTAATTCAAAGAAAGAGGAATCGATCGAAATGTCTTCAATGATTAGTGAGGAAGTAACAGAAAAAACAGAAGCTCATTTGACCTCCGAGAGTGTCATGGAACAGCTTGTGGAAATACCTGTCTCAATTGAAGACTTGTCTGTAGAACAAGACGCAGAGCATTCCTCGCAAATCTCAGAATCGCCAACTGACGCGGAAAAAGAAATGGTAACTGAGGCTTCCGTTGATGAACATTCACCTGAAGTCAAAATCGATCAGTCAGTTCATGTTGAAGGCCCTGATACACTGGTTGACATTATTAAAGAAAGTTCAATAATTGAGGGTCTTGAAGACGTAGTTTCAGATATCAAAATATCTGGACCAATTTCCCCTGTTTCATCGTCTGAACTTATTTATCCCACAGAGACTATTTCTGTAGATGATGGAAAAGATAAATTTGTCACTGAAGAAGTTGTTTCTTCACCATTACAGGAAAAGTTAGATGTCCCTGATGAGGATTCAGTAACAATTACAGAATTAGCAAAGTCTGATGAGGCTAGAGAGAAATTAGCAGATGACGTAATCATTGTTAAATCCTCTGAGTTAATTGAAGAAATCGTTAAGGAAGTTGAAATTCAGCAGCTTGAAGACTCCGTTGTATCTGAATCTGAAATTCTGCAGTCTATTGTTGATGAGACAGATAGAACAGTTGTTTCAAAGGAAGAGGAATCGATCAAAATGTCTTCAATGGTTAGTGAGGAAGTAACAGAAAAAACAGAAAGTCATTTGACCTCTGAGAGTGTCGTGGAACAGCTTGTGGAACCACCTGTCTCAATTGAGGACTTATCTGTTGAACAAGACGCAGAGCTTTGTTCGAAAATCTCAGAATCACCAATTCAGGAGGTAAAAGTAACGTTAACTGAGGCTTTCGTTGATGAACATTCACCTGAAGTCAAAATCGATCAGTCAGTTCATGTTGAAGGCCCTGATACACTGGTTGACATAATTAAAGAAAGTTCAATAATTGAGGGTCTTGAAGACGTAGTTTCAGATATCAAAATATCTGGACCAATTTCCCCTGTTTCATCGTCTGAACTTATTTATCCCACAGAGACTATTTCTGTAGATGATGGAAAAGATAAATTTGTCACTGAAGAAGTTGTTTCTTCACCATTACAGGAAAAGTTAGATGTTCCTGATGAGGATTCAGTAACAATTACAGAATTAGAAAAGTCTGATGAGGCTAGAGAGAATTTTGCAGATGATGTAATCATTGTTAAATCCTCTGATTTAATTGAAGAAATCAATAAGGAAGTTGAAATTCAGCGGCTTGAAGACTCTGTTGTATCTGAATCTGAAATTTTACAGTCTATGGTTGATGAGACAGATAGCACAATTATTTCAAAGGAAGAGGTATCGATCGAAATGCCTTCAATGATTAGTGAGGAAGTAACAGAAAAAAGAGAAATTCATTCGACCTCCAAGAGTGTCATGGAACAGCTTGTGGAACCGCCTGTCTCAATTGAAGCCTTATCTGTTGAACAAGACTCAGAGCATTCTTCGCAAATCTCAGAATCGCCAACTGACGCGGAAAAAGAAATGGTAACTGAGGCTTCCGTTGATGAACATATGCCTGAAGTTAAAATCGGTCAGTCAATTCATGTTGAAGGCTCTGCTACATTGGTTGATATTATGAAAGAAAGTTTAATAATTGATGGTCTTGAAGACGTAGTTTCAGGTATCAAAATATCTGGTCCAATATCCCCTGTTTCATCGTCTGAACTTATTCACCCAACAGAGACTATTTCTGTAGATGATGAGAGGAATAATGTTGTCACTGAAGAAGTTGTTTCTTCACCATTACAGGAGAAGTTAGTTGTCCCTGATGAGGATTCGTTAACAATTACAGAATTAGAAAAGTCTGATGAGGCTGGAGAGAAATTAGCAGATGACGTAATCATTGCTAAATCCTTTGAGTTAAATGAAGAAATCGTTAAGGAAGTTGAAATTCAGCAGCTTGAAGACTTCGTTGTATCTGAATCTGAAATTCTGCAGCCTATTGTTGACGTGACAGATAGAACAGTTGTTTCAAAGGAAGAGGAATCGATCGAAATGTCTTTAATGGTTAGTGAGGAATTAACAGAAAAAACAGAAAGTCATATGACCTCTGAGAGTGTCGTGGAACAGCTTGTGGAACCACCTGTCTCAATTGAAGACTTATCTGTTGAACAAGACGCAGAGCTTTGTTCGAAAATCTCAGAATCACCAATTCAGGAGGAAAAAGAAACGATAACTGAGGCATTCGTTGATGAACATTCACCTGAAGTCAAAATCGATCAGTCAGTTCATGTTGAAGGCCCTGATACACTGGTTGACATTATTAAAGAAAGTTCAATAATTGAAGGTCTTGAAGATGTAGTTTCAGATATCAAAATATCTGGACCAATTTCCCCTGTTTCATCGTCTGAACTTATTTACCCCGCAGAGACTATTTCTGTAGATGATGAGAGAGATAATGTTGTCACTAAAGAAGTTGTTTCTTCACCATTACAGGAGACATTAGATGTCCCTGATGATGATTTGTTAACAATTACAGAATTAGAAAAGTCTGATGAGGCTGGAGAGAAATTAGCAGATGACGTAATCATTGTTAAATCCTTTGAGTTAATTGAAGAAATCGTTAAGGAAGTTGAAATTCAGCAGCTTGAAGACTTCGTTGTATCTGAATCTGAAATTCAGCAGTCTTTTGTTGATGAGACAGATAGAACAGTTGTTTCAAAGGAAGAGGAATCGATCGAAATGTCTTCAATGGTTAGTGATGAAGGAACAGAAAAAACAGAAAGTCATTTGACCTCTGAGAGTGTCGTGGAACAGCTTGTGGAACCACCTGTCTCAATTGAAGACTTATCTGTTGAACAAGACGCAGAGCTTTGTTCGAAAATCTCAGAATCACCAATTCAGGAGGAAAAAGAAACGATAACTGAGGCTTTCGTTGATGAACATTCACCTGAAGTCAAAATCGATCAGTCAGTTCATGTTGAAGGCTCTGATACACTGGTTGACATTATTAAAGAAAGTTCAATAATTGAAGGTCTTGAAGATGTAGTTTCAGATATCAAAATATCTGGACCAATTTCCCCTGTTTCATCGTCTGAACTTATTTACCCCGCAGAGACTATTTCTGTAGATGATGAGAGGGATAATGTTGTCACTGAAGAAGTTGTTTCTTCACCATTACAGGAGAAGTTAGATGTCCCTGATGAGGATACGTTAACAATTACAGAATTAGAAAGGTCTGATGAGGCTGGAGAGAAATTAGCAGCTGACGTAATCATTGCTAAATCCTCTGAGTTAATTGAAGATATCGTTAAGGAAGTTAGAATTCAGCATCTTGAAGACTCCGTTGTATCTGAATCTGAAATTTTACAGGCTATTGTTGATGAGACAGAAAGACCAGTTGTTTCAATGGAAGAGGTATCGATCGAAATGCCTTCAATGATTAGTGAGGAAGGAACAGAAAGAACAGAAAGTCATTTGACCTCTGAGAGTGTCGTGGAACAGCTTGTGAAACCACCTGTCTCAATTGAAGACTTATCTGTTGAACAAGACGCAGAGCTTTGTTCGAAAATCTCAGAATCACCAATTCAGGAGGTAAAAGAAACGTTAACTGAGGCTTCCGTTGATGAACATATGCCTGAAGTTAAAATCGATCAGTCAATTCATGTTGAAGGCGCTGCTACATTGGTTGATATTATGAAAGAAAGTTTAATAATTGAGGGTCTTGAAGACGTTGTTTCAGGTATCAAAATATCTAGACCAATTTCCCCTGTTTCATCGTCTGAACTTATTTACCCCGCAGAGACTATTTCTGTAGATGATGAGAGAGATAATGTTGTCACTAAAGAAGTTGTTTCTTCACCATTACAGGAGACGTTAGATGTCCCTGATGAGGATTCGTTAACAATTACAGAATTAGAAAAGTCTGATGAGGCTAGAGAGAAATTTGCAGATGACGTAATCATTGTTAAATCCTCTGAGTTAATTGAAGAAATCGATAAGGAAGTTGAAATTCAGCGGCTTGAAGACTCTGTTGTATCTGAATCTGAAATTTTACAGTCTATGGTTGATGAGACAGATAGCACAATTATTTCAAAGGAAGAGGTATCGATCGAAATGCCTTCAAAGATTAGTGAGGAAGTAACAGAAAAAAGAGAAATTCATTCGACCTCCGAGAGTGTCATGGAACAGCTTGTGGAACCGCCTGTCTCAATTGAAGCCTTATCTGTTGAACAAGACTCAGAGCATTCTTCGCAAATCTCAGAATCGCCAACTGACGCGGAAAAAGAAATGGTAACTGAGGCTTCCGTTGATGAACATATGCCTGAAGTTAAAATCGATAAGTCAATTCATGTTGAAGGCTCTGCTACATTGGTTGATATTATGAAAGAAAGTTTAATAAATGAGGGTCTTGAAGACGTAGTTTCAGGTATCAAAATATCTGGACCAATATCCCCTGTTTCATCGTCTGAACTTATTCACCCCACAGAGACTATTTCTGTAGATGACGAGAGAGATAATGTTGTCACTGAAGAAGTTGTTTCTTCACCATTACAGGAGACGTTAGATGTCCCTGATGAGGATTCGTTAACAATTACAGAATTAGAAAAGTTTGATGAGGCTGGAGAGAAATTAGCAGATGACGTAATCATTGCTAAATCCTCTGAGTTACTTGAAGAAATCGATAAGGAAGTTGGAATTCAGCATCTTGAAGACTCCGTTGTATCTGAATCTGAAATTTTACAGGCTATTGTTGAAAAGACAGAAAGACCAGTTGTTTCAAAGGAAGAGGAATTGATTGAAATGCCTTCAATGAGTAGTGAGGAAGTAACAGAAAAAAGAGAAATTCATTCGACTTCCGAGAGTGTCATGGAACAGCTTGTGGAACCGCCTGTCTCAATTGAAGCCTTATCTGTTGAACAAGACTCAGAGCATTCTTTGCAAATCTCAGAATCACCAATTCAGGAGGAAAAAGAAACGTTAACTGAGGCTTTTGTTGATGAACATTCACCTGAAGTCAAAATCGATCATTCAGTTCATGTTGAAGGCCCTGATACACTGGTTGACATTATTAAAGAAAGTTCAATAATTGAGGGTCTTGAAGACGTAGTTTCAGGTATCAAAATATCTGGACCAATATCCCCTGTTTCATCGTCTGAACTTATTCACCCCACAGAGACTATTTCTGTAGATGATGAGAGGGATAATGTTGTCACTGAAGAAGTTGTTTCTTCACCATTACAGGAGAAGTTAGATGTCCCTGATGAGGATTCGTTAACAATTACAGAATTAGAAAAGTCTGATGAGGCTGGAGAGAAATTTGCAGATGACGTAATCATTGTTAAATCCTCTGAGTTACTTGAAGAAATCGATAAGGAAGTTGAAATTCAGCGGCTTGAAGACTCTGTTGTATCTGAATCTGAAATTTTACAGTCTATGGTTGATGAGACAGATAGCACAATTATTTCAAAGGAAGAGGTATCGATCGAAATGCCTTCAATGATTAGTGAGGAAGTAACAGAAAAAAGAGAAATTCATTCGACTTCCGAGAGTGTCATGGAAATGCTTATTGAACCGCCTGTCTCAATTGAAGCCTTATCTGTTGAACAAGACTCAGAGCATTCCTTGCAAATCTCAGAATCGCCAACTGACGCGGAAAAAGAAATGGTAACTGAGGCTTCCGTTGATGAACATATGCCTGAAGTTAAAATCGATCAGTCAATTCATGTTGAAGGCTCTGCTACATTGGTTGATATTATGAAAGAAAGTTTAATAATTGAGGGTCTTGAAGATGTAGTTTCAGATATCAAAATATCTGGACCAATTTCCCCTGTTTCATCGTCTGAACTTATTAACCCCGCAGAGACTATTTCTGTAGATGATGAGAGGGATAATGTTGTCACTGAAGAAGTTGTTTCTTTACCATTACAGGAGAAGTTAGATGTCCCTGATGAGGATACGTTAACAATTACAGAATTAGAAAGGTCTGATGAGGCTGGAGAGAAATTAGCAGATGACGTAATCATTGCTAAATCCTCTGAGTTAAATGAAGA
This sequence comes from Siphlonurus alternatus, assembly GCA_949825025.1. Lineage (NCBI taxonomy): Eukaryota > Metazoa > Arthropoda > Insecta > Ephemeroptera > Siphlonuridae > Siphlonurus > Siphlonurus alternatus. The sequence goes on along the minus strand of OX463788.1, from coordinate 58,617,255 downwards.
AATCGTTAAGGAAGTTGAAATTCAGCGGCTTGAAGACTCTGTTGTATCTGAATCTGAAATTTTACAGTCCATGGTTGATGAGACAGATAGCACAATTATTTCAAAGGAAGAGGTATCGATCGAAATGCCTTCAATGATTAGTGAGGAAGTAACAGAAAAAAGAGAAATTCATTCGACCTCCGAGAGTGTCATGGAACAGCTTGTTGAACCGCCTGTCTCAATTGAAGCCTTATCTGTTGAACAAGACTCAGAGCATTCTTCGCAAATCTCAGAATCGCCAACTGACGCGGAAAAAGAAATGGTAACTGAGGCTTCCGTTGATGAACATATGCCTGAAGTTAAAATCGATCAGTCAATTCATGTTGAAGGCTCTGCTACATTGGTTGATATTATGAAAGAAAGTTTAATAATTGAGGGTCTTGAAGATGTTGTTTCAGATATCAAAATATCTGGACCAATTTCCCCTGTTTCATCGTCTGAACTTATTAACCCCGCAGAGACTATTTCTGTAGATGATGAGAGGGATAATGTTGTCACTGAAGAAGTTGTTTCTTTACCATTACAGGAGAAGTTAGATGTCCCTGATGAGGATACGTTAACAATTACAGAATTAGAAAGGTCTGATGAGGCTGGAGAGAAATTAGCAGATGACGTAATCATTGCTAAATCCTCTGAGTTAATTGAAGAAATCGTTAAGGAAGTTAGAATTCAGCATCTTGAAGACTCCGTTGTATCTGAATCTGAAATTTTACAGGCTATTGTTGATGAGACAGAAAGACCAGTTGATTCAAAGGAAGAGGAATCGATCGAAATGCCTTCAATGATTAGTGAGGAAGTAACAGAAAAAAGAGAAATCCATTCGACCTCCGAGAGTGTCATGGAACAGCTTGTGGAACCGCCTGTCTCAATTGAAGCCTTATCTGTTGAACAAGACTCAGAGCATTCTTCGCAAATCTCAGAATCGCCAACTGACGCGGAAAAAGAAATGGTAACTGAGGCTTCCGTTGATGAACATATGCCTGAAGTTAAAATCGATCAGTCAATTCATGTTGAAGGCTCTGCTACATTGGTTGATATTATGAAAGAAAGTTTAATAATTGAGGGTCTTGAAGACGTAGTTTCAGGTATCAAAATATCTGGACCAATATCCCCTGTTTCATCGTCTGAACTTATTCACCCCACAGAGACTATTTCTGTAGATGATGAGAGGGATAATGTTGTCACTGAAGAAGTTGTTTCTTCACCATTACAGGAGAAGTTAGATGTCCCTGATGAGGATTCGTTAACAATTACAGAATTAGAAAAGTCTGATGAGGCTGGAGAGAAATTTGCAGATGACGTAATCATTGTTAAATCCTCTGAGTTACTTGAAGAAATCGATAAGGAAGTTGAAATTCAGCGGCTTGAAGACTCTGTTGTATCTGAATCTGAAATTTTACAGTCTATGGTTGATGAGACAGATAGCACAATTATTTCAAAGGAAGAGGTATCGATCGAAATGCCTTCAATGATTAGTGAGGAAGTAACAGAAAAAAGAGAAATTCATTCGACTTCCGAGAGTGTCATGGAAATGCTTATTGAACCGCCTGTCTCAATTGAAGCCTTATCTGTTGAACAAGACTCAGAGCATTCCTTGCAAATCTCAGAATCGCCAACTGACGCGGAAAAAGAAATGGTAACTGAGGCTTCCGTTGATGAACATATGCCTGAAGTTAAAATCGATCAGTCAATTCATGTTGAAGGCTCTGCTACATTGGTTGATATTATGAAAGAAAGTTTAATAATTGAGGGTCTTGAAGATGTAGTTTCAGATATCAAAATATCTGGACCAATTTCCCCTGTTTCATCGTCTGAACTTATTAACCCCGCAGAGACTATTTCTGTAGATGATGAGAGGGATAATGTTGTCACTGAAGAAGTTGTTTCTTTACCATTACAGGAGAAGTTAGATGTCCCTGATGAGGATACGTTAACAATTACAGAATTAGAAAGGTCTGATGAGGCTGGAGAGAAATTAGCAGATGACGTAATCATTGCTAAATCCTCTGAGTTAAATGAAGAAATCGTTAAGGAAGTTAGAATTCAGCATCTTGAAGACTCCGTTGTATCTGAATCTGAAATTTTACAGGCTATTGTTGATGAGACAGAAAGACCAGTTGATTCAAAGGAAGAGGAATCGATCGAAATGCCTTCAATGATTAGTGAGGAAGTAACAGAAAAAAGAGAAATCCATTCGACCTCCGAGAGTGTCATGGAACAGCTTGTGGAACCGCCTGTCTCAATTGAAGCCTTATCTGTTGAACAAGACTCAGAGCATTCTTCGCAAATCTCAGAATCGCCAACTGACGCGGAAAAAGAAATGGTAACTGAGGCTTCCGTTGATGAACATATGCCTGAAGTTAAAATCGATCAGTCAATTCATGTTGAAGGCTCTGCTACATTGGTTGATATTATGAAAGAAAGTTTAATAATTGAGGGTCTTGAAGACGTAGTTTCAGGTATCAAAATATCTGGACCAATATCCCCTGTTTCATCGTCTGAACTTATTCACCCCACAGAGACTATTTCTGTAGATGATGAGAGGGATAATGTTGTCACTGAAGAAGTTGTTTCTTCACCATTACAGGAGAAGTTAGATGTCCCTGATGAGGATTCGTTAACAATTACAGAATTAGAAAAGTCTGATGAGGCTGGAGAGAAATTAGCAGATGACGTAATCATTGCTAAATCCTCTGGGTTAAATGAAGAAATCGTTAAGGAAGTTAGAATTCAGCAGCTTGAAGACTCCGTTGTATCTGAATCTGAAATTCTGCAGTCTATTGTTGATGAGACAGATAGAACAGTTGTTTCAAAGGAAGAGGAATCGATCGAAATGTCTTCAATGGTTAGTGAGGAAGTAACAGAAAAAACAGAAAGTCATTTGACCTCTGAGAGTGTCGTGGAACAGCTTGTGGAACCACCGGTCTCCATTGAAGACTTATCTGTTGAACAAGACTCTGAGCTTTGTTCGAAAATCTCAGAATCACCAATTCAGGAGGAAAAAGAAACGTTAACTGAGGTTTTTGTTGATGAACATTCACCTGAAGTCAAAATCGATCAGTCAGTTCATGTTGAAGGCCCTGATACACTGGTTGACATTATTAAAGAAAGTTCAATAATTGAAGGTTTTGAAGATGTAGTTTCAGATATCAAAATATCTGGACCAATTTCCCCTGTTTCATCGTCTGAACTTATTTACCCCGCAGAGACTATTTCTGTAGATGATGAGAGGGATAATGTTGTCACTGAAGAAGTTGTTTCTTCACCATTACAGGAGACGTTAGATGTCCCTGATGAGGATTCGTTAACAATTACAGAATTAGAAAAGTCTGATGAGGCTGGAGAGAAATTTGCAGATGACGTAATCATTGTTAAATCCTCTGAGTTACTTGAAGAAATCGATAAGGAAGTTGAAATTCAGCGGCTTGAAGACTCTGTTGTATCTGAATCTGAAATTTTACAGTCTATGGTTGATGAGACAGATAGCACAATTATTTCAAAGGAAGAGGTATCGATCGAAATGCCTTCAATGATTAGTGAGGAAGTAACAGAAAAAAGAGAAATTCATTCGACTTCCGAGAGTGTCATGGAAATGCTTATTGAACCGCCTGTCTCAATTGAAGCCTTATCTGTTGAACAAGACTCAGAACATTCTTTGCAAATCTCAGAATCGCCAACTGATGCGGAAAAAGAAATGGTAACTGAGGCTTCCGTTGATGAACATATGCCTGAAGTTAAAATCGATCAGTCAATTCATGTTGAAGGCTCTGCTACATTGGTTGATATTATGAAAGAAAGTTTAATAATTGAGGATCTTGAAGACGTAGTTTCATGTATCGAAATAGCTGGAAAAATATCCCCTGTTTCATCGTCTGAACTTATTTACCCCACAGAGACTATTTCTGTAGATGATGAGAGGGATAATGTTGTCACTGAAGAAGTTGTTTCTTCACCATTACAGGAGAAGTTAGATGTCCCTGATGAGGATTCGTTAACAATTACAGAATTAGAAAAGTCTGATGAGGCTGGAGAGAAATTAGCAGATGACGTAATCATTGCTAAATCCTCTGGGTTAAATGAAGAAATCGTTAAGGAAGTTAGAATTCAGCAGCTTGAAGACTCCGTTGTATCTGAATCTGAAATTCTGCAGCCTATTGTTGATGAGACAGATAGAACAGTTGTTTCAAAGGAAGAGGAATCGATCGAAATGTCTTCAATGGTTAGTGAGGAAGTAACAGAAAAAACAGAAAGTCATTTGACCTCTGAGAGTGTCGTGGAACAGCTTGTGGAACCATCGGTCTCAATTGAAGACTTATCTGTTGAACAAGACACAGAGCTTTGTTCGAAAATCTCAGAATCACCAATTCAGGAGGAAAAAGAAACGTTAACTGAGGCATTTGTTGATGAACATTCACCTGAAGTCAAAATCGATCAGTCAGTTCATGTTGAAGGCCCTGATACACTGGTTGACATTATTAAAGAAAGTTCAATAATTGAAGGTCTTGAAGATGTAGTTTCAGATATCAAAATATCTGGACCAATTTCCCCTGTTTCATCGTCTGAACTTATTTACCCCGCAGAGACTATTTCTGTAGATGATGAGAGGGATAATGTTGTCACTGAAGAAGTTGTTTCTTCACCATTACAGGAGAAGTTAGATGTCCCTGATGAGGATTCGTTAACAATTACAGAATTAGAAAAGTCTGATGAGGCTGGAGAGAAATTAGCAGATGACGTAATCATTGTTAAATCCTTTGAGTTAATTGAAGAAATCGTTAAGGAAGTTGAAATTCAGCAGCTTGAAGACTCCGTTGTATCTGAATCTGAAATTCTGCAGTCTATTGTTGATGAGACAGATAGAACAGTTGTTTCAAAGGAAGAGGAATCGATCGAAATGTCTCCAATGGTTAGTGAGGAAGTAACAGAAAAAACAGAAAGTCATTTGACCTCTGAGAGTGTCGTGGAACAGCTTGTGGAACCACCTGTCTCAATTGAAGACTTATCTGTTGAACAAGACTCTGAGCTTTGTTCGAAAATCTCAGAATCACCAATTCAGGAGGAAAAAGAAACGTTAACTGAGGTTTTTGTTGATGAACATTCACCTGAAGTCAAAATCGATCAGTCAGTTCATGTTGAAGGCCCTGATACACTGGTTGACATTATTAAAGAAAGTTCAATAATTGAAGGTTTTGAAGATGTAGTTTCAGATATCAAAATATCTGGACCAATTTCCCCTGTTTCATCGTCTGAACTTATTTACCCCGCAGAGACTATTTCTGTAGATGATGAGAGGGATAATGTTGTCACTGAAGAAGTTGTTTCTTCACCATTACAGGAGACGTTAGATGTCCCTGATGAGGATTCGTTAACAATTACAGAATTAGAAAAGTCTGATGAGGCTGGAGAGAAATTTGCAGATGACGTAATCATTGTTAAATCCTCTGAGTTACTTGAAGAAGTCGATAAGGAAGTTGAAATTCAGCGGCTTGAAGACTCTGTTGTATCTGAATCTGAAATTTTACAGTCTATGGTTGATGAGACAGATAGCACAATTATTTCAAAGGAAGAGGTATCGATCGAAATGCCTTCAATGATTAGTGAGGAAGTAACAGAAAAAAGAGAAATTCATTCGACTTCCGAGAGTGTCATGGAAATGCTTATTGAACCGCCTGTCTCAATTGAAGCCTTATCTGTTGAACAAGACTCAGAGCATTCTTTGCAAATCTCAGAATCGCCAACTGACGTGGAAAAAGAAATGGTAACTGAGGCTTCCGTTGATGAACATATGCCTGAAGTTAAAATCGATCAGTCAATTCATGTTGAAGGCTCTGCTACATTGGTTGATATTATGAAAGAAAGTTTAATAAATGAGGATCTTGAAGACGTAGTTTCATGTATCGAAATAGCTGGAAAAATATCCCCTGTTTCATCGTCTGAACTTATTTACCCCACAGAGACTATTTCTGTAGATGATGAGAGGGATAATGTTGTCACTGAAGAAGTTGTTTCTTCACCATTACAGGAGAAGTTAGATGTCCCTGATGAGGATTCGTTAACAATTACAGAATTAGAAAAGTCTGATGAGGCTGGAGAGAAATTAGCAGATGACGTAATCATTGCTAAATCCTCTGGGTTAAATGAAGAAATCGTTAAGAAAGTTAGAATTCAGCAGCTTGAAGACTCCGTTGTATCTGAATCTGAAATTCTGCAGCCTATTGTTGATGAGACAGATAGAACAGTTGTTTCAAAGGAAGAGGAATCGATCGAAATGTCTTCAATGGTTAGTGAGGAAGTAACAGAAAAAACAGAAAGTCATTTGACCTCTGAGAGTGTCGTGGAACAGCTTGTGGAACCATCGGTCTCAATTGAAGACTTATCTGTTGAACAAGACACAGAGCTTTGTTCGAAAATCTCAGAATCACCAATTCAGGAGGAAAAAGAAACGTTAACTGAGGCTTTTGTTGATGAACATTCACCTGAAGTCAAAATCGATCAGTCAGTTCATGTTGAAGGCCCTGATACACTGGTTGACATTATTAAAGAAAGTTCAATAATTGAAGGTCTTGAAGATGTAGTTTCAGATATCAAAATATCTGGACCAATTTCCCCTGTTTCATCGTCTGAACTTATTTACCCCGCAGAGACTATTTCTGTAGATGATGAGAGGGATAATGTTGTCACTGAAGAAGTTGTTTCTTCACCATTACCGGAGAAGTTAGATGTCCCTGATGAGGATTCGTTAACAATTACAGAATTAGAAAAGTCTGATGAGGCTGGAGAGAAATTAGCAGATGACGTAATCATTGTTAAATCCTTTGAGTTAATTGAAGAAATCGTTAAGGAAGTTGAAATTCAGCAGCTTGAAGACTCCGTTGTATCTGAATCTGAAATTCTGCAGTCTATTGTTGATGAGACAGATAGAACAGTTGTTTCAAAGGAAGAGGAATCGATCGAAATGTCTCCAATGGTTAGTGAGGAAGTAACAGAAAAAACAGAAAGTCATTTGACCTCTGAGAGTGTCGTGGAACAGCTTGTGGAACCACCTGTCTCAATTGAAGACTTATCTGTTGAACAAGACTCTGAGCTTTGTTCGAAAATCTCAGAATCACCAATTCAGGAGGAAAAAGAAACGTTAACTGAGGTTTTTGTTGATGAACATTCACCTGAAGTCAAAATCGATCAGTCAGTTCATGTTGAAGGCCCTGATACACTGGTTGACATTATTAAAGAAAGTTCAATAATTGAAGGTTTTGAAGATGTAGTTTCAGATATCAAAATATCTGGACCAATTTCCCCTGTTTCATCGTCTGAACTTATTTACCCCGCAGAGACTATTTCTGTAGATGATGAGAGGGATAATGTTGTCACTGAAGAAGTTGTTTCTTCACCATTACAGGAGACGTTAGATGTCCCTGATGAGGATTCGTTAACAATTACAGAATTAGAAAAGTCTGATGAGGCTGGAGAGAAATTTGCAGATGACGTAATCATTGTTAAATCCTCTGAGTTACTTGAAGAAATCGATAAGGAAGTTGAAATTCAGCGGCTTGAAGACTCTGTTGTATCTGAATCTGAAATTTTACAGTCTATGGTTGATGAGACAGATAGCACAATTATTTCAAAGGAAGAGGTATCGATCGAAATGCCTTCAATGATTAGTGAGGAAGTAACAGAAAAAAGAGAAATTCATTCGACTTCCGAGAGTGTCATGGAAATGCTTATTGAACCGCCTGTCTCAATTGAAGCCTTATCTGTTGAACAAGACTCAGAGCATTCTTTGCAAATCTCAGAATCGCCAACTGACGCGGAAAAAGAAATGGTAACTGAGGCTTCCGTTGATGAACATATGCCTGAAGTTAAAATCGATCAGTCAATTCATGTTGAAGGCTCTGCTACATTGGTTGATATTATGAAAGAAAGTTTAATAATTGAGGATCTTGAAGACGTAGTTTCATGTATCGAAATAGCTGGAAAAATATCCCCTGTTTCATCGTCTGAACTTATTTACCCCACAGAGACTATTTCTGTAGATGATGAGAGGGATAATGTTGTCACTGAAGAAGTTGTTTCTTCACCATTACAGGAGAAGTTAGATGTCCCTGATGAGGATTCGTTAACAATTACAGAATTAGAAAAGTCTGATGAGGCTGGAGAGAAATTAGCAGATGACGTAATCATTGCTAAATCCTCTGGGTTAAATGAAGAAATCGTTAAGGAAGTTAGAATTCAGCAGCTTGAAGACTCCGTTGTATCTGAATCTGAAATTCTGCAGCCTATTGTTGATGAGACAGATAGAACAGTTGTTTCAAAGGAAGAGGAATCGATCGAAATGTCTTCAAAGGTTAGTGAGGAAGTAACAGAAAAAACAGAAAGTCATTTGACCTCTGAGAGTGTCGTGGAACAGCTTGTGGAACCATCGGTCTCAATTGAAGACTTATCTGTTGAACAAGACACAGAGCTTTGTTCGAAAATCTCAGAATCACCAATTCAGGAGGAAAAAGAAACGTTAACTGAGGCTTTTGTTGATGAACATTCACCTGAAGTCAAAATCGATCAGTCAGTTCATGTTGAAGGCCCTGATACACTGGTTGACATTATTAAAGAAAGTTCAATAATTGAAGGTCTTGAAGATGTAGTTTCAGATATCAAAATATCTGGACCAATTTCCCCTGTTTCATCGTCTGAACTTATTTACCCCGCAGAGACTATTTCTGTAGATGATGAGAGGGATAATGTTGTCACTGAAGAAGTTGTTTCTTCACCATTACAGGAGAAGTTAGATGTCCCTGATGAGGATTCGTTAACAATTACAGAATTAGAAAAGTCTGATGAGGCTGGAGAGAAATTTGCAGATGACGTAATCATTGTTAAATCCTTTGAGTTAATTGAAGAAATCGTTAAGGAAGTTGAAATTCAGCAGCTTGAAGACTCCGTTGTATCTGAATCTGAAATTCTGCAGTCTATTGTTGATGAGACAGATAGAACAGTTGTTTCAAAGGAAGAGGAATCGATCGAAATGTCTCCAATGGTTAGTGAGGAAGTAACAGAAAAAACAGAAAGTCATTTGACCTCTGAGAGTGTCGTGGAACAGCTTGTGGAACCACCTGTCTCAATTGAAGACTTATCTGTTGAACAAGACTCTGAGCTTTGTTCGAAAATCTCAGAATCACCAATTCAGGAGGAAAAAGAAACGTTAACTGAGGTTTTTGTTGATGAACATTCACCTGAAGTCAAAATCGATCAGTCAGTTCATGTTGAAGGCCCTGATACACTGGTTGACATTATTAAAGAAAGTTCAATAATTGAAGGTTTTGAAGATGTAGTTTCAGATATCAAAATATCTGGACCAATTTCCCCTGTTTCATCGTCTGAACTTATTTACCCCGCAGAGACTATTTCTGTAGATGATGAGAGGGATAATGTTGTCACTGAAGAAGTTGTTTCTTCACCATTACAGGAGACGTTAGATGTCCCTGATGAGGATTCGTTAACAATTACAGAATTAGAAAAGTCTGATGAGGCTGGAGAGAAATTTGCAGATGACGTAATCATTGTTAAATCCTCTGAGTTACTTGAAGAAATCGATAAGGAAGTTGAAATTCAGCGGCTTGAAGACTCTGTTGTATCTGAATCTGAAATTTTACAGTCTATGGTTGATGAGACAGATAGCACAATTATTTCAAAGGAAGAGGTATCGATCGAAATGCCTTCAATGATTAGTGAGGAAGTAACAGAAAAAAGAGAAATTCATTCGACTTCCGAGAGTGTCATGGAAATGCTTATTGAACCGCCTGTCTCAATTGAAGCCTTATCTGTTGAACAAGACTCAGAGCATTCTTTGCAAATCTCAGAATCGCCAACTGACGCGGAAAAAGAAATGGTAACTGAGGCTTCCGTTGATGAACATATGCCTGAAGTTAAAATCGATCAGTCAATTCATGTTGAAGGCTCTGCTACATTGGTTGATATTATGAAAGAAAGTTTAATAATTGAGGATCTTGAAGACGTAGTTTCATGTATCGAAATAGCTGGAAAAATATCCCCTGTTTCATCGTCTGAACTTATTTACCCCACAGAGACTATTTCTGTAGATGATGAGAGGGATAATGTTGTCACTGAAGAAGTTGTTTCTTCACCATTACAGGAGAAGTTAGATGTCCCTGATGAGGATTCGTTAACAATTACAGAATTAGAAAAGTCTGATGAGGCTGGAGAGAAATTAGCAGATGACGTAATCATTGCTAAATCCTCTGGGTTAAATGAAGAAATCGTTAAGGAAGTTAGAATTCAGCAGCTTGAAGACTCCGTTGTATCTGAATCTGAAATTCTGCAGCCTATTGTTGATGAGACAGATAGAACAGTTGTTTCAAAGGAAGAGGAATCGATCGAAATGTCTTCAAAGGTTAGTGAGGAAGTAACAGAAAAAACAGAAAGTCATTTGACCTCTGAGAGTGTCGTGGAACAGCTTGTGGAACCATCGGTCTCAATTGAAGACTTATCTGTTGAACAAGACACAGAGCTTTGTTCGAAAATCTCAGAATCACCAATTCAGGAGGAAAAAGAAACGTTAACTGAGGCTTTTGTTGATGAACATTCACCTGAAGTCAAAATCGATCAGTCAGTTCATGTTGAAGGCCCTGATACACTGGTTGACATTATTAAAGAAAGTTCAATAATTGAAGGTCTTGAAGATGTAGTTTCAGATATCAAAATATCTGGACCAATTTCCCCTGTTTCATCGTCTGAACTTATTTACCCCGCAGAGACTATTTCTGTAGATGATGAGAGGGATAATGTTGTCACTGAAGAAGTTGTTTCTTCACCATTACAGGAGAAGTTAGATGTCCCTGATGAGGATTCGTTAACAATTACAGAATTAGAAAAGTCTGATGAGGCTGGAGAGAAATTTGCAGATGACGTAATCATTGTTAAATCCTTTGAGTTAATTGAAGAAATCGTTAAGGAAGTTGAAATTCAGCAGCTTGAAGACTCCGTTGTATCTGAATCTGAAATTCTGCAGTCTATTGTTGATGAGACAGATAGAACAGTTGTTTCAAAGAATGAGGAATCGATCGAAATGTCTCCAATGGTTAGTGAGGAAGTAACAGAAAAAACAGAAAGTCATTTGACCTCTGAGAGTGTCGTGGAACAGCTTGTGGAACCACCTGTCTCAATTGAAGACTTATCTGTTGAACAAGACGCAGAGCTTTGTTCGAAAATCACAGAATCACCAATTCAGGAGGAACAAGAAACGTTAACTGAGGTTTTCGTTGATGAACATTCACCTGAAGTCAAAATCGATCAGTCAGTTCATGTTAAAGGCCCTGATATACTGGTTGACATTATTAAAGAAAGTTCAATAATTGAAGGTCTTGAAGATGTAGTTTCAGATATCAAAATATCTGGACCAATTTCCCCTGTTTCATCGTCTGAACTTATTTACCCCGCAGAGACTATTTATGTAGATGATGAGAGGGATAATGTTGTCACTGAAGAAGTTGTTTCTTCACCATTACAGGAGACGTTAGATGTCCCTGATGAGGATTCGTTAACAATTACAGAATTAGAAAAGTCTGATGAGGCTAGAGAGAAATTTGCAGATGACGTAATCATTGTTAAATCCTCTGAGTTAATTGAAGAAATCGATAAGGAAGTTGAAATTCAGCGGCTTGAAGACTCTGTTGTATCTGAATCTGAAATTTTACAGTCCATGGTTGATGAGACAGATAGCACAATTATTTCAAAGGAAGAGGTATCGATCGAAATGCCTTCAATGATTAGTGAGGAAGTAACAGAAAAAAGAGAAATTCATTCGACCTCCGAGAGTGTCATGGAACAGCTTGTTGAACCGCCTGTCTCAATTGAAGCCTTATCTGTTGAACAAGACTCAGAGCATTCTTCGCAAATCTCAGAATCGCCAACTGACGCGGAAAAAGAAATGGTAACTGAGGCTTCCGTTGATGAACATATGCCTGAAGTTAAAATCGATCAGTCAATTCATGTTGAAGGCTCTGCTACATTGGTTGATATTATGAAAGAAAGTTTAATAATTGAGGATCTTGAAGACGTAGTTTCATGTATCGAAATAGCTGGAAAAATATCCCCTGTTTCATCGTCTGAACTTATTTACCCCACAGAGACTATTTCTGTAGATGATGAGAGGGATAATGTTGTCACTGAAGAAGTTGTTTCTTCACCATTACAGGAGAAGTTAGATGTCCCTGATGAGGATTCGTTAACAATTACAGAATTAGAAAAGTCTGATGAGGCTGGAGAGAAATTAGCAGATGACGTAATCATTGCTAAATCCTCTGGGTTAAATGAAGAAATCGTTAAGGAAGTTAGAATTCAGCAGCTTGAAGACTCCGTTGTATCTGAATCTGAAATTCTGCAGCCTATTGTTGATGAGACAGATAGAACAGTTGTTTCAAAGGAAGAGGAATCGATCGAAATGTCTTCAATGGTTAGTGAGGAAGTAACAGAAAAAACAGAAAGTCATTTGACCTCTGAGAGTGTCGTGGAACAGCTTGTGGAACCATCGGTCTCAATTGAAGACTTATCTGTTGAACAAGACACAGAGCTTTGTTCGAAAATCTCAGAATCACCAATTCAGGAGGAAAAAGAAACGTTAACTGAGGCTTTTGTTGATGAACATTCACCTGAAGTCAAAATCGATCAGTCAGTTCATGTTGAAGGCCCTGATACACTGGTTGATATTATTAAAGAAAGTTCAATAATTGAAGGTCTTGAAGATGTAGTTTCAGATATCAAAATATCTGGACCAATTTCCCCTGTTTCATCGTCTGAACTTATTTACCCCGCAGAGACTATTTCTGTAGATGATGAGAGGGATAATGTTGTCACTGAAGAAGTTGTTTCTTCACCATTACAGGAGAAGTTAGATGTCCCTGATGAGGATTCGTTAACAATTACAGAATTAGAAAAGTCTGATGAGGCTGGAGAGAAATTAGCAGATGACGTAATCATTGTTAAATCCTTTGAGTTAATTGAAGAAATCGTTAAGGAAGTTGAAATTCAGCAGCTTGAAGACTCCGTTGTATCTGAATCTGAAATTCTGCAGTCTATTGTTGATGAGACAGATAGAACAGTTGTTTCAAAGAATGAGGAATCGATCGAAATGTCTCCAATGGTTAGTGAGGAAGTAACAGAAAAAACAGAAAGTCATTTGACCTCTGAGAGTGTCGTGGAACAGCTTGTGGAACCACCTGTCTCAATTGAAGACTTATCTGTTGAACAAGACGCAGAGCTTTGTTCGAAAATCACAGAATCACCAATTCAGGAGGAACAAGAAACGTTAACTGAGGTTTTCGTTGATGAACATTCACCTGAAGTCAAAATCGATCAGTCAGTTCATGTTAAAGGCCCTGATATACTGGTTGACATTATTAAAGAAAGTTCAATAATTGAAGGTCTTGAAGATGTAGTTTCAGATATCAAAATATCTGGACCAATTTCCCCTGTTTCATCGTCTGAACTTATTTACCCCGCAGAGACTATTTCTGTAGATGATGAGAGGGATAATGTTGTCACTGAAGAAGTTGTTTCTTCACCATTACAGGAGACGTTAGATGTCCCTGATGAGGATTCGTTAACAATTACAGAATTAGAAAAGTCTGATGAGGCTAGAGAGAAATTTGCAGATGACGTAATCATTGTTAAATCCTCTGAGTTAATTGAAGAAATCGATAAGGAAGTTGAAATTCAGCGGCTTGAAGACTCTGTTGTATCTGAATCTGAAATTTTACAGTCCATGGTTGATGAGACAGATAGCACAATTATTTCAAAGGAAGAGGTATCGATCGAAATGCCTTCAATGATTAGTGAGGAAGTAACAGAAAAAAGAGAAATTCATTCGACCTCCGAGAGTGTCATGGAACAGCTTGTTGAACCGCCTGTCTCAATTGAAGCCTTATCTGTTGAACAAGACTCAGAGCATTCTTCGCAAATCTCAGAATCGCCAACTGACGCGGAAAAAGAAATGGTAACTGAGGCTTCCGTTGATGAACATATGCCTGAAGTTAAAATCGATCAGTCAATTCATGTTGAAGGCTCTGCTACATTGGTTGATATTATGAAAGAAAGTTTAATAATTGAGGGTCTTGAAGACGTAGTTTCGTGTATCGAAATATCTGGAAAAATATCCCCTGTTTCATCGTTTGAACTTATTTACCCCACAGAGACTATTTCTGTAGATGATGAGAGGGATAATGTTGTCACTGAAGAAGTTGTTTCTTCACCATTACAGGAGAAGTTAGATGTCCCTGATGAGGATTCGTTAACAATTACAGAATTAGAAAAGTCTGATGAGGCTGGAGAGAAATTAGCAGATGACGTAATCATTGCTAAATCCTCTGGGTTAAATGAAGAAATCGTTAAGGAAGTTAGAATTCAGCAGCTTGAAGACTCCGTTGTATCTGAATCTGAAATTCTGCAGCCTATTGTTGATGAGACAGATAGAACAGTTGTTTCAAAGGAAGAGGAATCGATCGAAATGTCTTCAATGGTTAGTGAGGAAGTAACAGAAAAAACAGAAAGTCATTTGACCTCTGGGAGTGTCGTGGAACAGCTTGTGGAACCATCGGTCTCAATTGAAGACTTATCTGTTGAACAAGACGCAGAGCTTTGTTCGAAAATCTCAGAATCACCAATTCAGGAGGAAAAAGAAACGTTAACTGAGGCTTTTGTTGATGAACATTCACCTGAAGTCAAAATCGATCAGTCAGTTCATGTTGAAGGCCCTGATACACTGGTTGACATTATTAAAGAAAGTTCAATAATTGAAGGTCTTGAAGATGTAGTTTCAGATATCAAAATATCTGGACCAATTTCCCCTGTTTCATCGTCTGAACTTATTTACCCCGCAGAGACTATTTCTGTAGATGATGAGAGGGATAATGTTGTCACTGAAGAAGTTGTTTCTTCACCATTACAGGAGAAGTTAGATGTCCCTGATGAGGATTCG
This sequence comes from Siphlonurus alternatus, assembly GCA_949825025.1. NCBI lineage: Eukaryota > Metazoa > Arthropoda > Insecta > Ephemeroptera > Siphlonuridae > Siphlonurus > Siphlonurus alternatus. The sequence continues at coordinate 58,602,233 of OX463788.1, read as the reverse complement.
TTAACAATTACAGAATTAGAAAAGTCTGATGAGGCTGGAGAGAAATTAGCAGATGACGTAATCATTGTTAAATCCTTTGAGTTAATTGAAGAAATCGTTAAGGAAGTTGAAATTCAGCAGCTTGAAGACTCCGTTGTATCTGAATCTGAAATTCTGCAGTCTATTGTTGATGAGACAGATAGAACAGTTGTTTCAAAGGATGAGGAATCGATCGAAATGTCTCCAATGGTTAGTGAGGAAGTAACAGAAAAAACAGAAAGTCATTTGACCTCTGAGAGTGTCGTGGAACAGCTTGTGGAACCACCTGTCTCAATTGAAGACTTATCTGTTGAACAAGACGCAGAGCTTTGTTCGAAAATCTCAGAATCACCAATTCAGGAGGAACAAGAAACGTTAACTGAGGTTTTCGTTGATGAACATTCACCTGAAGTCAAAATCGATCAGTCAGTTCATGTTAAAGGCCCTGATATACTGGTTGACATTATTAAAGAAAGCTCAATAATTGAAGGTCTTGAAGATGTAGTTTCAGATATCAAAATATCTGGACCAATTTCCCCTGTTTCATCGTCTGAACTTATTTACCCCGCAGAGACTATTTCTGTAGATGATGAGAGGGATAATGTTGTCACTGAAGAAGTTGTTTCTTCACCATTACAGGAGACGTTAGATGTCCCTGATGAGGATTCGTTAACAATTACACAATTAGAAAAGTCTGATGAGGCAAGAGAGAAATTTGCAGATGACGTAATCATTGTTAAATCCTCTGAGTTAATTGAAGAAATCGATAAGGAAGTTGAAATTCAGCGGCTTGAAGACTCCGTTTTATCTGAATCTGAAATTTTACAGGCTATTGTTGATGAGACAGAAAGACCAGTTGTTTCAAAGGAAGAGGAATCGATCGAAATGCCTTCAATGATTAGTGAGGAAGTAACAGAAAAAAGAGAAATCCATTCGACCTCCGAGAGTGTCATGAAACAGCTTGTGGAACCGCCTGTCTCAATTGAAGCCTTATCTGTTGAACAAGACTCAGAGCATTCTTCGCAAATCTCAGAATCGCCAACTGACGCGGAAAAAGAAATGGTAACTGAGGCTTCCATTGATGAACATATGCCTGAAGTTAAAATTGATCAGTCAATTCATGTTGAAGGCTCTGCTACATTGGTTGATATAATGAAAGAAAGTTTAATAATTGAGGGTCTTGAAGACGTAGTTTCATGTATCGAAATATCTGGAAAAATATCCCCTGTTTCATCGTCTGAACTTATTCACCCTACAGAGACTATTTCTGTAGATGATGAGAGGGATAATGTTGTCACTGAAGAAGTTGTTTCTTCACCATTACAGGAGAAGTTAGATGTCCCTGATGAGGATTCGTCAACAATTACAGAATTAGAAAAGTCTGATGAGGCTGGAGAGAAATTAGCAGATGACGTAATCATTGCTAAATCCTCGGGGTTAAATGAAGAAATCGTTAAGGAAGTTAGAATTCAGCAGCTTGAAGACTCCGTTGTACCTGAATCTGAAATTCTGCAGTCTATTGTTGATGAGACAGATAGAACAGTTGTTTCAAAGGAAGAGGAATCGATCGAAATGTCTTCAATGGTTAGTGAGGAAGTAACAGAAAAAACAGAAAGTCATTTGACCTCTGAGAGTGTCGTGGAACAGCTTGTGGAACCACCGGTCTCAATTGAAGACTTATCTGTTGAACAAGACGCTGAGCTTTGTTCGAAAATCTCAGAATCACCAATTCAGGAGAAAAAAGAAACGTTAACTGAGGTTTTCGTTGATGAACATTCACCTGAAGTCAAAATCGATCAGTCAGTTCATGTTGAAGGCCCTGATATACTGGTTGACATTATTAAAGAAAGTTCAATAATTGAAGGTCTTGAAGATGTAGTTTCAGATATCAAAATATCTGGACCAATTTCCCCTGTTTCATCGTCTGAACTTATTTACCCCGCAGAGACTATTTCTGTAGATGATGAGAGGGATAATGTTGTCACTGAAGAAGTTGTTTCTTCATTATTACAGGAGACGTTAGATGTCCCTGATGAGGATTCGTTAACAATTACAGAATTAGAAAAGTCTGATGAGGCTAGAGAGAAATTTGCAGATGACGTAATCATTGTTAAATCCTCTGAGTTAATTGAAGAAATCGATAAGGAAGTTGAAATTCAGCGGCTTGAAGACTCTGTTGTATCTGAATCTGAAATTTTACAGTCTATGGTTGATGAGACAGATAGCACAATAATTTCAAAGGAAGAGGTATCGATCGAAATGCCTTCAATGATTAGTGAGGAAGTATTAGAAAAAAGAGAAATTCATTCGACCTCCGAGAGTGTCATGGAACAGCTTGTTGAACCGCCTGTCTCAATTGAAGCCTTATCTGTTGAACAAGACTCAGAGCATTCTTCGCAAATCTCAGAATCGCCAACTGACGCGGAAAAAGAAATGGTAACTGAGGCTTCCGTTGATGAACATATGCCTGAAGTTAAAATCGATCAGTCAATTCATGTTGAAGGCTCTGCTACATTGGTTGATATTATGAAAGAAAGTTTAATAATTGAGGGTCTTGAAGACGTAGTTTCATGTATCGAAATATCTGGACCAATATCCCCTGTTTCATCGTCTGAACTTATTCACCCCACAGAGACTATTTCTGTAGATGATGAGAGGGATAATGTTGTCACTGAAGAAGTTGTTTCTTCACCATTACAGGAAAAGTTAGATGTCCCTGATGAGGATTCGTTATTAATTACAGAATTAGAAAAGTCTGATGAGGCTGGAGAGAAATTAGCAGATGACGTAATCATTGCTAAATCCTCTGGGTCAATTGAAGAAATCGTTAAGGAAGTTAGAATTCAGCATCTTGAAGACTCCGTTGTATCTGAATCTGAAATTTTACAGGCTATTGTTGATGAGACAGAAAGACCAGTTGTTTCAAAGGAAGAGGAATCGATCGAAATGTCTTCAATGGTTAGTGAGGAAGTAACAGAAAAAACAGAAAGTCATTTGATCTCTGAGAGTGTCGTGGAACAGCTTGTGGAACCACCTGTCTCAATTGAAGACTTATCTGTTGAACAAGACGCAGAGCTTTGTTCGAAAATCTCAGAATCACTAATTCAGGAGGAAAAAGAAAGGTTAACTGAGGCTTTTGTTGATGAACATTCACCTGAAGTCAAAATCGATCAGTCAGTTCATGTTGAAGGCCCTGATACACTGGTTGACATTATTAAAGAAAGTTCTATAATTGAAGGTCTTGAAGATGTAGTTTCAGATATCAAAATATCTGGACCAATTTCCCCTGTTTCATCGTCTGAACTTATTTACCCCGCGGAGACTATTTCTGTAGATGATGAGAGGAATAATGTTGTCACTGAAGAAGTTGTTTCTTCACCATTACAGGAGATGTTAGATGTCCCTGATGAGGATACGTTAACAATTACAGAATTAGAAAGGTCTGATGAGGCTGGAGAGAAATTAGCAGATGACGTAATCATTGCTAAATCCTCTGAATTAATTGAAGAAATCGTTAAGGAAATTAGAATTCAGCATCTTGAAGACTCCGTTGTATCTGAATCTGAAATTTTACAGGCTATTGTTGATGAGACAGAAAGACCAGTTGTTTCAAAGGAAGAGGAATCGATCGAAATGTCTTCAATGGTTAGTGAGGAAGTAACAGAAAAAACAGAAGGTCATTTGACCTCTGAGAGTGTCGTGGAACAGCTTGTGGAACCACCTGTCTCAATTGAAGACTTATCTGTTGAACAAGACGCAGAGCTTTGTTCGAAAATCTCAGAATCACTAATTCAGGAGGAAAAAGAAAGGTTAACTGAGGCTTTTGTTGATGAACATTCACCTGAAGTCAAAATCGATCAGTCAATTCATGTTGAAGGCTCTGCTACATTGGTTGATATAATGAAAGAAAGTTCTATAATTGAAGGTCTTGAAGATGTAGTTTCAGATATCAAAATATCTGGACCAATATCCCCTGTTTCATCGTCTGAACTTAGTTACCCCGCAGAGACTATTTCTGTAGATGATGAGAGGGATAATGTTGTCACTGAAGAAGTTGTTCCTTCACCATTACAGGAGACGTTAGATGTCCCTGATGAGGATTCGTTAACAATTACACAATTAGAAAAGTCTGATGAGGCAAGAGAGAAATTTGCAGATGACGTAATCATTGTTAAATCCTCTGAGTTAAATGAAGAAATCGTTAAGGAAGTTAGAATTCAGCAGCTTGAAGACTCCGTTGTATCTGAATCTGAAATTCTGCAGTCTATTGTTGATGAGACAGATAGAACTGTTGTTTCAAAGGAAGAGGAATCGATCGAAATGTCTTCAATGGTTAGTGAGGAAGTAACAGAAAAAACAGAAAGTCATTTGACCTCTGAGAGTGTCGTGGAACAGCTTGTGGAACCACCGGTCTCAATTGAAGACTTATCTGTTGAACAAGACGCTGAGCTTTGTTCGAAAATCTCAGAATCACCAATTCAGGAGAAAAAAGAAACGTTAACTGAGGTTTTCGTTGATGAACATTCACCTGAAGTCAAAATCGATCAGTCAGTTCATGTTGAAGGCCCTGATATACTGGTTGACATTATTAAAGAAAGTTCAATAATTGAAGGTCTTGAAGATGTAGTTTCAGATATCAAAATATCTGGACCAATTTCCCCTGTTTCATCGTCTGAACTTATTTACCCCGCAGAGACTATTTCTGTAGATGATGAGAGGGATAATGTTGTCACTGAAGAAGTTGTTTCTTCACCATTACAGGAGACGTTAGATGTCCCTGATGAGGATTCGTTAACAATTACAGAATTAGAAAAGTCTGATGAGGCTAGAGAGAAATTTGCAGATGACGTAATCATTGTTAAATCCTCTGAGTTAATTGAAGAAATCGATAAGGAAGTTGAAATTCAGCGGCTTGAAGACTCTGTTGTATCTGAATCTGAAATTTTACAGTCTATGGTTGATGAGACAGATAGCACAATTATTTCAAAGGAAGAGGTATCGATCGAAATGCCTTCAATGATTAGTGAGGAAGTATTAGAAAAAAGAGAAATTCATTCGACCTCCGAGAGTGTCATGGAACAGCTTGTTGAACCGCCTGTCTCAATTGAAGCCTTATCTGTTGAACAAGACTCAGAGCATTCTTCGCAAATCTCAGAATCGCTAACTGACGCGGAAAAAGAAATGGTAACTGAGGCTTCCGTTGATGAACATTTGCCTGAAGTTAAAATCGATCAGTCAATTCATGTTGAAGGCTCTGCTACATTGGTTGATATTATGAAAGAAAGTTTAATAATTGAGGGTCTTGAAGACGTAGTTTCATGTATCGAAATATCTGGACCAATATCCCCTGTTTCATCGTCTGAACTTATTCACCCCACAGAGACTATTTCTGTAGATGATGAGAGGGATAATGTTGTCACTGAAGAAGTTGTTTCTTCACCATTACAGGAAAAGTTAGATGTCCCTGATGAGGATTCGTTATTAATTACAGAATTAGAAAAGTCTGATGAGGCTGGAGAGAAATTAGCAGATGACGTAATCATTGCTAAATCCTCTGGGTCAATTGAAGAAATCGTTAAGGAAGTTAGAATTCAGCATCTTGAAGACTCCGTTGTATCTGAATCTGAAATTTTACAGGCTATTGTTGATGAGACAGAAAGACCAGTTGTTTCAAAGGAAGAGGAATCGATCGAAATGTCTTCAATGGTTAGTGAGGAAGTAACAGAAAAAACAGAAAGTCATTTGATCTCTGAGAGTGTCGTGGAACAGCTTGTGGAACCACCTGTCTCAATTGAAGACTTATCTGTTGAACAAGACGCAGAGCTTTGTTCGAAAATCTCAGAATCACTAATTCAGGAGGAAAAAGAAAGGTTAACTGAGGCTTTTGTTGATGAACATTCACCTGAAGTCAAAATCGATCAGTCAGTTCATGTTGAAGGCCCTGATACACTGGTTGACATTATTAAAGAAAGTTCTATAATTGAAGGTCTTGAAGATGTAGTTTCAGATATCAAAATATCTGGACCAATTTCCCCTGTTTCATCGTCTGAACTTATTTACCCCGCGGAGACTATTTCTGTAGATGATGAGAGGAATAATGTTGTCACTGAAGAAGTTGTTTCTTCACTATTACAGGAGAAGTTAGATGTCCCTGATGAGGATACGTTAACAATTACAGAATTAGAAAGGTCTGATGAGGCTGGAGAGAAATTAGCAGATGACGTAATCATTGCTAAATCCTCTGAATTAATTGAAGAAATCGTTAAGGAAATTAGAATTCAGCATCTTGAAGACTCCGTTGTATCTGAATCTGAAATTTTACAGGCTATTGTTGATGAGACAGAAAGACCAGTTGTTTCAAAGGAAGAGGAATCGATCGAAATGCCTTCAATGATTATTGAGGAAGTAACAGAAAAAAGAGAAATCCATTCGACCTCCGAGAGTGTCATGGAACAGCTTGTGGAACCGCCTGTCTCAATTGAAGCCTTATCTGTTGAACAAGACTCAGAGCATTCTTCGCAAATCTCAGAATCGCCAACTGACGCGGAAAAAGAAATGGTAACTGAGGCTTCCGTTGATGAACATATGCCTGAAGTTAAAATCGATCAGTCAATTCATGTTGAAGGCTCTGCTACATTGGTTGATATTATGAAAAAAAGTTTAATAATTGAGGGTCTTGAAGACGTAGTTTCAGGTATCAAAATATCTGGACCAATATCCCCTGTTTCATCGTCTGAACTTATTCACCCCACAGAGACTATTTCTGTAGATGATGAGAGGGATAATGTTGTCACTGAAGAAGTTGTTTCTTCACCATTACAGGAGAAGTTAGATGTCCCTGATGAGGATTCGTTAACAATTACAGAATTAGAAAAGTCTGATGAGGCTGGAGAGAAATTAGCAGATGACGTAATCATTGTTAAATCCTTTGAGTTAATTGAAGAAATCGTTAAGGAAGTTGAAATTCAGCAGCTTGAAGACTCCGTTGTATCTGAATCTGAAATTCTGCAGTCTTTTGTTGATGAAACAGATAGAACAGTTGTTTCAAAGGAAGAGGAATCGATCGAAATGTCTTCAATGGTTAGTGAGGAAGTAACAGAAAAAACAGAAAGTCATTTGACCTCTGAGAGTGTCGTGGAACAGCTTGTGGAACCACCTGTCTCAATTGAAGACTTATCTGTTGAACAAGACGCAGAGCTTTGTTCGAAAATCTCAGAATCACCAATTCAGGAGGAAAAAGAAACGTTAAATGAGGTTTTCGTTGATGAACATTCACCTGAAGTCAAAATCGATCAGTCAGTTCATGTTGAAGGCCCTGATATACTGGTTGACATTATTAAAGAAAGTTCAATAATTGAAGGTCTTGAAGATGTAGTTTCAGATATCAAAATATCTGGACCAATTTCCCCTGTTTCATCGTCTGAACTTATTTACGCCGCAGAGACTATTTCTGTAGATGATGAGAGGGATAATGTTGTCACTGAAGAAGTTGTTTCTTCACCATTACAGGAGACGTTAGATGTCCCTGATGAGGATTCGTTAACAATTACAGAATTAGAAAAGTCTGATGAGGCTAGAGAGAAATTTGCAGATGACGTAATCATTGTTAAATCCTCTGAGTTAATTGAAGAAATCGATAAGGAAGTTGAATTTCAGCGGCTTGAAGACTCTGTTGTATCTGAATCTGAAATTTTAAAGTCTATGGTTGATGAGACAGATAGCACAGTTATTTCAATGGAAGAGGTATCGATCGAAATGCCTTCAATGATTAGTGAGGAAGTAACAGAAAAAAGAGAAATTCATTCGACCTCCGAGAGTGTCATGGAACAGCTTGTTGAACCGCCTGTCTCAATTGAAGCCTTATCTGTTGAACAAGACTCAGAGCATTCTTCGCAAATCTCAGAATCGCCAACTGACGCGGAAAAAGAAATGGTAACTGAGGCTTTTGTTGATGAACATATGCCTGAAGTTAAAATCGATCAGTCAATTCATGTTGAAGGCTCTGCTACATTGGTTGATATTATGAAAGAAAGTTTAATAATTGAGGGTCTTGAAGACGTAGTTTCATGTATCGAAATATCTGGAAAAATATCCCCTGTTTCATCGTCTGAACTAATTCACCCCACAGAGACTATTTCTGTAGATGATGAGAGGGATAATGTTGTCACTGAAGAAGTTGTTTCTTCACCATTACAGGAGAAGTTAGATGTCCCTGATGAGGATACGTTAACAATTACAGAATTAGAAAGGTCTGATGAGACTGGAGAGAAATTAGCAGATGACGTAATCATTGCTAAATCCTCTAAGTTAATTGAAGAAATCGTTAAGGAAGTTAGAATTCAGCATCTTGAAGACTCCGTTGTATCTGAATCTGAAATTTTACAGGCTATTGTTGATGAGACAGAAAGACCAGTTGTTTCAAAGGAAGAGGAATCGATCGAAATGCCTTCAATGATTATTGAGGAAGTAACAGAAAAAAGAGAAATCCATTCGACCTCCGAGAGTGTCATGGAACAGCTTGTGGAACCGCCTGTCTCAATTGAAGCCTTATCTGTTGAACAAGACTCAGAGCATTCTTCGCAAATCTCAGAATCGCAAACTGACGCGGAAAAAGAAATGGTAACTGAGGTTTCCGTTGATGAACATATGCCTGAAGTTAAAATCGATCAGTCAATTCATGTTGAAGGCTCTGCTACATTGGTTGATATTATGAAAGAAAGTTTAATAATTGAGGGTCTTGAAGACGTAGTTTCATGTATCGAAATATCTGGAAAAATATCCCCTGTTTCATCGTCTGAACTAATTCACCCCACAGAGACTATTTCTGTAGATGATGAGAGGGATAATGTTGTCACTGAAGAAGTTGTTTCTTCACCATTACAGGAGAAGTTAGATGTCCCTGATGAGGATTCGTTAACAATTACAGAATTAGAAAAGTCTGATGAGGCTGGAGAGAAATTAGCAGATGACGTAATCATTGTTAAATCCTTTGAGTTAATTGAAGAAATCGTTAAGGAAGTTGAAATTCAGCAGCTTGAAGACTCCGTTGTATCTGAATCTGAAATTCTGCAGTCTATTGTTGATGAGACAGATAGAACAGTTGTTTCAAAGGAAGAGGAATCGATCGAAATGTCTCCAATGGTTAGTGAGGAAGTAACAGAAAAAACAGAAAGTCATTTGACCTCTGAGAGTGTCGTGGAACAGCTTGTGGAACCGCCTGTCTCAATTAAAGCCTTATCTGTTGAACAAGACTCAGAGCATTCTTCGCAAATCTCAGAATCGCCAACTGACGCGGAAAAAGATATGGTAACTGAGGCTTCCGTTGATGAACATATGCCTGAAGTTAAAATTGATCAGTCAATTCATGTTGAAGGCTCTGCTACATTGGTTGATATTATGAAAGAAAGTTTAATAATTGAGGGTCTTGAAGACGTAGTTTCAGGTATCAAAATATCTGGAAAAATATCCCCTGTTTCATCGTCTGAACTTATTCACCCCACAGAGACTATTTCTGTAGATGATGAGAGGGATAATGTTGTCACTGAAGAAGTTGTTTCTTCACCATTACAGGAGAAGTTAGATGTCCCTGATGAGGATTCGTTAACAATTACAGAATTAGAAAAGTCTGATGAGGCTGGAGAGAAATTAGCAGATGACGTAATCATTGCTAAATCCTCTGGGTTAATTGAAGAAATCGTTAAGGAAGTTAGAATTCAGCAGCTTGAAGACTCCGTTGTATCTGAATCTGAAATTCTGCAGTCTATTGTTGATGAGACAGATAGAACAGTTGTTTCAAAGGAAGAAGAATCGATCGAAATGTCTTCAATGGTTAGTGAGGAAGTAACAGAAAAAACAGAAAGTTATTTGACCTCTGAGAGTGTCGTGGAACAGCTTGTGGAACCACCTGTCTCAATTGAAGACTTATCTGTTGAACAAGACGCAGAGCTTTGTTCGAAAATCTCAGAATCACCAATTCAGGAGGAAAAAGAAACGTTAACTGAGGCTTTCGTTGATGAACCTTCACCTGAAGTCAAAATCAATCAGTCAGTTCATGTTGAAGGCCCTGATACACTGGTTGACATTATTAAAGAAAGTTCAATTATTGAAGGTCTTGAAGATGTAGTTTCAGATATCAAAATATCTGGACCAATATCCCCTGTTTCATCGTCTGAACTTATTCACCCCACAGAGACTATTTCTGTAGATGATGAGAGGGATAATGTTGTCACTGAAGAAGTTGTTTCTTCACCATTACAGGAGAAGTTAGATGTCCCTGATGAGGATTCGTTAACAATTACAGAATTAGAAATGTCTGATGAGGCTGGAGAAAAATTAGCAGATGACGTAATCATTGCTAAATCCTCTGAGTTAATTGAAGAAATCGTTAAGGAAGTTAGAATTCAGCATCTTAAAGACTCCGTTGTATCTGAATCTGAAATTTTACAGGCTATTGTTGATGAGACAGAAAGACCAGTTGTTTCAAAGGAAGAGGAATCGATCGAAATGCCTTCAATGATTAGTGAGGAAGTAACAGAAAAAAGAGAAATTCATTCGTCCTCCGAGAGTGTCATGGAACAGCTTGTGGAACCGCCTGTCTCAATTGAAGCCTTATCTGTTGAACAAGCCTCTGAGCATTCTTCGCAAATCTCAGAATCGCCAACTGACGCGGAAAAAGAAATGGTAACTGAGGCTTCCGTTGATGAACATATGCCTGAAGCTAAAATCGATCAGTCAATTCATGTTGAAGGCTCTGCTACATTGGTTGATATTATGAAAGAAAGTTTAATAATTGAGGGTCTTGAAGACGTAGTTTCAGGTATCAAAATATCTGGACCAATATCCCCTGTTTCATCGTCTGAACTTATTCACCCCACAGAGACTATTTCTGTAGATGATGAGAGGGATAATGTTGTCACTAAAGAAGTTGTTTCTTCACCATTACAGGAGAAGTTAGATGTCCCTGATGAGGATTCGTTAACAATTACAGCATTAGAAAAGTCTGATGAGGCTGGAGAGGAATTAGCAGATGACGTAATCATTGCTAAATCCTCTGAGTTAATTAAAGAAATCGTTAAGGAAGTTAGAATTCAGCATCTTGAAGACTCCGTTGTATCTGGATCTGAAATTTTACAGGCTATTGTTGATGAGACAGAAAGACCAGTTGTTTCAAAGGAAGAGGAATCGATCGAAATGCCTTCAATGATTAGTGAGGAAGTAACAGAAAAAAGAGAAATTCATTCGACCTCCGAGAGTGTCATGGAACAGTTTGTGGAACCGCCTGTCTCAATTGAAGCCTTATCTGTTGAACAAGACTCAGATCATTCTTCGCGAATCTCAGAATCGCCAACTGACGCGGAAAAAGAAATGGTAACTGAGGCTTCCGTTGATGAACATATGCCCGAAGTTAATATCGATCAGTCAATTCATGTTGAAGGTTCTGCTACATTGGTTGATATTATGAAAGAAAGTTTAATAATTGAGGGTTTTGAAGAAGTAGTTTCAGGTATCAAAATATCTGGACCAATATCCCCTGTTTCATCGTCTGAACTTATTCACCCCACAGAGACTATTTCTGTAGATGATGAGAGGGATAATGTTGTCACTGAAGAAGTTGTTTCTTCACCATTACAGGAGAAGTTAGATGTCCCTGATGAGGATACGTTAACAATTACAGAATTAGAAAAGTCTGATGCGGCTGGAGAGAAATTAGCAGATGACGTATTCATTGCTAAATCCTCTGAGTTAATTGAAGAAATCGTTAACGAAGTTAGAATTCAGCATCTTGCAGACTCCGTTGTATCTGAATCTGAAATTTTACAGGATATTGTGGATGAGACAGAAAGACCAGTTGTTTCAAAGGAAGAGGAATCGATCGAAATGCCTTCAATGATTAGTGAGAAAGTAACAGAAAAAAGAGAAATCCATTTGACCTCCGAGAGTGTCATGGAACAGTTTGTGGAACCACCTGTCTCAATTGAAGCCTTATCTGTTGAACAAGACTCAGAGCATTCTTCGCAAATCTCAGAATCGCCAACTGACGCGGAAAAAGAAATGGTAACTGAGGCTTCCGTTGATGAACATATGCCTGAAGTTAAAATCGATCAGTCAATTTATGTTGAAGGCTCTGCTACATTGGTTGATATTATGAAAGAAAGTTTAATAATTGAGGGTCTTGAAGACGTAGTTTCAGGTAACAAAATATCTGGAAAAATATCCCCTGTTTCATCGTCTGAACTTATTCACCCCACAGAGACTATTTCTGTAGATGATGAGAGGGATAATGTTGTCACTGAAGAAGTTGTTTCTTCACCATTACAGGAGAAGTTAGATGTCCCTGATGAGGATTCGTTAACAATTACAGAATTAGAAAAGTCTGATGAGGCTGGAGAGAAAGTAGCAGATGACGTAATCATTGCTAAATCCTCTGGGTTAATTGAAGAAATCGTTAAGGAAGTTAGAATTCAGCAGCTTGAAGACTCCGTTGTATCTGAATCTGAAATTCTGCAGTCTATTGTTGATGAGACAGATAGAACAGTTGTTTCAAAGGAAGAAGAATCGATCGAAATGTCTTCAATGGTTAGTGAGGAAGTAACAGAAAAAACTGAAAGTCATTTGACCTCTGAGAGTGTCGTGGAACAGCTTGTGGAACCACCTGTCTCAATTGAAGACTTATCTGTTGAACAAGACGCAGAGCTTTGTTCGAAAATCTCAGAATCACCAATTCAGGAGGAAAAAGAAACGTTAACTGAGGCTTTCGTTGATGAACCTTCACCTGAAGTCAAAATCGATCAGTCAGTTCATGTTGAAGGCCCTGATACACTGGTTGACATTATTAATGAAAGTTCAATAATTGAAGGTCTTGAAGATGTAGTTTCAGATATCAAAATATCTGGACCAATATCCCTTGTTTCATCATCTGAACTTATTCACCCCACAGAGACTATTTCTGTAGATGATGAGAGGGATAATGTTGTCACTGAAGAAGTTGTTTCTTCACCATTACAGGAGAAGTTAGATGTCCCTGATGAGGATTCGTTAACAATTACAGAATTAGAAATGTCTGATGAGGCTGGAGAAAAATTAGCAGATGACGTAATCATTGCTAAATCCTCTGAGTTAATTGAAGAAATCGTTAAGGAAGTTAGAATTCAGCATCTTAAAGACTCCGTTGTATCTGAATCTGAAATTTTACAGGCTATTGTTGATGAGACAGAAAGACCACTTGTTTCAAAGGAAGAGGAATCGATCGAAATGCCTTCAATGATTAGTGAGGAAGTAACAGAAAAAAGAGAAATTCATTCGACCTCCGAGAGTGTCATTGAACAGCTTGTGGAACCGCCTGTCTCAATTGAAGCCTTATCTGTTGAACAAGCCTCTGAGCATTCTTCGCAAATCTCAGAATCGCCAACTGACGTGGAAAAAGAAATGGTAACTGAGGCTTCCGTTGATGAACATATGCCTGAAGTTAAAATCGATCAGTCAATTCATGTTGAAGGCTCTGCTACATTGGTTGATATTATGAAAGAAAGTTTAATAATTGAGGGTCTTGAAGATGAAGTTTCATGTATCAAAATATCTGGACCAATATCCCCTGTTTCATCGTCTGAACTTATTCACCCCACAGAGACTATTTCTGTAGATGATGAGAGCGATAATGTTGTCACTGAAGAAGTTGTTTCTTCACCATTACAGGAGAAGTTAGATGTCCCTGATGAGGATTCGTTAACAATTACAGCATTAGAAAAGTCTGATGAGGCTGGAGAGAAATTAGCAGATGACGTAATCATTGCTAAATCCTCTGAGTTAATTAAAGAAATCGTTAAGGAAGTTAGAATTCAGCATCTTGAAGACTCCGTTGTATCTGAATCTGAAATTCTGCAGTCTATTGTTGATGAGACAGATAGAACAGTTGTTTCAAAGGAAGAAGAATCGATCGAAATGTCTTCAATGGTTATTGAGGAAGTAACAGAAAAAACAGAAAGTCATTTGACCTCTGAGAGTGTCGTGGAACAGCTTGTAGAACCACCTGTCTCAATTGAAGACTTATCTGTTGAACAAGACGCAGAGCTTTGTTCGAAAATCTCAGAATCACCAATTCAGGAGGAAAAAGAAACGTTAACTGAGGCTTTCGTTGATGAACCTTCACCTGAAGTCAAAATCGATCAGTCAGTTCATGTTGAAGGCCCTGATACACTGTTTGACATTATTAAAGAAAGTTCAATAATTGAAGGTCTTGAAGATGTAGTTTCAGATATCAAAATATCTGGACCAATATCCCCTGTTTCATCGTCTGAACTTATTCACCCAACAGAGACTATTTCTGTAGATGATGAGAGGGATAATGTTGTCACTGAAGAAGTTGTTTCTTCACCATTACAGGAGAAGTTAGATGTCCCTGATGAGGATACGTTAACAATTACAGAATTAGAAAAGTCTGATGCGGCTGGAGAGAAATTAGCAGATGACGTATTCATTGCTAAATCCTCTGAGTTAATTGAAGAAATCGTTAACGAAGTTAGAATTCAGCATCTTGCAGACTCCGTTGTATCTGAATCTGAAATTTTACAGGCTATTGTTGATGAGACAGAAAGACCAGTTGTTTCAAAGGAAGAGGAATCGATCGAAATGCCTTCAATGATTAGTGAGAAAGTAACAGAAAAAAGAGAAATCCATTGGACCTCCGAGAGTGTCATGGAACAGTTTGTGGAACCACCTGTCTCAATTGAAGACTTATCTGTTGAACAAGTCGCAGAGCTTTGTTCGAAAATCTCAGAATCACCAATTCAGGAGGAAAAAGAAACTTTAACTGAGACTTTCATTGATGAACATTCACCTGAAGTAAAAATCGATCAGTCAGTTCATGTTGAAGGCCCTGATACACTGGTTGACAATATTAAAGAAAGTTCAATAATTGAGGGTCTTGAAGAGGTAGTTTCAGATATCAAAATATCTAAACCAATTTCCCCTGTTTCATCGTCTGAACTTACTTATCCCACAGAGACAATTTCTGTAGATGATGTAAAAGATAATGTTGTCACTGCAGAAGTTGTTTCTTCACCATTACAGGAGACGTTAGATGTCCCTGATGAGGATTCGTTAACAATTACAGAATTAGCAAAGTCTGATGAGGCTGGAGAGAAATTAGCAGATGACGTAATCCTTGTTAAATCATGTGAGTTAATAGAAGGATTCGATAAGGAAGTTGAAATTCAGCAGCTTAAAGACTCTGTTGTATCTGAAAATTTACAGGCTATTGTTGATGAGACAGATAGACCAGTCGTTTCAAAGGAAGACGAATCGATCGAAAAGTCTTCAATGATTAGTGAGGAAGTAATAGAAAAAACAGAAGCTCATTTTACCTCCGAGAGTGTCATGGAACAGCTTGTGGAAATACCTGTTACAATTGAAGACTTATCTGTTGAACAAGACGCAGAGCTTGGTTCGCAAATCTCAGAATCACCACTTCAGGAGGAAAAAGATACGTTAACTGAGGCTTCCGTTGATGAACATATGCCTGAAGTTAATATCGATCAGTCAATTCATGTTGAAGGCTCTGCTACATTGGTTGATATTATGAAAGAAAGTTTAATAATTGAGGGTCTTGAAGACATAGTTTCATGTATCGAAATATCTGGACCAATATCCCCTGTTTCATCGTCTGAACTTATTCACCCCACAGAGACTATTTCTGTAGATGATGAGAGGGATAATGTTGTCACTGAAGAAGTTGTTTCTTCACCATTACAGGAAAAGTTAGATGTCCATGAAGAGGATTCGTTAACAATTACAGAATTAGCAAAGTCTGATCAGGCTGGAGAGAAATTGGCAGATGACGTAATCATTGCCAAATCCTTTGAGTTAATTGCAGAAATGGTGAAGGAAGTTGGAATTCAGCAGCTTGAAGACTCCGTTGTATCTGAATCTGAAAATCTACAGTCTATTGTTGAAGAGACAGATAGACCAGTTGTTTCAAAGGAAGAGGAATCGATCGAAATTTCTTCAATGGTTAGTGAGGAAGTAAGAGAAAAAACAGAAAGTCATTTGACCACTGAGAGTGTCGTGGAACAGCTTGTGGAACCACCTGTCTCAATTGAAGACTTATCTGTTGAACAAGACGCAGAGCTTTGTTCAAAAATCTCAGAATCACCAATTCAGGAGGAAAAAGAAACTTTAACTGAGACTTTCGTTGATGAACATTCACCTGAAGTCAAAATCGATCAGTCAATTTATGTTGAAGGCCCTGATAAACTGGTTGACTTTATTGAAAAAAGTTCAATTATTGAGGGTCTGGAAGACGTAGTTTCAGATATCAAAATATCTGGACCCAAATCCCCTGTTTCATCACCTGATCTTATTCACCCCACAGAGACCATTTCTGTAGATGATGAAAGGGATAGTGTTGTCACTGAAGACGTTGTTTTTTCATTATTACAGGAGAAGTTAGATGTCCATGAAGAGGATTCGTTAACAATTACAGAATTAGCCAAGTCTGATCAGGCTGGAGAGAAATTGGCAGATGACGTAATCATTGCTAAATCCTTTGAGTTAATTGAAGAAATGGTGAAGGAAGTTGGAATTCAGCAGCTTGAAGACTCCTTTGTATCTGAATCTGAAATTTTACAGGCTATTGTTGATGAGACAGAAAGACCAGTTGTTTCAAAGGAAGAGGAATCGATCGAAATGCCTTCAATGATTAGTGAGGAAGTAACAGAAAAAACAGAACCTCATTTTACCTCCAAGAGTGTCATGGAACAGATTGGGGAGCCACCTGTCTCAATTGAAGACATATCTGTTGAACAAGACGCAGAGCTTTGTTTGAAAATCTTAGAATCACCAACTCAGTTAGAAGTTGAAATTCAGCAGATTGAAGACTCTGTTGTATCTGAATCTGAAATTTTACAGACTATTGTTGATGAGACAGATAGACCATTTGTTTCAAAGGAAGAGGAATCGATCGAAATGCCTTCAATGATAAGTGAGGAAGTAACAGAAAAAACAGAAGCTTATTTTACGTCCGAGAGTGTCATGGAACAGCATGTTGATAAACCTGTTACAATTGAAAACTTATCTGTTGAACAAGACGCAAAGCTTTGTTCGAAAATCTCAGAATCACCAACTCAGGAGGAAAAAGTCACGTTAACTGAAGCTTCTGTTGATGAATATTCGCCTGAAGTTAAAATCGATCAGTCAATTTATGTTGAAGGCCCTGAAACACTGGTTGACATTATTAAAGAAATTTCAGTAATTGAGGGTCTTGAAGACGTAGTTTCAGATAGCAAAATATCTGGACCCATTTACCCTGTTTCATCGTCTGAACTTATTCACCCCACAGAGACTATTTCTGTAGATAATGGAAAAGATAATGTTGTCACTGAAGAAGTTGTTTCCTCACCATTACAGGAAAAGTTAGATGTCCCTGATGAGGATTCGGTAACAATTACAAAATTAGCAAAGTCTGATGAGGCTGGAGAGAAATTAGCAGATGACGTAATCATTGTTAAATCCTCTGAGTTAATTGAAGAAATCCATAAGGAAGTTGAAATTCAGCAGCTTGAAGACTCTGTTGTATCTGAATCTGAAATTTTACAGTCTATGGTTGATAAGACAGATAGACCACTTGTTTCAAAGAAAGAGGAATCGATCGAAATATCTTCAAAGATTAGTGAGGAAGTAACAGAAAAAACAGTAGCTCATTTTACCTCCGAGATTGTCATTGAACAAGTTGTGGAGCCACCTGTCTCAATCGAAGACATATCTGTTCAACAAGACGCAGAGCTTTGTTCGAAAATCTCAGAATCACGAACTCAGTTGGAAGTTGAAATTCAGCAGCTTGAAGACTCTGTTGTATCTGAATCTGAAAATTTAGAGGCTATTGTTGATGAGACAGATAGTCCAGTTGTTTTAAAGGAAGAGGAATCGATCGAAAAGTCTTCAATGATTAGTGAGGATGTAACAGAAAAAACAGAAGCTCATTTTACCTCCGAGAGTGTCATGGAACAGATTGTGGAGCCACCTGTCTCAATTGAAGACATATCTGTTGAACAAGACGCAGAGCTTTGTTCGAAAATCTCAGAATCACCAACTCAGGAGGAAAAAGACACGTTAACTGAGGCTTTCGTTGATGAATATTCGCCTGAAGTAAAAATCGATCAGTCAGTTTATGTTGAAGGCCCTGAAACACTGGTTGACATTATTAAAGAAATTTCAGTAATTGAGGGTCTTGAAGACGTACTTTCAGATAGCAAAATATCTGGACCCATTTCCCCTGTTTCATCGTCTGAACTTATTCACCCCATAGAGACTATGTCTGTAGTTGATGAGAGGGATAATGTTTTCACTAAAGAAGTTGTTTTTTCACCATTACAGGAGAAGTTAGATGTCCTTGATGAAGATTCGTTAACAATTACAGAATTAGCAAAGTCTGATGAGGCTGGAGAAAAATTGGCAGATGATATAATCATTGTTAATTCCTTTGAGTTAATTGAAGAAATCGATAAGGAAGTTGAAATTCAGACACTTGAAGACTCTGTTGTATCTGAATCTGAAATTTTACAGTCTATTGTTGATGAGGCAGATAGCACAATTATTTCAAAGGGAGAGGAATCCGTCGAAATGTCTTCAATGATTAGTGAGGAAGTAACAGAAAAAAAGGAAAGTCATTTGACCTCCGAGAGTGTCATGGAACAGCTTGTGGAACCACCTGTCTCAATTGGAGCCTTATCTGTTGAACAAGATGCAGAGCTTGGTTCGCAAATCTCAGAATCACTAACTAAGGAGGAAAAAGTTACGTTAACTGAGGCTTTCGTTGATGGACATTCACCTGAAGTCAAAACCGATCAGTCAGTCCATGTTGAAGGCCCTGATACACTGGTTGACAGTATTAAAGAAATTTCAGTAAATGAGGGTCTTGCAGACGTAGTTTCATATATCAAAATATCTAGACCCATTTCCTCTGCTTCATCGTTTGAAAATATTTACCCCACAGAGACTGTTACTGTAGATGATGAAAGGGATAATGTTGTCACTAAAGAAGTTGTTTCTTCACCATTACAGGAGAAGTTAGATGTCCCTGATGAGGATTCGTTAACAATTACAGAATTAGAAAAGTTGGATGTGGCTAGAGAGAAATTAGCAAATGACGTAATCATTGTTAAATCCTTTGATTTAATTGAAGAAATCGTTAAGGAAGTTGGAATTCAGCAACTTGAAGACTCCGTTGTATCTGAATCTGAAAATCTACAGCCTATTGTTGATGAGACAGATAGACCAGTTGTTTCAAAGGAAGAGGAATTGATCGAAATGCCTTCAATGATTAGTGAGGAATTAAGAGAAAAAACAGAAAGTCATTTGACCTCTGAGAGTGTCATGGAACAGTTTGTAGATTCGCCTGTCTCAATTGAAGCCTTATCTGTTGAACAAGACTCAGAGCATTGTTCGCAAATCTCAGAATCACCAATTGAGGCGGAAAAAGAAATGGTAACTGAAGTTTCCGTTGATGAACATTCGCCTGAAGTAAAAATCAATGAGTCAGTTAATGTGGAAGGCCCTGAAGATGATGACCTGGATGCTAAAGTTGGAGTTTTCCATCACGTAGTTTCTTCACCAGTTCAGGGGATAGAAGTGATACTCGATAATCAACAATCGACTTCGCCTGGTTCCAAATCAAATATTGATGAATTTAAGGTCATTTTGAAATCTTCAGATGAAACATTTGTTGAAAGTATCATCGATGATAATCAAAGTATTGATATTTCTGTTGATGAGATGTCTTATGTTTATGAAACTCAAGATGATATTGAGTTTTTGACAGTTGAGGAGGAAGTTTTACAAGACAGTGTAAATGAAACTGTTATCGAGGAAGTAAGTGTTATAGAAAAAAGACGAATATATAATACTTCAACTGGAAACAATTCAGAAGTATTCGACACTATCTCTACTGATAGCAATGACCGAAGAACATTTGATGTTATTCCTGAGGATATTGTAATGAAAGATGATGATACAATAGAAATTACAGTCACCGAGAATGTTGAAGATAGTAATTTAAATGGCAGATATTTCAGCACAAAGTCAGGTCCTTCTTTTGTTGAGATACAAGATGGTGAGAAAACGCTATTTTGTTCTTGTGATGATGTTGTTATATCAAAGACCTTGTCTGTTGCTCCGAAAACTGGTAGCAGAATAAAAAAACATAAGAAAGATGCTTCTAAAATTGAAAAATCAAGAATGAATAATTTAAAAGACGAAAGCAAAGGGGCAGTAAAGAAACAAATAAGTGAATCCATGGGTTCTTCCAAAAAGAGTTTACAGACTGACAGTAATTTGTCTAGGCTAGAAAGCAGAAAATTTGTGAATAAAAAATCAATTGACCCTGCAAAGCAAAAATCAATTAAATTTGATTTCAATAAAGCACCTAACGTTAATACTCGGACTAGTGAATACGTTTCCATCCTTCCATTGTCTTCTGCCACAATACAGTCCCCTGGAAACTCCTCATCCTCTTTTGCAACAGTTCCCGTTGCTAGAAAAGTTGATGTTTCTTATAATGAAGCAAATCAAAAGAAGAAATTAAGTCAAGCGGGAAGCCATTCAATAGAAACCAGAAGTGTTTTTACTTCACAAAAAAGAGATAAAGACTACGGATATTTAAATAAGTCACCTGCACCTAAATCACCTTTAAAGAAACTAGGAGAAAAAGATGAATACGAATCAGATGATACTGTATTACAAAAAAGGAAAGTAAAGGCAAAAAGTTCTGCACTAGGTTCATCATCCAGATCTGATTGGCTACTTAAAAAAGATGACCGAGTAAATATTCAACAGCAGTCCAAAACAATTTTTCAACCACTTCGAAGCTCTTTATCAACATCTTCATATTCACATACCAGTAGAGGTTCCATCTATACTGGTAGCACTGAAAAAGTAACATCAATTGCATCTGAAATCTTTCAAGAACGTGGAAGCCGGCAAATAAAAGATTTGTCACAATCCTCTATTAGTCCTCAGCAAGTAAGCATTGAAAGTGTGGACCTACCATTAAGAATTTCATCGCTACCTTCTAGTCCAAGTCGAGGAAAACATGCATCAAATACGGCGACAAAAGTTATCACCTCTGAAGTGTTTACTAGAACAGTTGACGTAGCAGGTTCAGGACTTGAAGTTATTTATAAAGAACCAAAAGATTCCAAAAAATATAATGTTAATAGTAGGGAAAGTGTTAACCAAGATAACACCGATTCTTCATTATCTGAATTTCTTGCATTACATTCATCTTCTTCAGAAGAAAATAGTGGAGAAGCGTTTGTAACAGAAATGAATTTCTCCCAGTTAGATTCACATGTAGTTAGTTCATCAATCCTATCTGAACTCAATGTGCAAGAATTAAGGGAACGTCAACCATTAGACATTAAGTCTCAGGTTTCAGAAGAGCATATTTCCCCAATTCTTGACATCAGAGCAGTCACTCCTCCAAGATTAAAACACAAGTTCCAATATAAAGATGAGTCAACTGTAACAGGTAAATACAATTCTTGTTTTAAGCATAATCATGCGTTTGATAGCATGGCTTCTGAATTGAATGATTTTATGTTTGAAGTTCAGCAAAGAATTTTTTCAATTGATAGTAGTGAATGGCATTCTGACAATACAGTTTTGCAAAGAATTGAAAATCTACGCACCAAGGCTCACTCATTAAATATTTGTCAATCTCAAAATTCTGATAAACAAGGTAAGTTTTCAGGAGATTCTATAAACTATGAAAATGGGGATCCAAATGTAGTAAGACCAGTCATTACTGATTTAGAAAGTATAATAGGTGTGGATGAATCTATCCCACAGGTTCCTTTGGATGCTGTCGGTTCAAGCCTAGAAGACAAGGATCCTTCCTTCGAAAAACGTCATAAAACAAATCAAAATCGAGAACATTTAAATCTTGGAATTTTTGAAGACTTACATGGTGATTTGCATGCTTCAGAACCTGAAAGTAGCGAATATATTAATTCTAGTTCAGACTCTGAAGCAGATTATGCACTATTAGATTCCACAAATGTTTTGTCTATAATTGAGGAAGCAACAGATGAAGAACAAGATACTATTCCAATAGATAAATCTGACAAAAGAGCAAGTGAAGAATTATTGTATTCTATTCCATCTGTTGATATCATTACTATCATGGGCAGTTCTAGTCAGGAAGTTCCGAAAATAGACGTTACTGATAATGATGACGAATTACAAGAAGTAAGTGCCTCTTTACGAATAAAAACTCTGAATATTGATGAATCACACACTGATATTGAAGATTTAGATGGTGAAAATATAGATTACACAAAATTAAATGTTAATTATCAACAAGATGCTGGTCAGACAGATACTGAAGATATGCAAAGCTCTGATTTGGAGGAAGATGTTGAAGCTATTCCGGATACTCCATTAACACTTGATATTTTATTGGACTCTGGTGATTTTATTGATGAGCAGATTACCTTAAAATCAGATGGAAACGTTCTGTCTGAACACCGAACCTTGGTTACACAACCTTCAAAACAATTTTCCTCTTCATCGGAAACAAAAACTTTGCAGGTAGCAGAAATATCAAAGTCTTGTCAAACAGACACAGAAGATTGTGATGCATCGGATATTGAACAAGAAAATGAATTTAACGATGAAAACTCTGAAATATTGTCTAATATATTTGACAATTCTGCGGTTTCTGAAGTAGAATCCAAATATGTTTACAAAGATGAAGATGCCACTTCTATGGAAATTCCACAATCATCGATTGAAATAAACTATGGATCAGGTATATCCATTTTGAAAGATGATTATTTGGATCCATTTAGTCAGGCTGAAGAAGTGCTAACAGAAACGGAAACAATGCCTTCAGCAAAAAAAACACAAAAGAAAAAATATTTGAAGAGGAACTTAAGAAAAGTATTGAGAGACAGCGAATGTGTTGAGTCATCTGAAGATGAAAATTTTGGTGTTTCTGAAGAGATTCTAGACATTGGAATAAACTTTGATCGAATTATCCCTGATGTTAACGACGTTCCAGGATTACCAGATCCTTCACTGGATTTTGTCCATATTTCAAACGTTGATCCTGAAGTAGGAAATTTCGATCTTGGTATTCTTACAGACTCTGAGAACGTGTTATTATCTGACCAAGATATCGTTTGTAACAAAAATGAAAAAATGAAAAGGCATGCAACAAAATCTGCCTTAGGAGAACATCAAGAGGAAAGTTTTGACGAAAAGACAGATAATGAAAATATTGCAACATCTGATATTGATAATGATACAGACCAGTCCATAGACATTTCAATGCATGAACTAATTACTCCATTGCAGGAGATGGAAGAGTGTTACGGGATTGTGAAAGAACTACAAGGTACATGCGATGAAAAGAATACTAAGAATGATGAGGATGCTGATACAGACGAAGAAAACTTTGAGACTAGTTTAACAAACGAAGATAAAAAAAGTGGACAAAATATAAAAGCAAATGAAAAATATAATCTCACACCACTAAAAGTTATTGTTACTCAAAACACATTCGAAGAAAATGGCAGTGCAGATGACCTAGAAGATGTAGAAAATGCAAAAAAAGCTGAAGATATGAATCCTCTTCAAGATAGAAAATTTTTGTCAGAAGAGTCTCGTTATTCATTACCAGTGGTAAAAAGTAAAGTTGAAATTCTAACTGATGATGAAGATATTGAGGTAGACACAAAATATGTATCATCACAATATGATGTTCCAGAAGTGAATTTGGATGACGTAATGGATTTTTCAATGGGAGATATGACGGTATTTAAGGAATCCTCAGGAAGCAAAAGAAATTCAATGATATTCCCAGAAGCTCCAACAACCACTTTTGAATATTTTGCTGTTGATGATATTACTAGTGGTCAAACAGATATAGAAGACATTGCAGGTTCAGGAGATGAGTACCTTTTTATTGATGAGCCACTGGTACGAATCCTTACTCCTGATCTTCCAATTCTGGAAGGTGGTTATATAGATGCTTCTGAAACAGTGAAAATTGAAAAGAAAAAACTGAAGCTGCCTCAAAACATGCATGACACACATACTGATACCGAAGATTTAATTTTGGATGATAATTTTCCCCTTCGCAAAAGACGAAATAAATACAGAGCTAGAAAATTAAATCCATCATTTGTTCCTGATTATCAAAGTGACGCATATGATACAACAGACGTTGAAGAAATATTAATAATGGAGAATGCAGATTCCATACCCAGTCGTGGATTATCAATCCCTTGTGAAACAGCAGATATAAAAACTGATATTGAAGACCTTCTAGCAACAGGGTCAGAAGATGAATCATTACACCGTCGCACTTCCATTACACCTGAAGTTATGAATAGATTTAATGAAATGCAAGTGGTATCAATGAAAGAAGGCATTGGTCCCTTTAGTGATGAACACAAGAGGGATTTACTAGCTGTTAATACTGCAAATAGTAGTTTGCGACTATCTAGTCCAGATATTCTCATTCTAAATGACACTTTCAACACTGATAGTGAAGATGTGGCAGCTTCAGCTGATGAAGAAACTCCTTCTAACGCTTACTCATCCCTTGATTTGGAAGACCATGATACATATGTTAACGTAAATAATAAACCATTCTTGGATTTTGATAATACAGAAGAATCAAAGTACCTAAAATCTGGTGGAAGTGAATTACGAGAATCTCACACTGATATTGAAGACTTAACAGAAAATGAATACGCAAGATGTTCGTCGGTGACAGGAATAGAAGAAAACATATCTGTTCGTGAAAGTGTACAACAAGTTTGTGTCTGTGTTGCTGCAAATAACAGTTCTCAACAGTTTTGTGTTTGTGTTAGCAAAAATCAAGGTGAATTAACTCTTGTTGGAAGCTCAGCCCATTGTTTAACTCAAATGGATAAAGCAGGTAACTTATGCAAATCTAATATCAACTGTAGTAGTCTTGATGTAAGCCCCATGCTTCTTGAATCTATTGAATCTAATTTTTGCAAAAGCCAATATAGAATACTTGAGCGTAGCAAGGAGAGAATTCTTGCAATAAAGAGAACCTTGATGGGATTTGAAACTCTACTTTTAATTCAAAGTGTTCATAGACCACTTCAAATGCAACCATCAGAAATTTTTTATGTTAGTCAACCAGCAGTATTTGAAATAAATGTTTCTGATGAATGTAGGCTAAATGAAGCTAGTATTTGTAGAAATGACATAACTCTAGTTAGTGATAAGTATGTTGTTGTTTATGCATACCCTACCTTCATAAGTCATCAAGACAGACGACCTGATTCCTTACCTACAAACATAACATCAAAGGGATCGTCTTTATCAACCTTCCTTGATATGCCTGTTAGCATCAAGGGCCGGAGTGGAAGTGTTTCAAAACTTATTTCAAAGTTTGAAAATATTACTTATAACCTAGGTTACCAAATAAATAAACATTTAGCAATAGAAAAGTCAACTACATCAATGCCAGAATCATCTTTTAAAAACCAAATTATATTTAGAACCCCCTTTTTGGATTCAAAAAAAGAATATTCATCATTGCCTATAATCAGCTCAACAAATCTTAAGGAACAGGAGAAGAAAGCTTTTCGAAACAAGAAAGCTCACGCAAAGCCTATCATTAGTTTCACTTGCTTAAAAGATAGAAGTATTTCTCCAAGACGCTTAGTTCCTGCTCCAATTCAAGAAAATGAAGCATTTCAAATGTTTTTTAAAAAAAGTCATATTCCAAATAATAGCACTGATAATGCCAACATTTATACAAATGATAAATTCAATATAATAAAAACAAAAGTAAAGAAGGGTATGCACGAGCGGGTTAGATCAAATGATATAATTTCATCAGATTTGAAATTGAGAGAGGAAAGTAGCAGCAACACAATCAAGCAACGAAGAAACAATAATTATGGAGACCATTCGTCAAATGCCGTCACAGTGATTGGAGATACATCAGGTACATCAATGATGAATATTATAAATTAAATAGCATAAACAGTATGTTTCTTTTTTAATTAATATTTTAAATTTAATTTTATAACATTTAGAGGTCAAAAGATATTTAAGATGGCTGAAAGTGGTATAGAGTTTAAGTAACATTAATAATACCTATTTTTTTAAATATTTAATTTGCTATCTGATTTAAGAGATAATATTAATTTCTATAAAAACAAAATCATTAACAGTTTCTGTTAATGCTTACATCAGATGAAATGTATCAAAAATAATACTAAAAATTTTCAACTAATCGGGGAATGTCAAATTTGATGTTCTTTTATAAACCGCTTTATAACCATAAATTTTAAACAAAAATTGATGTGCTCGTACTTATAGCAGCCTTAACAACTTTTTTGTTTCATGGCGTTTTTACTTTTGAAATTGGAAATGTATAAGTAAGTAAGCCTCTCTTTTATGTGGAACTTTTTTATTTCCACAAAACAGGAAGTAGATTAGAAGGGGATACTGGTAAGATATTTTGCATGTTTTACACTTTGTTTTTTTTCCTGTAGTTCTATGTGCACACCTAATGCTTTTTTAGTTTAGAAGATGTCTTTGCATTTATGTCTCATGTTCCATTCAAAATTTATATATTGAACCAAAATAAAAAATAATATATGTAAAACAAAGCATACATTCAGATAAGTGCTTTAAATAATGATAAATTTATTAATTACATTTTTATTCTTCTATTATTACAGAAGATAAGGAGAGATCACACCAGGTGAAAGATGATCACCTGACACTGGAACAAGGTAAGAACCATTATCCATTCAGTATTTAGTGTAATGAAATTTTGAAATTAAAAGTTTCTAGGGATATTATGTTTACCGTCTTATATCAATTGAAACACAAAAAATGGTGTCTACAATATGGAGTTTTCAGATTTTAGAGGGAAGATACGTTAGCCAAAGGCACAATTCATAGTTTAATAAATAAAATTTCATTAATTTCCGAGCGTTTTAAGGCTGCTAATGTTTTATACTAAAATAAATACTCTTAGCAATTTTTTAGTTTCTTTTGCTTTTTTTCATATGTTTAAATTAAAAAATATACTTATTAACAAATCTATGAAAGTTGTTTTTGCATGTTTCAATATAAAAATGGTAAGTATACATAGTGGTTGTAATAATTTGTAAACTAACAGCGTGACCAAATTTTTTTCCTTATGTTATGCGTTTTTTTTTTAATAAATGAAGTCATCATAATTTTACTGGTTCTTCAAAATAAATCAGTGGCTAACACAAAGTTTAAATATATATTTTACTTATAATTGAAAAATAATGTTTCTCATTAAAGACTTTTGTTAATATTTTTTCCTTCTCATAACATTTAAAAACAATGCATGTGGAAAGTGAATGGAAAAAAATTAACTAATGTATTGAAGAAAGATGTTGTTTTGTAAAAATGTAATAATTATACCTTTCTGTAAAGGTTCTCCAGGGAAGTTAAATGTTGCATATATTTTTTTACGTTCAAGATATGCCACAACTTTAAGGATAAACTTAGGTATATATATATATATATATATATATATATATTTATATATTTAAAATATAAACACATCTTCTACATTGCTCTAGGCTCTAAACTTATTCCAAATACATGATAATTTGACATACAAAAAAACAACAATTAAAAAAAAAATCTTTAGTTAGTTTCGTAATAAATGTGGCAATGCGATGGATATATTTGACACTTAATGTCATAGATTTCGTTCTGGGCTCTTTTGTCACGGATAAATATATTTAGGTGGGATATTTGAAGAATTTTCTCCAAGCCCGAATTTCAGTTACAGTATTTGGCTTTTATTTTTACGAGTTGAAAAAAATATTGGCAATAAAATAAAGAACACACATAAATACTATTCATGCCAAGCTTAAACCATAAAATGTATATGAAATTTAAAAAATTATTAATGCTTTATATATGTTTTATGTAATATAATATTTTTAATAAGGTTCAGTTACTAAATACCCAATGAAAGATTAATTTTCATTGCAATTCTTTATGTTCGTTGAATTTGTGGATAAAATGAGATAAAATTTCTTTAAACATAACGGAAAATATAAGAGTTCAGCTACCTCAGCAAGGCACAGAAAGTGTGTAATTAAGTACAGGGTTTCCCACATGAATTTGCACGAATTGGCAGCGAAATTAAAACATGAAAAACGATGGCAACAAGATAATGGAATGCATCAAATTAAAGCTAAAAAAATGATGTTTTTAAAACTAATAATGCAAAAACGCTACTTGGACATGTCTTCTTTTGTGACAATAACAGAACAGAATCTTTCGCTTAAATAAAAAATTACCAACAAATGTTTCCTAAATGTTTCTCCATTTTGCACCGTTGGTACCCCAGGAAATGTCTGAAATGTTTTTCCAAACGTGGCGCAGAGTTGTCAACGTGACTACCTTGATATCTGCGGTGATGTGCTGCTAATGCTCTAGGACATTTCGCACCGATGTCTTGAAGGCTGTGTCTTTCCTGTTGCTCAACAGAAATTTGAAAGGTGGGGTGATATCAGGAGATATAGAGACCCGCAAAGTTGTTCCATAATGGCTGATACAGTGACCTGAAAACTCCTGCCTTAGGCAATCACGCAATGAAAATTTTCAGCGAGGAGGCGCACTATCCTTCTGGAATATGTTGCTAAAACCCCACTTCTCTTCAGCCTAGTGCAGAGTGATGCAGTGCGGCAACTATAACGTAGCCAGATATTTGTACACCCAACCCGACATTTTTCTGTAGAGCAATTTGACAGGCAAAGTTTCTATACCACCTGTGGGAGTGTGCGACGAGACATCTAAGTCTTTAAGCAACGAATCATCGCAGGCATCTATTAAATCAAGATAATTCTTTGCGACGTGTGGCTGGAACTGGAAGGCTATCTGCACGTGTACAGGTGTACGTACCAACGGTGCTCACGTGGAGAACCTTTTAGCTTAATGGTATAGGTATTTTTCATTCAAGTCAAAGATTTAATAAGAACAAATTCTTACACATGTTTTTCTGCAGATTCTTGAGCTTAAAATGGCCATTTTTTGTTCTGTTTTCGTCTCAAGAAAAGAAATGTCCACGCAACGCTTTTTAATTAAATCTGAAATTTTTAATTCTCTCAGCTTTGGTTTAATGTATTACAAGTTCATGGTAGCGTCGTGTTTCATGTTTTCATTTTCTTGCCAATCATTAAGAATTTTTGCAGACACCCTTTATATTAGAAACTTCAAAATACAAGTACTGACAATATTGACATTTTGATATTTCATATTTGCTTCAATTTATAAATTTTCATTCACTCAAAAAATTATAGAAGTTATAATTAATAATTTAATCAATATAAAAAAATGCATATAAAGTTCCCTAAATTGTAATTATTGTAAATTAAGAAATTTTAATGTAATGTAAAGATGTATGTTTCTCAACATTATATTTTACATACTGACACGTGCAAATTTGTAAATGTCATGCAATTTTGGGTAAAATCTCTAATATCAATTGTCAAATAATTTTTAATCAATCTTTTTAATGAAAAAACATATGAATAGATATTAGAATAGCATAGATATCTCTTCATAATTTATTACTTTCTGTTAAATTATATTTTATGTATAAAAATTACATAAAAGTTTCAGAGAACAAACAAATTACATTGATATATTTTTTATAAAAGCAAATTTCAACGAAAAAAATAGAAGCGAACTAAAACTTTATTTATTGTGCAAAAATGTATATGAAAGGTTTTATGCTAACACGTACCTTAAAATATAACGAATTCTTACAATTATAAAGGTTTCTGAAGGTTGATGATACAAGTCAACCTTCAGTTGATACAGTTTTACAAGTAACATTAATTTCATTTTCTTTAAATTACCTTGAGGATGAAATCGTAAAGCTGCTACAACCAATATGGGCGAATAATGCCGAAAATGTTATTTTATGTTAACTTACGTAATAAAAAATATATCATTACTAATTCCATTCATATTTTTACATTTCTATTATCATAACGATAGAGTGGTTGAAAATTATATCTTGCCTTTTTCAGTAATTCAAGAACAATTATATTTAACCTAAGCAAACCCACAGAGAAAATTCAATAAGAATTCTTTTGACAAAACATATATGAGAGTAACTCTTCCAGGGATCTTGTATCTTGGAAATTTAGGATCATGTATTTTCATTTCAGCCAAAAAATTCAATTTTCTACATTTTTTAAGTGTTTCCATCATTTTAATTTTTGCTGGCTGCTGTTCATGTTTAAATTTGTTTAAACCTTCACTTTGCGAGTTATTTATCTATTGAGAATAATGGCAGAAAACAAAATAATAAAATGTTAAAGCAAAAATTTTATATCTGTAACAGAACAAAATATATTATTGCTTATTTGAAAAAGAAATTGTAGACTCGGCAAGAAACCTTAAAAACAAGAACAATTCAGATTATTAGAATTGAGAAATTTTAGCAGCTAGTACAACAAAAATTTGGCACTTTTGTGTCCTAATGATTCTTAAAACATAAGACAAATTTGAAGGCAAGAAAAAATTTAAGGGTTGGCATTTAGTTTATTTATTTATTACAATGTTAGCTTACTACAGCATATTCTGCTATTGGTGTAAGCATTCAAACTTAACAACAGTATTAACAACAGGATTGATAGGAAAGGAGGCGGCTGTGGCCTTGTGTTAGGAACTGCCCCGGCATTTGCCTGAGAGTGACGATGGGAAACAACAGAAAACTATCATCGAGGTAGACGATACCAAAGGGAACGACCTTCGGCACCTCTCGGATACAGTATAGTGGAAGAACATACATGCCATCTCTCGGGAGATTACCAGAACACGCTGCCAAACCTCAGCACGAAGTGACGAAAAGTCATCTGAGCCAAGGCAGGAAGCGATCCTGGGTCTCAAGAGCGATAGGCAGAGATCAAAACACTAGGCTTCGCTGCTCGGTATTTGGATATAACATTCAGCTTTTAGTGTTTTGTAGCTTATTTGTTGCTTTGTAATGGGTTATAAACATATTTTCTTGTGTCTTTGCCACACAAATCACCTGGTAGCAATATAAGTTTACCACCTAATCACAATAATAATAATAGTAATAATCGATTTAATCATTTATTAAACATTGTAAAATATGCCGGATACCTACTACATATTGTATATTCTTAGTACATATTTCATATTCTTTTCATACAATTAATTATTAATTTTAAAATACTAGTAAACCCGGATTAAAATGTATTTTGCTTTATTGACAGTTTACAGCAAGGCCCAATTTTAGGTTTAAAACATGTGTCACACTTCATTAGTAATTTTAATTAATGTTTAAAAGAACGAGGGCCTGACGACAAGGGGCCACATTGCTTCTCTATCTTTAATACGATATGTGAGACGCAATGGAATATATCAGTTTCTTTTGACCGAGGGGTGTCAGCGTGGTCACGGTTGATCATATAAACAACACAAAGAGGACATATCGATCATTGGTAAGGCAATTACTATTATTTTTCTTAGTTGTAAATTTATTTCATTTAGTAAAACAAATAAAGTAAACTTCCCCGCGCACTATTTCCATGTGTGAGTCATGTGGGAGAAGAATAGGTTTGTAAGGAGACAATTGTTGCACCCTCGCCCGCCGGGGAGTCAAAGATAGAAAAAAAAAAGAAAAAGTCTTCTGACAATTTTAGTGATTTTATATGGTCAGATTAAATTATTTTCCTGATTTTCACAAGCGTCGAAGAAAAATTACACTCGCTGCAGGTTTATTTATGGAATATAAATTCATTTACTTAAAAAGTGTAAAAAGTGTGGCAGCGTATACAAGCCTTATGTTTACTAGCAAAGTGTTCAAATCGGCAAATGCTTTGACTTTTCTTTCAAATTTTGACCAAGCCGCTTCTCTCTGTGGCCTGTTCTCCCAACTGAAAAGCTGACGATACCAGCTGGAAACTAAGGGTGGATACTGTTTCTTTGTGCCCAGTATTTTTTAACTACCTATGAAACAGGGCTTACTTATCCTTAAATAATTTTCAATAATTTGTTTTAGTACAATTAATGACACTAATTGTATATATAGTAACAACCTATAAGGATTTTATGTAGGACCTTGGTTTGACTACGCTTGTCTAACGTATATAATAATTTAAATTTAAGAAATTTGGAACTTGAAAGTTTTAGAGAAACATAGAATGATACAGCTTATTGAAGCTGCCTCAAGAATTTCTTGGAAGGCAATTTCTTGATCATAATACATCCTTGAAATTTTTCATTAAATTATTTTCTGTTCTGTGTTAATCACACAATTTATTATTGTTTAATTGATTCTTTGAATCATCTTAATTTTGTGTTTTGTTAACCATTTCGAAAAAAGTTAAAACTGAAAGAACAGTTTTAAGAAATATAACTTTATCATTTTTTAGAACTCAGTTACAAGATTACTTTCATTCCTGTAAATTAACAATATATTTTTGTATTACAATGATGCGAAACAATTTTTAGTTCATTTAGATTTTGTTTCGTACTTTTCTTCCTTTTGCTGTGACTTCTTACGTTTGAATAGTTAATTATCTAAATAGTAAAATGAGGATAAAGCAGAAGTTTTAATATTGTTACTTGTATTTTATGCAATATTACTAACTTGTACCTTTTGATATATAATTATATTTTTTAATTTGAATCCTGTTATAAACGTTTTCTCAAATGTGTTTTGAAAAATAGTAGTTATTAATTGTCTCTCAAGGAAAGATTTTTTTAAACTTTACTAATTTTACATTAATTACTTTTGAAACAAGAAGATAAAAATTTAAAAAAACACGTTTATTTCGCATATGTCTTTCATTAATAAAAAGATATCTTCTGAATAAGATGGTTTTCCATACAATTTTTCTATACCAATGAATCGTTGTATACTATTTTATGATTGTAAGCATGATGCATGTATTTTGTACTTTTAACGTACTTGGAGAGCATTAAAAAATTAGCAACAAGGAACCACTTGTTATAGTCTACTCATTTGCCTGTTTTATTTAACTAAAACGCTTGGAAGTAAAAGATTTTTTTGGCGATAAAACAATGGATTGTTTTTTCAATTGCATTGAATTCTCTAAGATCTGTGAATTTCATATGTCTTTTTTAGGTTGGGAAGACCCTAATAATATATTTTCAAAATATTTAAAAAAAATTGAATTATCAGTTCCTTGTT
Organism: Siphlonurus alternatus; assembly: GCA_949825025.1. Taxonomy (NCBI): domain Eukaryota; kingdom Metazoa; phylum Arthropoda; class Insecta; order Ephemeroptera; family Siphlonuridae; genus Siphlonurus; species Siphlonurus alternatus. The sequence goes on along the minus strand of OX463788.1, from coordinate 58,568,980 downwards.
GCAGTATAGCAAAACATAAATATGGCCTGCATTTTAAACTTATTTATTTAATGATCTTGCCTATTTATTTCATTTATTGTATTTTAATTAACACTTAAGAGCAGCCAGCAAAGGTTAAATTTTGCATTAATATTTCACTTTTTTTGAAACACAAATGTAATTAATTCACTTTTGTTGTTTGAAATACAAATATTTTGAAGTCAATGTGTCATAGAAATGACAAATTTTAGGTTTGAAATCCTCCGCAACAAATGAAGCTTTTGATAATTATAAAACTACTGATCTTCAGCAAAACATAAATCAGAATCAAGATTTTGAAACATTTAATTTTGAAGAAGCATGTGATACGTGGCTTGAAAATATTAATGTCATTGATGACATAGATGAATCGGAAGCATGGGATTATGATCATGAATTAAGCATCCCGCCTTCTAGTAGCTGTATGGAAGCAACTTGTTTTGATTCAAATCCACATAAACCTTTATGTGAAAATCTTGATAGGAAGGCATTAAAAAATGAATCTTTTTTGCAAAAGAACATAAACTGCATTGAGAAAAAGCATATTCCAAGCATACTGACTTCAACAAATTTGCAAGAAATCAATAAATTGAAATTTAACTCAGCACAGTTGCTAACGTTCAATGAAATTAAAGCTCTAAAATGTTATGTTTCAAGTATAATATTTGAGGCATTGAAGATTTTGGAACAAAGAAACGTGTTTGAGGAACACAAAATATCAGCGTGTACCTTACCTAACAATCCTCTAACATTTTTCTCAACTGACGAAATTGAACAGTCAACTAATCAAATGAAAAGAAGTTTAAATCCATACGAGGCAGAAAATTGTTCCGAAGAATTTTCAAATATTAAAAAAGTTGATTATAATGTGGAAGAATCATTGCATTTAAATTCAACAAATTGCAATATTCTACAGATTATCAGTAATTCTGAAAGGAATTCAGATTTTGAATGTCATTTACCCTTGAATCAATATTCTGAAAATCAAAGTGGGCGTGTAGTGAAGGCTGAAATAAAGCTTCTTGTAAAAACCTATGACTCGGGTAAAGAAGCAATTGAAATTAGAAGTGTACGCCAATTTGTAGATATGCCTAATGAACCAGCAACTACTTTCCAAAAAGCTTTTTCTCATACATTTGAAACTGCTCCCAAATCAAAACAAGTAAAAGATTATTTCAAAATTGACAAAACGCAATCAATGAATAGCGCTATTGATCTTCCAAATATTCTTAGTGGCATTCAAAGAGGTAAGAGCATTTTTATGATGTGGCATCAATTTTGTTTTTTGCGTGCATATTTTAACACTTTTTCTTGTTCAATCCTGGAGACTGGGAGGCCCTTTTTCATACTGCAACACTGAACTGTTAAATAAATATAAACTTCTTATTGAATATCATTTTCAGACACGTGTTTTCCAAATCTTCTTTGTTCTGCAACAGAAGAAATTGCCATTATTGGGAAAATTTCAGTTAATTCAAACCAAAAACCAAGCAAAAGTTCCTCCATTGAATCATTTCAAGACGTAAAAGTAAGCAATAGTTTTCCTGATTTGCAGCATCAATGCATAAATCCATCAACTTCGTCAAAACCATTTAATGATGAATCATCAAGTAGATCGACCGATATGGCATGTTTTGAATCCATCTGTCTCGCAGATATTTTCAGTCAGAGGGAAACTAAAAATGATCTGGATCAAATGGAAACAAAAACTGAGGATGAAGTACCGGATTTAGATGATGAAGATTTGTCACCAACCCAAGAAGCACTCTTACATTACAGATCTCCAACCAAATTGAAAGTTTTTGACAAAGAACAAAGCACTGACAATGCATTATTAAAAAACAATTTGATTTTACAATCATCTTTTGATACAGCTCTAAAGAAAAATGAAAGTGGGACCATCTGTAAATATCTTCCAGGTGAAACAAAAGAAAAAATAACGATGGTGGTTTCTGAAATTGGCAATGATAATGGAGGAACCGATGACCGATTAGTCGTTACTTGCAATTTTAATATTGAATGTAAAAAAGAGCCAGTTGAAACTGAAGATGAAATAAGTGAGTGTATAAATTATGAACCCTTGAGAAAGAAAGCTATTTTCAAAATCGGGTCAGAAGACGAGGATCCTGAAGGAAATTTGTTTGAATTAATTTCTGGAAATGATTCTTTTCCTACAGAAAAAAGAGCGTCTACATCGCATTTAGTGTTAGAATACAAATTTCCTTATAGTAGAGACAAGCAAACTTTGAATAACTTTGAACAAAAAAGTAAAAAGGTTGCAAACAAGTTTGAAAAGCTAGTTTTTGAAAAGATTAGTCCAATATCATCATTGGAAGAAGAAAAAAAAAGAGAAAATGAATTTGAACAAATGGTTTCAGAAATATCAGTGGAAGAAATGAATGGAACTGATAATGACTTTGAAAAGGCATATATAGAACTTTGGGAGGAAGAAGTTACTGATGATTGGTTATCTCAGGATCCAGAGACACCTAATAAAGATCAAGAAAAATTACTTGCCATAATTGACAATGAATCAATAGGCAGAACTGAAGAGGCAGAAGGTGAAAGACTAAATGCACATAAAGGTACACAGAAATAATCAATAAATATAAACCTTCAGGAGGAATCCGCATGGCAAGTTTTTCTTTGCTTTTATAATTTTTTTCTCAGCCACATTTCTCAATTATTCAAATTTTTAAATCATATCACAAAAATTAAAATGTTAAATGTAGACAATGTATCTGAAAAATGATGTAACATATATTCTTATAATTTTAATAGAATTAAATTCAAATATAACAGAAGAAAAACACCAATTTTTTAAAAAAAATATCTTAAATGAGGTGATTTTTATTTTAATCCTTTTGCTGAACAAGATGAAGAGTTTTGAAGAACATACAAGTACCATCTGCAAAGTTGAATATTATAATAATTATTATTATTATTATAATTTTGTTACCGCAATATCCCATGACAAAACCGGTCAATGAAATATAGTCCCTCCCAGTCAATATAAATTAGACGTCAACTTGCATATATCTACCTGCCTGGCCTTGAAATAACTTTCCAAATGTTAAGCATGTCGTAAATAATATAACCAGAAATTAAACACTTTCTTAGACTGTCATTTTGCATTCAAGAAATTGTACTATTAGCATTCAAATTTTTATAAAAAAATTGAAATTTTTGTTTTATAAAGTATGATTTTTTCAAATTTCCATATTGCAAACATAAATTAATATTGGATTGTAATGACATTAAACATATAAACGTTTGTTTTATCTTCCATAATTTTAATTTCTTTATTTTCCAACATTTATTTCTGCTGATGCCCTGATGAACTTTGTTTTATCCTACTGATAGCTTTAAGAACCAGTATTGTCAATAACATTTATATATTGATTCCTCTCCAGCTAAATTGAACAATGAGTGTTGAATATAGTTTAAAACTTAAAATAAATTTTACTGCATTTTCATTAACATCAAAAGCATCAAAAGTTTTATTTGTCCTTCAATATTAATCAAGTAATATCAAACAAATAAAAAATTGCTTACATTTCTTGTAAAGCTCTTGCATGGTGTGTTTGTTGGTAAAACTTTTAAAGTGCGGGGAAAACAAACATTTGCAGAGCATTTTAACATAATAGAGGAAAACGCAATTTTTGCATTTCAACCAAACATTGTAACATTACTTGTGGCTACCTCTTTAATAAAGCATATTCTTCATATGTGGAATGGTAAAGTAAATTATGTTACTTATAAAAGTAAAATTCTTTATTTATAGACAGCAGACATTCAATGCAGGCAGGATTGCGGGAGCTACAGAAGAAAGTCGTGGTGGATGATTCTTCTATAAAAAAAAATTCTGAATCAAGCACATTACCTTTATCCAATTCCAAACCTAAATCCAATATTCCAGAATATAGAACACGTTCACAGTCTGAAGCTTGTTTAAGCATAGAAGATGTAGCACAAGAACAAGACATCGTACATACGCAAGACGCAAAACCCATATTTGTACAAGGTTTTGAAAATTCTACTGTTAACTCCAATTCCAGTTATGTGGTAGATGAATGTGTACCCAGCTACTTACAAAGGAAAAATTTTTGGGAAGAAATGTCAAAAAGCAATAGTTTAAATGAGACACCAGTTGATGCATCAGAGAAGGAAAGACGTGTAACTGTTAAATGCCGCCAAACAGAAAACAAAAGTGAAATTCAAATTTCACAATTATCTTCATTTCAGCCCCACTTTACGAACACTGTAAAATCAGAAGGAGAAAGTGACACCGAAACAACAACAGGGAGTGATTCAACAGTGCGAATTGGCAAAACAATGGAACTAAAATTCGTCCCTCAGCAGTCTGCTCATGATGAACCTTCAGAATTGTCCCGATCAGTGCAAAAGATTCAACACATAAAGCCTCTTTTAACAGATACATATAGCAACATCACAGAAAGTACAGATTCAGAAGCTGAATATATATCCAGAAATATAGTTCCATCATCGTACGAAAATGCTGCATACTTGTCTGAAGATGATGCTGGATTTGATGCAGGAGAAAAGATGCCAGATTTGAGTGATGATGAAGATTTCGGAAATGTTTCATTAATCAGAAAAAAATTTGAAAGGTCTACTTCTTTACCAAGTACTATATCGTTAAAAATATCTACATCAAAGGAATTGAAAATTAAGAAACAAAAATTTGAGGCACAAATTAAAAGAGAAATTTCAGAAGAGCAAATGCTTCAGTTGCCAGAAGAAAGCTCTCCAGAACATAAAACTCTTCAATCTCCAGCTACGAATGAGCCAGTAAACCAGCAAGAACTTGTTAGTAGGCATATTCACACTCATATTTTCAGTAATGAACTAAATGAGAATATCGAATCCTTTATACCAGAAGAGAAAGTGTTAAGGCCTTCCAACAAAATTGAAAATACAGATGATATATTCGTTGAAAAGGAAGATGAACCTCATACATCAGGGTATTTTTCAGATGTTCAAAAAGAAAGTTCCCTGCCAACTCAAAAAGAAGAAGATATTTTGAAACCTAACGAAATTTCAATACGTGATACAATAGGGGTTTTTGAGAAGATGTTATGTGAGGATTCAGATGACAAACCAATGCTTCCGTTTTGTAAAAAGACGTATTTAGAACGAAAGTTAGAATTAAAGGCAACAAATTTAAAAATCAATTCAACCACTGAAATAAAAGAACGAAAACCTTCAGACGTATTAAAAAGGGACGAAATGTCAAATATTATAAGTACTCAGGCCACAGAACTTTTACAATTTAAAATTGGACCTATTTGCAAGCCATCTGATTCGTTGGAAGTAAACGTGGACAAAAGTGAGATAGAATTAGCAGAAAAAAATTTTGAATTTGATGGAAACGACAAGTGCTTTTCAGGAGAAGTTTCTAAAATTTTTGACAAAACACACTTACGAAATGCACCAGATAAATTTGGAGTTGTTGAAAACGAAGTGAAAAGTTTAGTTTGCAGTCCGGAATTTTTACCAAATACTGTTTGGGAAGTTTCACTGCAAGTTTCTTCTGAACGCTTGACTGAAGAATGTGTCCAAGATATACCAGTTCCCCAGTCCATTGCTTTTACTGACAAAAAGAAAGATCTTGCAGAAAACAAAATTCAAGCAAAGTGCTGTGCAGAAATTCTTATAACTGAAATCGAGAAAAAGGTTGAGCAACATTCTTTCTTTTCATCCAAGTTAAGTAACATTGAACCTGAAAAAATAACTCCTGAGGAGGCAAGAAGTCTTGCATTGGATGTTGTTAAAGATATTGAAGTAAAAATTTTTAGTGAAAATGCAAGTGGCAGCCAAATTGCTACATCAACGGATAGTCAGTTCCGTATACCACCTACACCTGCCTTTGCAGAAAATCAAGTTACTAAACTACTACGTGAAATCACAAAGAAAAAAGATGATGAATGTGAAGATATACGAGGAATTTCACAGGATTTGGTCATTACTAACGCTGACAATAAACGACTTACTGAAAGGAGTTTTATGGATGATAAACAATCTTTTACTAATTTAGATCATGCCCTAAGTCCTGAAAAAAGGTTGCAAGCAATGGTTGCTGCTGGAACTGAAGTTGAAAAAACACTAGCTGAAGTAAGGGAATCTTTAGAAGCAGCACAGGAAACACTTATTGAAGAACAGAAGAAGAAAAAGAAACATGAAGATACAGTTCAACAAAAAAAGCGTTCTCCTTCAGAATTTGAATTCAAAATTCTGTCATTTGAAAAATCAGAGGCATGTTTACCAGAAAAAATTGATGAACATAAGGATGAGTTAAATCTTGAATCAAAGACGGTTGGAAGAGATCAATCAGTGTTGGAATCTGAATGTAGTAATGTACAGAATAGTTATTCTCTTGATAGAAAAATTGACGAGGATGTTATTAATGAAATTAATGTCATAACCGAATCAGAAAACAAAGGGATGCAAAACCTCGATGGGAATTTTCAAAAGAATGCAAATATTGTTTCAAAAGATTTACGAACTAGTGTTACTACGTTTAGTGAAGAATCTGATAGAGAGAATGGTTTAATCTCACCTCTCAGTGTTGCTGTAGTATTTCGATCGGATGAATCAGTTCCCATAAAAACCTCACTTGGAAAAAATTGTGTTGAAGTGATGGAAGAAAGAGTTGTTGAAAGACCAGATGGCAGTGAGACAACAGTTGTCTTACGAAGGCCTAGAAGACCAATTAGACAAGAAGGAGATTCATCAAGTTCATCGAGGGAAATGTCATTAAGGGCAGATAGGATATCTGCTGCAGATCTCGAAGGGTTTTCGAGTTCAGGAGAAAGTCACTATCATTCATTTGACGACAATATAAAGTCGAATAGTAGACCATGTTCTTCGGAAATCGATGTTCTAGTGCTTGGAACTGCTACATCTTCAGAGTACGAATCTGCACTTACGTCACAAGACCACTCACAACGTTCTACGACATCACAAGAGTATCACACTGCTGTAAGTTCCTTAAGTTCAAGAGAATCTATGAAATCTCTTGACTCTGATAGTTCTGGTCATCTTGCTAGTATAGAGGTCTCAAGTGAAGCCTCGGAAACACTTATTCCATCTGCAATGGAGCTTGAAAGGGATATGGAAGACGTTGTTGCATTGATTGATGATGCTGAAGATATTGAAGAGGTTATTCCTACTAAAATGGAAAATTCATGTAAAAAATATAACGTGCAGGAACCTGATTTAGAGAAGACTAATTTTTCGAACATACAACAATTAACAAGTGATGAATTTATGAATTTAGGCAGAAACCAAGTAAAAGACATCAACGTCGAAGAATTATCTGATACTGATGATGATTTTGTTGAGAGTGTTGATAATGATGTTAGTTCTAGTGATAGACCAAGAATGAAACGTTCCCTTGAAATGACATTTCATCCAGAACCAAAATCTGTGCTGAATGACAGTCCTGTTTTGGAAACAATAGGTTCAGTTGTAGAATGTGAAAAGATATGTCGTAGTATTGAAGAAAATATTCTAAGTACAAGCATTTCAAGTATTTCAGATAGTGGACCAAAAACTGTTCTTGAAAATCTTATGTATCTTGATCAAGATTTGAAAACACATAACGAAATATTTAATGCATCACCAACAATTGATCACATTCATAGTGTCTCAATATCTAAAGAGTCAAAAAATGTACAATCTAGAGCACAACAGATTATGGCTTGTAGTGAATTACCAATTAAAGGTAAAGATGAAACTTCAAGTGAAGTAAGTACGTCAACCTTTTCTTGCGAAAATATTGAAGAAACTTTAAGATCTGTGACACTCATTACCACTTCTGTCATTGATTTAGGTGTATGCAATGTTTCTACTCAGGTTACTTCTACCGAATCAGTCAAAGAAAATATAGGACCAAGTGAAGTAATCTTTCCTCCAGAATATGATGATGAGTCTATTAAAGAACAAAAAGAAAAAATTAAGCATCGTCGTGACGATAGTGTGAGTGTAGATAAAATTGAATATCCTTCGAAAAATACTAATATTGACGAAAATTCTAGTGTTAAATTGTTCTCATCAGCAAAAGAAAAGAGAGATCAGGAAGCAAAAGATGTTGATGAATCAATAGGCATCGCTGCTTCGGTAAAGAATGAAATGTCAAAAGATGATATTATTTTGCATCCAGCAGATGCAGAATTTGTGGAACTGGAGGATTTGGATCAACAAGACTCTGAGTTAAAAGATCTTCTTGACAGTCGGCCTACATCTAATGCTGATTCTCACATATCAAAATCTGATTCCGAAAACCAACGTCCGTTTTCATCTGGATTTTCTGATGAGCGACCAGATTCCGAGTTGAATGGATTATTGAAGCAGTGCTCCTCAGATAAAGAAATCGAGGATCCTATAGAGAGACCTCACACACCAGAACCGGAAGACCTTGAAGTTAATCAGGAAGTGGTAAAAGTGTTATTTGAAACCAATAATGGAGAATCAAAAGGCAAATTTTATTGTAAAACAAATAGAGATTCAACCTATAATATGGAATCTGCAAGTTCATATAAAGAAGAAACAATTGGAACAAAAGAAACACAACCTGTCACAGAAGATGAAATGGCTGAGGCTGAAGCTGCATTTCAAATGGTTCATCGTGCCACTCCTACTCTTTCACCTTTGCTATCAGCAACAATACCAGAAGATGAAGCAGAAGAATTTCTAGAGCAAGAAATTGCATTAGTTCAATCAACTAAAGAACAAGTAACAGTTTCAACTGTCTCTGACATACCGGATATTACAGTCACACAGCATATGACTCCTCTCAAAGATTCAGGTTTTCACTACCCCGACTTGGAATTATTAGAGGAACCAATTGAAGAAGAAAACAATACTCCCCAAACGCCTGCCTCAAATTCGAGCATTGGATCAGAAAGATCAAGTGAGACAGAGACAGATCAGGGTCAAGAGTACATAATAACGGATGGAACACCTGACTTGCAAATCCTTCATGAAGATACAAAGTCACGAGATTTCAACGTCGATGATAAATCTCCTGATTCTCCAGACACGGACTCATTTGAAATGTTGGACAAGACAGAAATTGAGAAAGCGGAAATCTCAGAAATTAGGGATGATTTTGTTATAATAGAAGAGATTGGAAAAGAAGCAGATGAACATTGTAACATTGCTGCTGTTCCTCAAAATATACCAGGAATGCGCAGAATTAAGGGCCAAAATTCAAAACTTGATAATGATGATGATGATGATTTACTTGTCTCATCACCTCCACCAACAAACACTAGGTTGACAGAAGTAAAATACTATCCAGCTGATAAACAGGACAATGAAAATAGGCAGTTCATGATTGACTCTGAAAGCCCACCCGAAGGCCAGAAGAGCAGGTCTACGGCTTCTGGAACATCTACAATTGCCCAACCTGAATTTCAACAAGAAGTAGAAGCAGGTAAAAAATGGATTGAAATGCAATTCCAGGGTGCTGAACAGGTATATGGTTACGATATGGAGTTTGAGCGTGGACCGCTAGAAGATATTGAAGAACGTAGAGAAGAGGAAGATATGAATGAAACTGAACCAAGTAGAACTAGTAGTAAAGTAGGAAGTTTAGGTAGTTACAAAGATTCATTCAGTAGCACTCCAGAATACGATGTTTTAGCTGGTCGAAAATATTTCACACGTAGTGGAGAGCATGATGACGTTTCTATGAGTTCTTTGCAAGAATTCGAAAGGCTAGAACGTGAAATTGGTATGGAAAATGCTCGAAGACAATCTTCTTCTGGATCTCAAGATTCATTAAATGGTAGCCTTGGAAAAAGGTTTTATGGAAAATCTGGCCAAGGTGATGATGTATCGCTGTGTTCCCTGAAAGAGTTTGAGCGGTTAGAAATTGCTTGCATTCAAGCTGAAAAAATTGAGATTAAGGCAAGGGAAGAAGAGGCATTGCTTTCTGAAATAGATGAAGGACACGAAAGTCAGGTTTCTGAATCAGAGAGTTGTGAAACAATATCTGAAGCTGGAAAGGAGTCCGACTCTGATGACTACGAAAAGAGAATGTTTGAAATTGATGAAATAATTCGTCAAGCACAGTGCAACGTGGAGCAATTTGAAAAAGAGAGTGAAGGTAGTACACTTATTCCATTGAAGAATAAACAAAGATCAAACAAATCTAATTCACTGCTAAAATCTGCATTACAACAAAGCTCAGCTGAAGTGACAGAGAGTAGCGTGCTAGACAAGACAGAGGGAAAAGATGATACTGATTCTCTAGAAGAAGCGCTTGTTCCCGAACTAGATTTAGACCAACCTAATGTTCAGTGTCGAAATGATATACCTTCAAGTGGTATCATCCATCACTTTGCATCAAGAACGGTGAGCGGGAGTTCGATACACAGTACTGGATTCAGCTCTACTACTTCTCAATATGGAGAATCTCTTAAAGAAAGACATTTCTCCGAAGATGAATCAGATTCCTTGCAAGATGATTCGGCAAACGCAATCCATCCTGTAATGCAAGCTAGTACAGACTCGTTAGAATATCATGCAGGTAATCAGGAAGATCAAGTCATGACTGCTAGTGCTGATAGTATCGAATGTCTACCAGCTTTGCATAGGGAACATATGATAACATCTGCAGATTCCATGGATTTACAAGTAAAGTTAATGACGATCTCAACAGATTCATTGGATCTCGGAGGATCATCAGAAATAGTAAAAATGTCCGGCAGTGTAGATTCAATAGATGATGAAGCTAAGGGTAGTGCAGGTTGTGTTCAAACAAAGAGTAGCTCCAGTGGTAGAGATGGTGATTTGAGCTCGTCTGGAAAAGAGGACAGTGGGGAAAAAGACGCTCAGTGCTTGGGTGATTTGATGGTTTGCAGTACAGATTCGTTAGAACCAAGTAGTTCAACTGCTACTCATGCAACATATCAGTATGAAACGGATTCTGTAATGTCATCCTCTTTCACCAGTGGGGGCTCTGCTACAATGATGTCTAGTACAGACACATTGGACCCTGATATGAAAACAATGTCACCTACTGGTCGTTTTGATGATAGAAGACAAATATGTACAGAGAAAGTGGCTAGTGCAGCTGTTCCTGGTGTTTTTGATGAGGATGGAAATTTTCACCCAGAAAAAGGTCAATCACATACTTTTAGAGACTTGGATGGTAATGTACGTACTGTTATTCATTATGAATCACTTCATGGAGCATCTAAGCCGTACGTTACTGAAGTTATAGAACCTCCAAGTAACAACGATTTCAAATATTTACCTGATGTTTCACTGCCTCGAATGATGGATCCGGCAACTTGTTCTACTAGAGATGTATCCCATGTAATTCATCGAACTGTGGAAATGCCTACAGAAGTAAAAAAAATTGTTTTCAAAGGTTCTAATGTCGAAAAGCAAATGCAAGAATACGTAGAAAAATTTAAACCTGGAGAAGATTGTCAAGAATTGACAGAAACAGATGAAGCTGGCAACATTCATTTGAAAAAAATTGTCCAACATAGATTTGTTATAGAACCAGGTAAAGAAACGTACTCTGCCGAAAGATTGAATGAATTTTTACGTCAATCTGCTGAAGACCAGTTGAAAGACAGTACAATGGAAACAAATACCTACGAAGAAGTATTAGAAGATGGATCGGCTAGGCGCACGATTCGTAAAAAAGGAGCTGAGCATCAGTTTGCTCATGATGCAGATTTCAAACATTTACCTGATGTTTCACTGCCTCGAATGGATCCGAGAGCTTGTTCTACTGAAATGACTCATAGTGCATATATAAGCCGGCACATTAGTGGGCAACAAATCCCTTCTTTCACTCCTGCCTTTACCAGCAACCAACAAATGCTAATTACAACTCAGCCAGGATTAACCTCTCAATCAACAGGTAGAGGGAGTACTTGCCATCATCAATCATCACAAATCCCAAATGCAGAGCTGAATATGTTTATTTGGTCTATGTTTTATGATTTATCCAAATCCACTTTCCATTTCCGAAATATGGCTGCTGATTCGTATATTTTCCTGACGTTATTTAGTTTTGAAAACTATTTTTTATGACAATATTTGGTTTCAGTTTAATTTTAATTCTTGTAATATGGTATTTTCCAATTTATTTTTTTTATTCCTTTGCATGTTGCTTTTTAATATTTTTCTCGCATTTAGTGTAACGTTAATTTCCCTTGAACTTAACAACTAAATAATAATTTTGCATGGTATTGTTCTTTATAGAATACTTTTCACACAAACAATAAGTTTAAAATATTCTTATTTGTTAGCACTGTAAAATGATGTAAATGCAAACGTAACTATATTTATAATAATGTACAGCTTACTTTTATCTATAAAACTGATGTGCCACTATTTAACAATGCCGCACATATTCAATTCATATCAGAGCATGTTAGCAGGAAAAAATTTAAGTTAATAAGCATCACTGGTGTTAGATAATCATTTAATTCAAATAAGTGGACACATTTTAGCAAGTAACCATAATGGGAGCGATTCACGAAAGAGGTTTTACTAAAAGTCATTCATATTTCTTGCTATCCTTGGTTAATGTCAGTCTATTTTAAAGACAATAATTGTGGTTAGTGAGAAACCTGAAAAACTCTCATCATGAATTGTACCCAATATATACATTATTTTCTATATAAAATGTACAAAACGATTAAAAATATTAAATTAAAACTAATAGAGTTATTTGTGTTAACAAGTAATTTAATATATTATATGCTACAAGTTTTTAATGTGTCAACAGGTATTTCATGTAAACCTAATTTTATTTTTTATCCATTTCTCTCTCTTTCTCGTCATTAAATGGGAAACAGGAGAAGCTGGCACAAGCAAATGGACGCAAGAAGAAGCTCATGGGGCAAGCTCAATTCGAGGTTAATAGTTTGAACTTCGTTGTGTTGTGTGTTGTCAGAATGGTCCTTTTACCCTTTTAATTAATGCAAAGATTCTAGTCCAATAATTCTTTTTTGTCTACTTATCAAATAACCTACAAATATGTTTCATTTAAATGAACCAATAATTTTTATGGAATAGAAATTTTACATGGAAATATTGAAGTTACGTTGTTCCAATTGTTTTCTTCGTCAAATGATGGCAAATAGTAGTGATTTATTTTCTTTGTCTGATTACAATGAATTGTAATATAAAAGTTTTATGAAGCTGTTCTCTCATTGCAATTTCATTTCTTACTTAATAATACTTAAATTTCTTTGTTCTACTTTATGATACAAGCATGAAGATTTTAGCAAGTATTTTATTTTTTTTAATTAAATTTATTTCGTGGAAATGAATTGCAGCATTTTAAATTAAATTGTTGTAACACTTTAGCATTCCACATATGAGGCTAAATTTTTAAGCCTCTTTTTATATCTGCCCCCACAATATAGATATTCGTTATTTTATTTGTACGTATATCTCTGTTTGTTAATCTATAATTTTTTTGGTACAGAGTATTTTTGTTATTTTATAATGTGAAAAACATCGAATATTAAGACTGGATTTATTAAGTATCTTAAAATATAGTATTCACTCTGCCCGTTCAAATGAACTCTTTTTGCAATCAGTAAATTTCTATTAGTAGATCTTAGTTAATCAGCTAATGATATATACGGATTTATCAATTTTAAATTTGTAAAGCTAGGAAACTAAAAAATTTGATTTTAATAGAGACTTCGACGGAAACGTAAGAAACATTATTATATGTTTGGAAGAATATCATTTATGCAGCAGAGCGACGTGTTGAGTCGGAGTGTGATTATAGCCGATGATGTCAGGGAGACTCCCCACAGATGCGTTGACGCAAAGGAAAGTTGCATCATTTATGCAACTAAAAGTTTGATGCAATGTGCAATGTTTGAGTTCCTTAAGAACCTGTCGGTACAATACAATTTTTACCAAGCGATAATTTTATTTAAGCCAAGAAACAAATTTTTTTTCAGTGATTTCAATGACATCATTTAACGACATGAAATTTTAAAATAATAATTGAAACTTTGCAACTTTCTTTAGAACATTTAATTAATTAGCAATTATTTATAACTTATTGATCAATATTGCGAGTGATGGTTTTATAATTGTGTGTATGAAATACTATGTTTTAAAATTGTCTGCTTTTTAGTTAAATTGATTCAAGAATACGTTGAAATCGCATAAAAAAATTGTAACCTTGTCCTACATGTAATTTATTTTTGAATCCTTGAGGTGTGAAAATTTAGTAACATTTTGACACGTTTTTTTCTTAAATAGGTATTGCCTTTAACAAACAAATTACTTATACATCTTGCTCCTTTTGTAGCTTGTGGGAGTGGTGGTGGGCGACGCACTGGTCGACCAGTACATGCAATTAGCATTGATGACGATAGTGATAATGTTGAGGTGGATGTACGAGAGCATGATTGGAGATTTGATCTTCAGGCTTTACATGAAGAGCCTTCGGGTTAGTTATAATCTCATCTTATAATAATCTTTTTGCTGTCTTATTAATCACAAGCAGATTTTGAAAATGACTTTAAATTTCAAATTTCTTTATATTTTTTTGCGAATGGTAATATTTTAAATCAAAGCATAATTCACATAGAAAATAATCAGAAGATGTGTTATCTATTTTAAATATTCACATCAAATTTAAATAACATTTATGCTGTGATTATAAGTATTCAAAAGTTTTTGTAACATCATTTTTTTACCAATTAAAAAACAAAAATTGCATGAAGATTTAAGTACAGAAAAGACAAATTATTATTTTTCATGTATCAAACTACTCTCCTAAATGAAATTATTTACTGCTTTTTTTTTCATAATTAAATAATTAGTTTTTATTTTAATAATATATTTTATTATACATACATATAAAAAATATGTACATATGGTTTTCAATAAAATAAATATTGATGATATTACTTGCGTTTCACACCTTACATGCAAATTAATATTTACAAAATTTTACCAAATACGCTACGAATTTTACGATTATCAGTATCACTAAATATCTAGTGGTCAAATAAAAGCATATATTTAATAATAACACTGCAATGGAATAGCTGCATTTATTTATTGTTTGTATTCCATATTCGGATAGTGGACTTCGAGTTTCTCACATTCATATACGTTTCAACTCTAACAACTTGTTGCAAAACGCTCTGAGGTCATTTTTATTTTGACACTTATGTAAGGAAAAATTCATTAAATGACTATTACGTGAAAGCTTCTTTTCCTTGATTATTAGCGAGTTTAAAATAATATTAAAAAGAACTATTGACACGTAATTATTCTTTACTCAAGGGCCTAATATATAATAATTTTATACATTCAGTAAAAAATTTTCATGCAAGTTATCCAATAAATTAAACAGACGATATTCAAGAAGGAATTACGTCATGACCCTTGCAGTGAAAACAACGATATTAAATTAGGTTAAGTATTTCTTTTTATTGGAGTTGGGCACTCATTTTCCCTTCGCCCTCCCCTTTCCACTTTTCTACCGCACCAACTTTTTTATTGAACCCATCTTCTCGCGATCATTGGGATTTGATCCTTGCTTTTAAAATTGATATTAACAAAATATTTGTGCGTTGAATGTCATTTTCTCTCATCACAGTTTATTTTCACTCATCACGGCTTATTTTTCACTCCAGACTCCCGTCTTCTTCCTTTCTTTGATTTCTAATATGTTTCCATCTGATGGGAGAAACTGAATTTGGAGGAAACATAGTTAATTAAATTGATAACTTTTTTTCCTACTTACCCATTTAAAAAAAAATGAAAGTTATCTAAAAATTATCCTGGACTTCAATGTTATTAGTAACAATTATCCTTAGATTATCCACGGATAAGTGTCTGTAACTCGAATCCCAGCTATATAGCAACACAACCTTTTTTTTTTTAAAAAAAAATTGATTAATTGTATATTTAACCTTAATACATAATGGGTCTCGCACACTCCATGTATTCAAAATTGAGTATAAAATACAGCATAAAAATCATATTGATTTTAATACTTCATTTCTAACAATCCAAGGGAGTATCAACCTAAAAATATTTTACTGCAGAAATATATAGAGGGTGCAAAGTTATGCTACTCTGATTTTTTTCAAATTTTACTTCGTTAATGAGTATGAAGTATGCTTAAAACACTTTTTTAGCTAGGTCGGGTTTGTTGCCAATGCTTAATTCTTTTTCGGCTATCCTTTTAGTAGGGAAATGCGGCAGTAGCCACTGGACAGTCGAAAATTTTATAATTTTTAATAATGCTTCTCGGGCTCCAAAAAATCTGAAAAAATCTCTGTAGCATAACTTTTCACCCTCTATCCATTTGTGCAGTAAAAAAAATTGAAGTCGATACTCCATTCTATTATCGTAGTCGTAATATTAAAAAAATTCAATGTATTACATATACCATACACAATGGAAAACAGATATTCATTTAGTGAAAAAATCATCCGGAAATTGGTATACCGTGATAGAACTCAGTTTAGGTAGTATTTTAATAGAAAAATCATTAAAAAGTGAAAAATGATTTAAAAAAAATCAATTCAACTGTTGAAAAAAGGAAAAATACGTGGTTTTCTAGAGTTGGGAGAGCAGATATGTGTGCTGGGAAAGTAAAATAAACGCTTTTAGTTCATAGAAAACGCAGTTCAAAGCAAACTGCTTGAATATTACACATACTGAAAATTTAGAACGTAAGGAGATTAAACTACCATAAAATTTATGACAGATTTTATCCTGAGAACTGCCAAATTCTTTAGTTATTAAGAATGGAGTACCGACCTCAAAATTTTTTATTGCAGAAATGGATAGAGGATGCAAAAATATGCTGCTCTGAATTTTTTCAGATTTTTCTGAGACCGAGAAGTATTTTTAAAAAATTATTGAAAGTCTATTTTGATGACGTCACGAGGCGCCTCTCCTTAAGAAAAGGATAGGACATTAACGCCCGTGACGTCATAAAAAGGACTTTCAATAATTTTTTAAAAATACTTCCCGGTCTCAGAAAAATCTGAAAGAATTCAGAGTAGCATATTTTTGCACCCTCTATCCATTTCTGCAATACAAAATTTTGAGGTCGGTACTCCATTGTAACTTTAGCACTTACTCAATTCATAAATCCTTTCTCTATTTATTTAAAGTAGAGTGAGCGATTTCATTTTTTTGAATATTTTATTTTCTAAAAATAGTTTAACTCGCCCTCTGTTGAGAAATGAAAACCAAAAAATTTCATCTCAAATAGCTTCACCACAAAAAATTCCCAAAGTTGGTGTTTCGGAGGCCTTTAACATGCATCCTTATGGAACAGAAAACAGCTTTTTACTCCAACTTCGTCTGAACTATGGTACCAATTAAAAAATACGGACGTAATCTATATGATGAATTCTTTAATGGATTTTTAAATAAAAAAATTTTTTACGGAGCCGTTTTTCCGGAAAAAAATCTTGAAAATCCTTATGGGAATTAACCCGCAAAAATTTCAATATTTTTTTTCGGAAAAACGGCTCCGTAAACAAATTTTTTTTATTTGAAAATCCATTAAAGAATTCATCATAGATTACGTACGTATTTTTTAATTGGTACCATAGTTCAGACAAAGTTGGAGTAAAAAGCTGTTTTCTGTTCCATAAGGATGTATGTTAAAGGCCTCCGAAACACCAACTTTGGGAATTTTTTGTGGTGAAGCTATTTGCGATGGAATTTTTTGGTTTTCATTTCTCAATAGAAGGCAGGTTAAACTATTTTTAGAAAATGAAATATTCCAAAAAATGAAATCGCTCACTCTACTTTAATTGGTATTAATTGTTGTCTCTGTCTCCGGTCTCTCGAATTTCCAGCAAAAATGTTACAATACATATTTATATCATGGTTCGTGGGATCCATCTTTCCAAGTCTACATCTTTTCTTACACTATCACCTTTGCCTTTCAGAACTCTGCATGCAGCAAATTTGATGTTTGTTCACATTCTTGTGGTGGCAGATATTTTCATTCCCTGTCCTTATCTTGAAGTGTTTTAAATATTAAAGTTCAAATATATATATATATATATATATATATATATATATATATATATATATATATAATATATATATATACACGTTAAATATTCGTTTAGAAGCAATTATTTCTGTTAACTGTTGGACTGCTGTTTCGTTTCTTTGTCTAAATTATTTTTTTCTCCTGTACAAACATAGGCTTAAATGTTCAATTCGTCATTATTATTTAAATCATGAATGTTGTTTTCTCAGTCTAATTTGTTTTTTATTTCTACCAGTTTATTTTAATTTGAACAGATGTCAAAATTTTTATTTATTTTTATTTTTTTAATATTTATTATGATATGTTTCAAATTAAAATACAGTATATATTGAGACGTACAATCGAAACCTCAAATTTAATGTAGAACTGAAACTTAAGGTTTTGTTTTTAGGTCAAAGAATAAAAACTATAAAAAGTATAATAAATTATTTACTTACGCATCTGGTGGTCTTGAATATACATTTTACAATTTTTTTTTTTTTTTTTTTTTTTTTTTTTTTTTTTGCGTATTTAATTTGATGATAACATTATTGTGTGTGTTTGTTTACTGACAATTATTCCTGTTTTGTACGTACCTTTTTTTAAAAAAATATGATTGCTTTCTTTTTTAAAATTAGTGTTCATTTGTACAAGTCTGAATAGGTTGTTATTAATGTGTTATTAAATTGAGTTTTATAACTTGATTCACAGAAGCTGCCTATGAACCTGATGCACTTGAAGGCCGCGAGCTGGAATCGGGTGAACCGACTACACAGCGCAGGTACTTTGGCACTAGTATAATTTATTAATATAACTTTTCAGATAGTATAATATGGAGATTTTTACAATAGATTTTTACAACAATAAGAGGCACAAGATTATTATTATTATTTGTAATTAATGGTGCCATTGAAGCATGCAGCGCTTGCAAAAATAAGCAGTTGAAATCGGTCATGGAAATGAAGTTCTGTTATATATTTATGATTAATATTCATATTTTCTATTGAATTTGGATTAACTGCAGCTGCAATGGTTTTTAAGGAATTATGTAAAATCTACTTAGTAATCATAATATATTATTAAAAAATAATAATAACAACAACAATAATAATAATAATAGTAATAATAGGTAGGCTGGGAGTTAAAACACCCATAATAATAATGCGCACAATTAAGTTTGTCTCCAAAGAAACATTATTTTTTATGTTTCTTAAAACTAAAGTTAGTTTTTAGTTGTTAAAAGAATGGATTGTAAAAGTAAAAATTAGAATATTCATGCAATTTTATTATTCTTGTTCTAAAGATATTCTTGTTTGCTATTCTTTTTTATAATTTTGGCAACAAACGACGGTTCATTATAAATATATATATATATATATATATATATATATATATATATATATATATATATAGTCACAGAAAAATTCAGGATTAATTTGGTAAATAAATAATACAAATTAACATAAAAATACTACTAATCGTGTGAAATTAATAATCTTTAAAAAATGCGCAGACTATAATAGATTTATTCAAATTTTGATAAAAGCCTAGGCCAATTAATTAAAATATAATTTTGGGTTTTGCTCAAACCTCAATGTGAAGAGCTAGTTTTATTTAAAAGGAAATGATCGATTGAGCTAAATTTTAAGCCAAAATATTTATTAGTCTTCATCGCGTGGGTCGATGCTCATTTTTCCCGTTTTTTTCCCGAATTTTGTTTTGATGATAATTAATAAGGTCTGTTCTTAAACCCTGCTCTGTGCACACTTTCTGCACTCAACTGGTCGATTGGGTGCAGAAAGTGTACACTAAGCTGTGGTTTTTCAAACAGCTAGACCTTATATATAGTTAACATCAATATATATAGTTATATATAGTTGTTTAGCTTTCCTTTCCTCTCACCGCTTTCCATATCCCTACCCTGTAGCTCCCCGCCTCCAGCATCTTTCTATATATATCCCTGTTATTTTATTAATTTTGTCTTTATATGCATTGGAGCTATAATATATACACATATACTATAGTATACACACGTGTATCAGTTTCTTTGAAGATGCGCTTATAATAATATGTGGTTAATAATATATGTCATATATTCGCTTTTTTTATTTAATTTGAAAAATTACATTCATTAGTACATCAGTTTAAATTAAAAACTTTATAAAATATAAAACTTTAACGGATCTATCTAGGTAAAAAAAAAGATAGGACGCCCCCCAATGCCTTTTCAAGGGTTTTTAATTATTTTGTTCTTTAAGTATGAGGCTATTAAATGCGGATGGCAAATTATAATATCTTAATTGTTTTACTTTAATCTCATTCGTCTCCTGGTTATATATATTATAAGAATGCGATCAATCTCTTTAATTGTTGCTACAGGGTCGTGACTACACACACTCGTACGGTGACAACGATTGGAGCTGATGGCACGCCCGTGACAGTGACAGAAAGCAGCGAGACAGAGAACAGCGGCGGTCAGCAGCACCAGCAGGCCATGCAGGAAGCCCTAGACAAACTCCTGGACTCAGAGAAGCAGTAGAAAACAACATCTACCACACGTCAATATCATTGTCGTTTATAAATATCTGTAAAAAATTTATAATGAGCAAAACAAATTGATGATTATTAATTAAATATTTGTTGTCTCCAAGTTTTAGTGGCATTTAGTTAATTTAAATTAAATATTCACATAACTATATTTGAAGGTAAACATATATACACCCTTTGTTTTTTGTCAGAACTACTGTTTTATTTCAAATTAATTAAATAAACCTTATAATGAAATATATACAAAAGTTCAATGAATAAATACTAACATGCATGACCTTTATACTAATTAATAGTTATTAAAGGTGTAACGCCATTTTATGCATAATTCAATTAATACTGTGTAACTTTCAAGATAATATATACTTTCCTGGAGTGACTATTTAGCATAAATAATTGAAAAACTTTAATAATTATATTTTTTTCAATAAAAAACTGAATAACAAAATTGTAATTAATATATTCTACAAGATACAGTGTACCAATTTAGCATGCAGGCACTGTAAAGACTAATTATATGATAAACATTGCATGAATATCAACACAAAATTAAGCAGTTTTTTTCATTATTATTTAAATTTATTTCATTAAAATATTTGAAATTGAATGCTTTGTGTGCAGTTTTTGAAGGAAATTGTTTCCCGCAATATGTAATGCTCTGCTATATTATTAATTGCATTAATATGCTTGTAAGAAATGAATAAAACAATGCTATCCAGTTGATAATATATGTAGCTAATTTTAATTAAGTTAAGCTTGCTCTTTTAAATGTAAAAAAATTATGTTTGATGTAATGAAATAAACAATTATGTAACAAAAAGTTTTGTATGTAACTGGCATATAGCTTGAAAGGTATATTTAACTAAAATTATATTTAGCAATGGGATATATAATTATTGTTTTTGCACAATGTGTAATAAAAATGCAACTTAAACTCAAATCTCATGCTAATCTTTTTTAAATATAATTGTTTCATTTTAATATCTTTTATGCTATTCCATTAAGAGTTTTCAATAAATATAGTGAATTAAGTAAAAAAAAATATATGTATGTATATATATATACATATATATATATAAAAAAATTTATGGGCTACTGAACATCCCATGAGAGTTTATGGAAGTAAAACGTTATTTAATTATTGTTTTAACTCTTAGATGAATACTGCTAATATATATTATTAAAATAAATGTCTACCAGTGAATTTAGAGCTTGCTGTAATACCATTTCCAATGTAATGAAATGTGTCTGTAATTTTTAAAAGTCAAGGGCCTCGACTTTTTTCAACTATCAGTCACAGTTTACTTATATTATTATGTATGGGGTTTAAGTGATGGTTTTTTTTCCATATTAAATCTTATAATAGTGCAATCATTTTACTTGGTTTACAACACTCCATTTACCTCATAATAGTGGGGTAAATAAAAAAGAATATAAGAAAAATAATAAGCAAGTGTTATAATGCATTTGGTGGAAGTATGTTTTAAAAAAAAATCTTAAATTAAAGCTTAAGTGCCGAAAAATACACTGTTGTTTCTTTTATTTATTGCATAATTATATGTATATTATGTATATATATCCTATAGTTTAGATATTATTTTAGAGTTCTTGTTATAAGGGTAAAGATAACACGAACAATCGATTGTTGTAGTCCCATTTGATTAAAATGTAAACCTTATAGCAACCTAATAATAATTCTGAATTTTTTCTGAGAGACAGTTCTTAGCACCAAAAAAATGTGGAAAAAATTTCAAAACAATCGGAGGATCCAATTTTTTTAAATGAATTTTTTAAATTTTCAGTATAGGGCTTTCCCATGGAGACCTAATTAAAAACTAAGAAATTAATTTAAAAAAATTTTGGATCGTCCGATTGTTTTGAAATTTTTTCCATAATTTTTTGGTGCCAAGAACTGTCTCTAAAAAAAAATTCAGAATCATTATGAGGTTGCTAAGGTTTACATGTTAATCAAATGGGACTGCAACAATCGATTGTTCGTGTTATATATCTTATCCTTATAATTATGTATTAATTAATCTAGATTAATTACACATATCACACATCAACATTTAATGTTTGTGTTTGTGTTTTTTTTTTTTTTTTTTTTTTAATTTAGAGGCACATGAAAATTGTTTTTAAGGGTAAGGTAACTCGCGCCCAATGTTAAAAAAAAAAAAAAAAAAATCCACACTTGAAAATTATCAAAAAACAATTAAAATGTTCTCCTCTACATCCTTTATCATCAGTAGCTATAAAATATCAGGTATACAAGTTCAAGTAGTTTTTGAGTTATGAATTTTTAAAGTTGTCTAATTCAACATGGAAGTTCCATTTCAAATTTTATTATTATTATTTTTTTTTTTTTTTTTTTTTTCATAATTTCATGTGTGTGGGATTTGTTTTAACATTGGGAGTGTTACCTTCCCCTTAATACCTCTGACCTGACCCTTCCATTAAAAATAAAAAAAATGTATCGTGCATGCAAACCAAATTAATTATTGAAAACATTTTGGGCTTGGCATTGCAGTCAAAATTAAATACAAAAGCCATTCAGTTATACAGGGTGTCCCAAAGATCTTTAGATTTTTCAAACCAAAATTATTTCAAACCCAAATAACCAACCAAAGCAAAAAAGATAATTATAATAATAATAATAATACTGAAATAATATAATATAATATAATATATATATAATTATATATATATATATATATATATATACATATCAGCTTTGAATTTAATATTTTCAAAAATGTCAACAGAAAAAATAAATTGTTGAATGTTGATTTTTCTTTTTTACCAGCTAGAAAGCAAAATGAGCACTTTTTTTTCGAAATCACGACTGCACCTGAAAATTGTTTGCATCAATTCTTATGCTTGTTTTTTTCAAAGAAAATGCAACAATGCTTCTCTAAATGGGCACAGCAAACATCCAGTCTCCCAAGAGCTCACGCCACACATTTCGCAGCATGACAGGCATGGTGTGGACTGGATCGTGGTGGTGATGCGCTGCTGTAGCTCCAGCGCGTCTCACACTGGATGTCAATATACGGTTCCTTCCACATGATAGCCCCGTAGGAAGAATTCTGAAGGAGTTTAGTCAGGGGATCTGGGGACCCATGGTGTGGAGTCTCAAAAGCCTATATCCAGAGACCTAGGAACACTTTGTCCACAAAGCGACGCAAGAAACAGAGTAAAAAGCTCCCATTTTGATCACTTTGCCTTCTAAGGGGTAAAAACGAAAATCACCTTGCAGATTTTTTTTTTCTGTTTACATTTTTGAAAATGTTAAATTCAGAGCTTTAGTTTGATGTATATAAAGTGAACATTAAAAAATAACAAACGGTAGTTATTTGGCTTTGAAAAATCTAAAGATCTTTGTGACACCCTGTACAATATAAAATATGAATTATTATTTTAAACCTATTTTAATGAAACATCCCAAAAAATTATGGTATTTATATATCTTAATAGCTTGTATTTGACCATGTGACCATCAGATTCAAAACAATTTAATGTCACTAATTAATGGCATATATGCAATGCATCTGCAATACCTTTCAGGTGTTAATTGTTAATTATAATCAAGAAATATAGTTCTTTTTTTTTTAAATGTAAATACCATTATTATGAATCTAAAACAGAGTGCATGATAAAAGTCACAATTCATGCATGCCTTAGCTAGCTCCAGCTCCCTCGATTTTTTTTTTTTTTTTTTTATTATTTATTTGTTATTATTATCATCATTATTTTTTTTAGGAATTTTGCATTTTACAGTTAATTTAATTAGCACTTAATTGTTTAAAGTAAAGTGCGCGCTAGAAAAAGAAGTTGAGTTAGTATTTTCTAAAAATAGTTCAAGTAGTCCTCCATATCAAACCAAAATTCAAAAAATTCTATCTCAAATAGGTTTGCCAGAAAAAAATTCCAAAGTCAGAGTGAACGCGTTGCTTAACATGGGGCCTTTTACCTGACAAAAACCCTCGAATATCTCGAAAAAATACACCGTTAGGTGGTATGAAAAAAATATAGTGATGTTCTATGACCCAAGCTTTAGCCAAAAACCGATTAAAAAAAAATTCTCTCAAATCCATTTTTCCGTAAAAAAATCAAGAAAACCTACCATGTTAATTCCCATAAGATTTTTTATAATTTTTTTACGGAAAAATGGATTCGAGAGACAATATATTTAGGTTTGCCAATTAAGGGTTGAAAGAAATTTCCATGCAGATTGAGGGTCAAAAAAGATATCTCTATATAGAGGCTAACACTTAGCATAATACAATTCAAAATTCTACATTCCACCTTTTGATAGACTATACAACTAATACAACATTCATTAACTTATAAATGGGACACGAATTGTGACTCACTCTGCATTGTAAATGCATCTCAAACCATATGTATGATGTATAATATAGTATAATATTAGTAAATAACTTTTTCGTGCAAAGGATATTGAATTTTATTTCACTTTTCGGACTTTTACCTTTGCCGGTGTTCGATGTAATCCTCCTGTGTGTAGTAGTCTGTGTGACGTGCACGAACACTAAGTGCCGCGACCATCGCAACATACTACACACAGAAGGATTACATCAAACACCGGCAAAGGTAAAAGTCCGAAAAGTGAAATAAAATTCAATAGCATAATAATATATATTCTGTATACTTTGATTAAGTTGTGAAAATAAAGTTATTTCATATATATATATATATTATATATATATATATATATATATATATATATTATATAAAATTAATGCAACACATATCATGTTTCACAATTTGCTTTCTATGGCGCATTTACTAAAAAAAAACACACAGGCTGCAATATAGCTAGTAATTATAATGGAAATCATACATACATATACATATAAGACAAAGAAGTGTATTGCATACACTATAAAAATATTAATTAATTATAAAATGCAAAAGTTTGGGGCAGACAGTAAGATTTTGAGAAATCACTTTATTCTTATAGCTTTAATTGTACAATCTCTACTATATACAAATAAAAGCAAACATCCAATAGCATTCAATATAATTAATATTATATTATTAATGATTGTTTAGTGCTTTTTTGCCATCTGATCATTGCATTTGTATGTATATATACCAGTATCAAACCATTCTGGAGAAAAAGAAAGGTCTACACCGAGCTGTGAATGGTTTGATTCTGGTATACAAATGCAATAATCATAATCAGATGACGAAAAAGCACTCATTAATAATTTAATTTCATGCCATCTTGATCATACAGAAGTAAGAAATACAACATAAAATATTTACATAATATAATATAATATGATATAATATAATATAATATAATATAATATAATATAATATAATATATCCTTGAAAAGTAGGTTTTTCAACTTATTACGTAACATTGGCGGTAGTAAGAGAAAAGAGTCAGAAATTTGAAGGTCAATCTGAGTGGTCTAATGGTTAAGGCACTATGCCGCGAATACAACCTCTTGCCTTGGCGGATAAACACTGTTGGGTTTAAAATAATATATGTATATATATATATATATATATATATATATATATATATATATATATATATATATAATTATATATATATATATCGATGTTCTCCCTGCTTTTTTACCGATCTGCATTTGTTTTATTTTACTTTTTTACCTATCTGTTTTTTATTTATCAAACTTTTTTACCTATCTGTTTTTATTTTGTCACACTTTTTTACCTATCTGTTTTTGTTTCTTCAAACTTTTTTACCTATCTGTCAATTTGAAAAAAAAAAATTTATCGCGGAAAAATATAGAGTGCACCACCGTACGTAAGCTGTTAAAATTTCAGAGTGTTTCGCGGCTTTTTTATAATTTAAATTAAATAAGAACAATCCGGAACAATCAGCTGACAGACCAAAACAAACCTCGTGCGACGTTTATTTCTGCTTTTCTTCTGAGTCTACATGCAAATAAGGATTGAAATAGGTAAGAATTTTATATTCTATTATTAACTAAGTAATATTTACATTCATTAGAGTGAATTACGTAATAATAATGATCGCAATAGTAACAATTTGTTGTTTTTACAGCTTCTCAGTATGGAGATTGGACCAAGCACTAGTGGTCGGAGCTCTGAACAAGCCGAGTCAGTTTTGACGATTGAAGAACAATGTACTGATACTTGAAATTCCTTTGTTACCTTATTAGACTTAGCAGATGCAGAGCAAAATATTAATCGTAAAGTAAACAATTCTAAAACGTTAACAGAGAATGAAAAAGAAATTAACAAAAATTAAAAGTAATATTAGATGTCTTTCATTTGAATAATTCACAAACCAAAATCTTCGCCAGCAGGGGAAACCATATGTTGGAACGAAGACACAACTTGGTATTGTTTCACCTGACAACAAGCCTGCAGTGGTGATGAAAGCTGGGTGTAAAAACAGTGAAAAGAAGGACACCCAAAAGTTATTAAAATTCTGTGCTAATGTGAGTGAAAAGGATAGAGACAAAATTCATAATTATTTTTATTCACTTGACAAATATGCAAAAAAAAAGTGTTTGTTCGAGACTCTGTCGTTACAGCTGCACCAAAACGTAGAACATTGAGTAGCCCTGTAAAGCTACGTAAACAAGTACAACGGCAGTATTTCCTTAGGACTGAGAGTGGTAATTTAAAGTTTGTGAAATGATGTATACTAATACACTCTGCCTGTCTGCTAAAACAATTAGAAACTGGACATCAGAAGATTTTATGGCCCCACAGAATATATATAAATTAAGCATATTTTGTACTGAACAGCGAAAGCTACATGAAGAATATTTCATTTAATTTTCGTTTCATTTATATTATATTACTGTATATATTATACAAAAATTGTTACAAAACATATAATAATATTTATACTTATTATTAATTTGATATATTATTATGTTTGATATTAATATAAATTAATAATTATTAATTTGATGAGTTTTATTTATCTGTAGGCTATAAAATATGCAAAAAAAAAAAACAAATTTCAATTATGTACGTTAAACTTTAAAATACTGTAGTGACTTTGAAATTAAAGGTTTGCATAGTATCTTAATTACAATCGATACATACATTTTTAATCCTAAATGATTGCTTAGAATGTAAAAAGTATAATTACATTTTTTATTTAGTCAAATTCCCTATTCCCATGGCCTTTTATAAATATTACAAAAATAAATTTAATTCTTTTATGTTACAATTTTATTCTTTACCAAAAATGCCGAGGATAATAATTAATTAGCATTACTTTTTTCGTATTCACAATAACTATATATGCCAATTGATGCATCATCAATTACTGTTTTATTAATGTTCCTTAATTACCATAATTATATATTATGTATGGTAAACTTCATTAATATCTACACGCGTAATAATAAGTAATAAAACTTGTTGAGCAGAATTTTGAATCCCGATTATATTTTTTTACGCGAGAAATTTACGGAATGTGAAAAAAAAAAAAAATCGTTACAACGAGTAATAATATTACCTTTAAAAAAAGCTAAGTGTATTTTTAAATAATCACAACAATAAAGAAATAAACAGTTTAAACCTTCTCCTGAACAATTCACTTTTTCACAGATAGGTAAAAAAGTTTGAAGAAACAAAAACAGATAGGTAAAAAAGTGTGACAAAATAAAAACAGATAGGTAAAAAAGTTTGATAAATAAAAAACAGATAGGTAAAAAAGTTAAATAAAACAAATGCAGATCGGTAAAAAAGCAGGGAGAACATCGATATATATATATATATATATATATATATATATATATAATATATATATAATAATTTTAAACTTCTACCGTGTTTACACGCCAAGACAAGAAAAAAAAATTGTCAGAAAATTTAAAAGTCTTCCGAGGTGGACTCGAACCCACATCTCTCTGCTTACATGGCTGAGTGCCTTACCCCTTAGACCACTCGGCGACCTTCAAATCTCTGACAAATTCTCTTTACTTATACTACGCCAGCTGTGAAGTTGGCACCTCGGAAGACTTTTAAATTTTCTGACAATTTTCTTTTCTTGTCTTTGCGGGTAAACACGGTAGAAGTTTAAAATTATTATAAAATACTGCCAATGTCTGTAAGTTGAAAAACTTACTATATTTCATCTTCATATATATATATATATATATAAACGTTGATACATTTTATATATAACCACATTTTTGCTCACTTTATACATATATGTGTATATATATATATATATGTATAAAGTGAGCAAAAATGTGGTTATATATAAAATGTATCAACGTTTATGATTTCGCCCAGTCACCCAGCTAGAGATCTGCAATCGGCCCAGCTCTGAAAATCATGGCAGTTCACAAAAATTAACTCAATAAAGATTTTCTTTTATTTTTTAGTTATCTGTGCAGTGCATATAAGTTATTCCGTTTGGATTTGAGAAGCCGTGATACTTTTGAGTTAGTCCACTTTGAGAAATCTGATATTTCTGTTAGTCCATTTTGACGCTGCATCATCAATATAATATTAAATTTGATAATGGAAGTCCGTAACATGTTCCCAGGTTTTCAAGTGACAACTTGAAAGATAATATTAATAACAATATTAATATTAAAAATCAATAAAATACAATAAACAGAGAGCGCCGGTGACAATATTATGTAACAGTTGCACATGCATAAGATTACTTCTAAAATTAGCTACAGGAAATAACTCCATTTTGATAGATATAACAATAAATCATTTGGCACAAACAACAGAAGCAGATGAATAAAGAAGTTAAATGAATACATAAATTGAAACATAAAGTCAATCACATAGAGTAACATACAAGATGGAAGTACAGCAGATTCTCTTCTTATATTTGCTGACTTGCAAATGCTACAGTGGCCGTCACATTCAAAAGCCCCATGGTCGTATTTCTAGGCTGGATGCAACGTTGCTAAACTTCAAAGAAACAAGCCAAACTTATTCAAAAGGCGGTATTCTCAATGCAAGCTGGCAACGCTGGGAGGCGGTGCAACGTTGCCAGCTCATACAATGCATGAGCACACGCGGCAGCAGCGAGCGAGCAACTCGCAACCAGTGCTTGAAATTTTGCGACACAATGCGGCAATGTTGTAAAATACGAAATTTGATGAAGGTACACGATCATGGAGCTTTTAAATGTGACGGCCACTGTACATCCACCCATTCTCTATTTGTTCAGTATTATATTCTTGGTGTGTAGTGCGCACACTGCATAGCAATTACATTTTGGTTTACATTTAGTGGATTATACAACAATTTGCACAATAAGCAGAATTATTACACCCATTTCATCTAAGAGCAGTGTTTAAACCTGAGAATTGGTCAAATTTAACATGAGAAAAAAAAAGTCATCAGAGGATCTTCCAAATTAACTCTGAGATAGACTTAAGAAGAAGGTAACACGCCCAATGTTAAAACAAATTCCACACATGAAAATCATGAAAAATATTTAAAATGTTCTCCTCTATATCCCCTATCAGTAGCTTAAATATAAGTTACACAAATTCGAGCTAGTTTTTGAGTTATTAAAGGTATACAGGCCTCAAATTACAAATTAGACAGACATTAAGTGTTGCTCAAGTTTATAATCAACATTCGTATTATTTTTACCTGCGCGCGGTGTGTCTGTGCGAAGTCGCGCTGTAAAGAAAGTCCTTGCTGACGTCACAACTCACAGCTGGCACCGATTAGCATTGAGTTGTGACGTCATCAAGGACTTCGTGACGTCATCAAGGACTAAATTTCTTACTTTGAACTGCGACTTTGCACGGATGCATCACGCGTGGAAAAAAATGATGCGAATGTTGATTATATACTCTAAACCCACTTGGTGACTGCCTAATTTGTATTTTGAGGCCTGTATGCCTTTAATTTGTACACCTGATATTTTAGCTACTGATGATGGAGCATGTACATAGAGGAAAACGTTCTAAATTTTTTTCATAATTTTCATGTGTGGGATTTTTTTTTAACATTGCCCTTAAAACAGTCCTCTTATAACCCCTGATTTTTTCCAGAATTTGTTAACCGCTGATTTATGAAATATATGCTCATCAAATTTGACCGCAGACATGCCAAGTACCGGCAATCGAAGCCTCGGTCGCCGAGACTTGCAATTCTTTGTCCAATTTTGATCAGCATATTATATTTCATAATGCTGCAGTTAAAAAATCATGGAAAAAAATCAGGGGTTATAAGAAGACTGTTGTAAGTCTACCTAGTTAATTTGAAGACGATCCTTCATTGACTTTTTTTTTTCATCCCAATTCTCAGGTTATACCTTAAAAGGTTTGTGCATCAAAAAGTGGGGTCAGAGAGCTGAAATTTATTTTATCTCAGGCCTCACATCTGATGCAACTTGCAGGTTTAATTGACATCACCCAACATGGTCAGGGGTTGAAGAAGGCCCTCTTCTCAATGGCAGCCATGTCAGCCAGAAGAGCAGCGACGGCTTGCCGCAGCTTGTGAAACTTGCTGACTGGCACTCGCAGCTTGTGCACCCGGCCAGGAGAAACTTGCAGCTCTAACAACAGGCTCGGCTCCAACACACGTGATACACAGCTGCAACAAGATGTTGTAAATCAATAAATTAATAGCGCAGTGGCGTAGGGGCGCAGGGTAGTTTAAACTAAACCCCTACTGAAATAGTTGGAAAAATGAATAGTTCAACTTCCCCTTATCCTCCCACCCCACGCACACACACACACTTCTTATGGCAACTCTCCTCCCCCTCTCCCTAGAGGAGAAAGAATAACTTCCTCTAAATATTTTTTTTTTGCTTGACTATAACAAATCATTGTTATAATCTTAAATTAATGAATAAATAAATTATATATTCAATATTTCACCCAATACATACTGTAGATACATTGTTATACTGTATACAAAGTAATAAAATATTTAGAGTGGTGGTATCTTGCCAAAGAGCAAAAGGAGGCACCACAATAATACAGTATAAGTGGCTACTATCTCAATGGATTTATTGACGAACAAACAAACAAACTAGTGCATCAATTGATGACAAGGTGCAAATGGTATAGTATAAACAAATCACCAAGATAATGGTTGACAACTAAAGTTGGTGATTATACCTGGATGATATAATGATGTCCAATCGCCAGGCAAGGCTTGTTAGCTTCGCCAGGTGTGGTTCATGAACAGCTAATGCTTTGTCCAGATTAGAGCGTTTTGGACCATACAGGACACTCGTCAAATCAGCTATGCATTCTTCATTGAATCTGAAAAAAAAATATGTATATATATGATAATTGCCTGCCTGTTGTTATTGAAACCTCTAACTGTAACTGTGTTAATTATTTTTGCTAAACAAGTGTTAAAACTAAATCAGGATAGTGAGGATAATATAATAATATAGGATAGCATAATATAGCACAGTTAAATTAATTCTGACACTTTAATTTTTCAGTTGTTATATAACTATGTTACATTTAACCTTGGTACCGGTAGTTGGAATGTGGGGGCGATTCATGAAAGAGTTTTGTTATCCAGAAAGTTATCCAGGCCTTGCACTATCAGCGGTTAGCGCCAGCGTAACTCAAAGACACTAAACAAGGTTATGGAGAAACCTGGATAACTCCCTTTGTGAATTGCGACCGTTATGTAAAGAGTAGTTTAAATTTGTTTATTCCGAAAAGAACATATACTATATTATATATGACACTTCACATATAGACAATTACAATACACCCCAAGAGTTTGGAAAACTCGTAAACGGGGAACGTCAGTTTTTAAATAATTTTAGGCAAAATGGCAAATAGGACAAAAAAATTCTTTTACAAGATCAGCCTTTGGAATATTAGCAACTTGTGACAATTACACAGACTTCAGGATTTCACTTATTATACATATAAAAAATGACGTCATATTTTTGTGACATGATGAAAGACCCAAATAATTAGA
Source organism: Siphlonurus alternatus (assembly GCA_949825025.1). Lineage (NCBI taxonomy): Eukaryota > Metazoa > Arthropoda > Insecta > Ephemeroptera > Siphlonuridae > Siphlonurus > Siphlonurus alternatus. Next base: position 58,536,447 of record OX463788.1, on the reverse strand, counting down.
TATTAGATAATATTTTAATAACTGAAAAATTCTCTTAAAGGTGTACCAAAGTGACTACTTTTTTTTTTTACATATTTGGGTACATAAGAATTTGGCTCATTATTTTCATACAATGCCTAATTAATTTACAATTATTTCGTTTGAAAAGTGAATGTAAAAACCGTTGGTTAATATTCAAGCCAGTGCTCGGTCGTAGTAGCCGCTGATACAACGAGAATCTCTTGCGAATCGGAGAAACCTCCTTCCGCCCCCTTCTTGTCGAATCAGCAACTACTGCGGCCGCGCGCCAGCTTGAATCAACTAACGAACTTTGGATTCACTTTTCAAAGTAAATAATTAATTTTAAATTAATTAGGCATTGTACGGGAATATTGAGCCACAAGGATACCAAAATAATTCTTATGAACCCGAATGTATAAAAAAGTATTCACTTTGGTACACCTTTAAACAAGCAATGGTAATTGCGTCAAATCAATACATCAATGCCATTGCCATTATTAGGTGAAAGAAATTCTCCAAGGCCAAGAGTATACAAACCCGCTACCACTGGGTGAGAACAATGTAAATAATAAAATATGAACCAAACCTTTAGCTACTAGGGTACTGAAGACTATTCTTGAATGTAGAATGTAGAAGTCTAATTTGGATATAATTATATTTACTAATGTTTTGTGTCACTTGTGAAAATTAAAAATAACCTTAATTGAAATATGATGGAGAACAGACTAGACATCTGGAATGGTACTTTGACATAAACAGTGGATATCAAAAAATATTTTTACAAAATTTTGAAATCGTTTTTAATGGCTATAAATGCTGTTAAATTTACAGATTTTCAAAGCAAAAAAGAGAGTTTGAATGCCATCTGTTCAAACATGACATATTTATAGAAGGGAAATTGTGAATTAAGAATAAAAGAAGCTTGAAATCCTAAGTTTTAGGTATGGGTCTACCCTGTATAATGTACTGTTTAAGTTTAACTGATAACATTTGTCCTGTTGTTTTCTAAACACTTCCTGACACAACAGCAACATAACAATAAAAGTTGCCAAGCTGCAGGAGGCGGCTTAAAACACACTAACAAGTAAGACAATTTTTATTAGATAAACTGTATCGTACATTACACTATATAGTTATTGGAGACTGTGGTGATTGTGGCTATGAGATTTTTAAAGGAGGGGAACGGCTTCAAGTTTTACATTTTTTTTTTTTTTTTTTTTTTGTATTATAATATAATGTCAAACTTATTATAGACGATGTTCATCCCCTCCACTCCAGCTGTTTCTCCGCCAATAGATACGTACTAGTGCATAGTGGCAGGCAGCAAGCAGGTAGAAAATTTTAAAGAAAATAAAGAAAAGGGGATGGGGGAGGGAAGAATTTTGAACAGTACTGAGGATTATTAAAAGTATGTTTGCTCATCACACTAAAATTTTCCATTAAGTCTTGCATCAATTTTTAAGAAAATTATTCAATTTTATATTCTCCATTTAAATAACACCTTGCGCATCTGCTGTATGTATGCTATGGCGGCGCGCATGGAGGCTGCCTGAACATCGTGTATTGCTCCAAAGGAAAATGTTACCGCCCTCCGCCCTCTAGGAGCTCCAGCATTCTGGACAGTTGACATTAAAAAATAGCACCCAAGAGTGTTGTCAAGTTTGCACACACATGGCAGCCGGCAGCAGCCTAATATAGCAGCACTGGAACTCTAATAAGTTTGACATTATTGATAAACCAGTAAAAATGTAAAAGTTGAGGCCGTTTCCTTTGGAAATACAGTAGCCTAAAAATGTGTATAGTTGTATCTCTCCTATGATTATTTTAAAATTAAAAGTTTTAAGGTGCATCAATACTGTATTGATTGTTTTTATTGTAAAGAAAGAGAATCTCCAATTCTCCATCAAAATTTCATGTTCGTCAACTTTCATATTGTACATATCAAGGTAGTCTGCAGATTTCGCTTGTCAGGGACAGATTAGGATGTCAATCGCGATGCGAGCCACTTGGACATAGCCAATTTTTTCTGTAGTGTATACAGAATATTGTCCCTCGTCGAAAAAAAAAGCTATCTGCTTTATCAGATAAGTGCAATTACAAATTTAGAACTCATGGTTGCACTCACCTGATACCTATAGCCGATAGCTCATTATTCTGAACAAGGGAAATTAGATGTTACCACGGTGATAGCATTATTACTTTCACTCTGACAATATGTCATTTGTATAATATACATACTGCTAATCATTCTCACACAAAAAGTACATGAAAAATCCACTAACTTACGAATGTTTTAAGTTATCAACCTAGTCTACTCGTCTCAAGCCAAAACTTTAAATGCGTAATGCATACCTTTTGAATGAAAACGATTTATGTAGTGTACAGTACAGTTTATAATAATTATATATTATCATTCAACATCTAAGCAGATCTCACTTGAGTTGGTTTCTCCTTCTTGCATGTCATTACTCACTTAAGCTCTCGGAGATCTCCTTTGAACACATCTTGTTTGACGGATCCTTGTGGCTGCCACAAGAAGGCTCTGATGAGGTAGTACAGCCCCGCGAAGAGCTCCTCAATATGCTCCACAGGACCCACTTGGGTCTGGATCTTGTGCAGAGCACCATCAGCAATAGGCCGCTCTTCAACACAGTTCACCACCACTGTAAATACAGATTATTATTAACTTCATTTAAGAAGAAGGTAACACGGATCAGCTGATCGATGTAATAACATTTGATTAACATGTAAACCTTAGCAGACACACAAAAATTCTGTACCTAAAAGCCTAAATTTCAAAACAAATGTTTGAGATGATTTTTCTTAAATTAATTTTCTAGTTTGGCTCCCCATGGGAAGCCTCGTAAAAAATACCTGTAATAAAGTATAATAAATCATAAATTAATACAAATTAATTTGTGATTAATTATACTTTATTATAATAAATCATAAATTAATACAAATTAATTTGTGGTATTACAGGTATTTTTTACAAGAGAAAGCCCTATGCTAAATTTTTTTTAAAAAATAATTTTAAAAAAAATAGTCTCGAACAATTGTTTACAATTTTTTTCTGTGCCTTTTAGATCTGTACCTAAAAATCTGTATCTAAAAAAAAAAAAAAAAAAAAAAAAAAAAAATCTAAAATTTCTTGTGGCTGCTAAATTTTACATGTTTATCAAATGGGACTTCATTGATCAGCTGATCCGTGTTACCTTCTTCTTAAATGAACAGGTTAAGTTAATTGTATTTGTCTTGCACTTTGTCTTGCACAAAGAGGACATCACAGTTTTATTTTCAGGGCTTGGTTTGGTTTGACTGAGTATACTGTCACACACATACATACAAATCCCTTTTGAAATACAGTAGTCTAAAAATGTTTATGTTTGTATCTTTCCTATGGCTATTTCAAAATTAAAAGTTTTAAGAAGCAGCAATGGGAAGCTTTGACCTGCCGTTTTGGTCGCCATATTCTAACTGGACGATATTCGTATGTAGAAGATTAGCAGATTTTGACATAATCGTGCAACGTTTCTGCGCAGATTTCCCGCTCCAAAATTAGAATACTAGTACCGCGAATTTTTTTAGAGTCTCTTTACTTACACTGAGCTGGGGTTGCATATAATATTTTAATGGTGGCAATTGTAAAAGGTTATTGACAATACGTGATTTTAAATTCGGAAACAGAACTTGTGTAAAGAATTAACAATTCACGATCAAAAAATTGCTCCGTATAGGATCTTACGTGCGCCCAATCTTTTCTTGTAAGTAAATGGTAGGACAAAGGTTGCATGATGTCAAGGTCACAGCTTCCCATTGATAGTTTTATTGTAAAGAAGGAGAATCTCCATTTCGACATCAAAATTCATGTCCGTCAACTTTCACATTGTATATTTTATCAAGGTACAGATTGTCAGTACAGTAAATAAAAATTTTGCTTGTGAGGGATTTGATACTTGAGCCTCTTAGGGTTTGGTACAGTATGCATCTATGAATAAAGAAGACTAAAAAGACTTGCAGGCACTACACTGCACCCTACAAGAATATTTTTTTGTATGTGGCCGTAACATTGCCATTGCTTGTACATAAAGATACAATGCCATCTTTGCAGCACCTTTTTATAAATAAAGTTATAACTTAATTACAATGGTCCAGAGTGGCAGGGATCCAATCAGTGGTGAAAGTAAGCCGGTGTGCGCCAGTGCGCCGCACTGGTAAGACATTTGACGCCAGTGCGGCGCACTGGTAAGACACTGAGAAATTTATTGAAAATACAATAATTTTTAATAAAATTTATTATATTTTCAAAATAAAAAAAGTTACGTTGTAAAACATTAATCATGTTTAAATAATGAATGACAATTTTCTTATACTTCGTACTTTTTTTCTCACGAAATTTAATTTACTCTTTCTTTTGAAAACAATTAAAATCAACTATAATATTTATATATACTTAATGTCGAGCTGACGATTATTATTTTTTTATTTTTTATATAGAAATAGTTTTTAATATTTTTCTCAATTTATAATTTGAATTTCTGTAGGCTTACTGGGTTTACTATTTTATCTTCGATTTTTATGAAGAGACAGATATTTATTAGACCGTGTGTGTAGTATTTCTTTCAATATATAATTATTTTATTTTTTTAATTCTTGAATGACTAATAAAATTAATTAAAATAAGTTCAAAACAAATTTTTGCTGATTGATGCGTTACTACGCCACGAATTTTATTAAAAAAAAATTTCTGCTGTCTCATTTATTGTACAAAATTAACAAATTTTTATTCAAATTAATTTTTAATTACAAAAAAGTCAGGAGGCAGAGGGGGGAGTGCCTTCTCTGGCCCACACACCCACCGAGGTAGGTAGTTTAGAGGGTTCATTTACGCAAGGAGTTTAAAAAAAGTATATTATAGAGGGCAAAGGATTCGGGATCGTAGGAGATCAATCGCAGTATTCGCAGTCCGTGCTAGATTAATAAAATTAGGTCTTCGTCTTAAAAAAAATTTCATAGTAATGAGGAAAGCAAACAACAAATTTTAACCTAATTTTTTTTTTAAAATGAATTTGTATTTAGTTTGTAAAGATTAATTAAGTGTAACAAAATTTTAGTCACATGCATGCATGCGACTCAAGCATTGCTAGCAAGTAGTGATTATATACATAAAGCTTTCCAAATCGTAGCAGTTAATTAAAGTATTTTTATTATATTAATTAATACTGCTTCTATATGAGCAATGAAGATCGAAGTGCTTTCAATTTAAATCACTATAGGGATTTTCTTTCGTATTAAAATTTTTAATAGCTATATTATGTAGCTATAATATTTTTAAATATTTTTTTTTATGAAGTTGAAGTAAAGTGCGCACGAGAAAAAAAAGTTAAGTTGGTGCTATCTAAAAATAGTTCAAGTGGTCCTCCTTATGGAACTGAAATCCAAAAAAATCCATCTCAAATAGGTTCTCCAGAAAAAAATTCCAAAGTCTGAATGAGCGCGTCGCTTAACATTGGGCCGTACCTGACAAAACCCCTCGATTATCTCGAAAAAATACTGCGTTCAGTGGTATGAAAAAAATATACCGATGTTCTATGACTTGAACTTTAACCACAAGCAAATTTTGAGCATTTTTTTTTTTTCGAATCAGATTTTCCGTAAAAAAATCTTGAAAATTGTCCATGTTAAATTATCATAAGAAATTTCAAAGATTTTTTACAGAAAAACTGATTCGAAAAAAAATGCTCAAAATTTGCATATGGTTAAAGCTCAAGTCATAGAACATCGCTATATTTTTTTCATACCACTGAACGCAGTATTTTTTCGAGATAATCAAGGGGTTTTGTCAGGTAAGGCCCAATGTTAAGCGACGCGCTCATTCAGACTTTGGTATTTTTTTCTGGAGAACCTATTTGAGATGGAATTTTTTGGATTTCAGTTCCATATGGAGGACCACTTGAACTATTTTTAGATAGCACCAACTCAACTTTTTTTCTCGTGCGCACTTTACTTTAATGTGAGAATCACTCATTGCATTGCATTGCATTTTTTTATTTTTTTTACGAAATTTGGATATAATTATTTAATTTTACTTAAAATGAAGATGCATTCAAATATTATAAATAAATTTTAAAACCACTTTTCAATATAAGAAAAATTAAGCCAAGCCCCTTTTTCCCAAAAAATCGCGCCTCCGGCGGGGGTTTTGGTTGGCCCTTCAGGCCTCTACCTGAGGCGCACTGGTAAGAGATTGAAACTACTTTCACCACTGGATCCAATGCACAATGCATGACATTCAGTATACAGGCAAGAGATAGATTTTAAACCAGCTTGTAGAGCATAACAATAACATGGTCACATATGCAGTGGAAGATGGTATGCAACAGAGTAGCATACCGTTATAAACTGCATGAGCTCCCCACCAATGTACACAGATGTTAAGAGAAATCTGACAACAATGCATCTATTGAATATACTGTAGTTAAGATTAGTTAAGGTACATAAGTCCATTTTTATTGCATCTCTCTGTTGTGTGAGCTTCTCTTGAAAATATATGTTCAAGCACTTGCACACAATCAAGCTGAATGTTAAATTTTACTTTTTTGACAGAGAGAGAAGAGGCCGATTAAGCAGACGGGCAAGTGGGAGAGCATCTGAGATCTGGGCATATGATACAAATATTGTTATTAAATTGTCAGCTCTTAATATCTTAACACCTGTGTACAGTACATACGGTATGCATATACCAATAGTTTTTTTTTAATTTGTCTATACACAGCTAGGCCCTATGGGTGATGGCATGAAAGACGTTAATGCCTTCTTTCTGGTACAGACATATATTATGTATGCATGTGCATACTGTACACTACAATTCAAGAGAAATGTCCCATTGTATTGTTGGCTCCACCTGCTCTGTTGTTAGACTATAAAATCCGGTGATCGTCCAGCCCAGCTCCACCTCTCCTTAAATATTTTTGTGCAAGTAGCAAGAATCTGAAGGCGGGACGAGATATTTGTCTCGACCGAGCGGTGAACTACTTGCACCAAAATGTTTAGGAAGAGGTAGATCACCGGATGTTACGATAGCATAACAACAGAGCATGTGGAGTCAGCAGCACAATGGGACATGTCTCTTGAATTGTAGTGTACATATGTAAAAAATATACTGTACTGTGTCATACTGCGTATGTCATATGTACCCCTTGGGACAGAACGAACTTTACCTGCCTTATTTGCTAGCAAATAATTAAGGACCAAGACAACACGAAAATATTTCAGGAGGATCTGAATATAGTAGGTAAATGGGTAAAGGAAAATAAAATGCATCTTAATATTGATAAATGTAGCACAGCCAAATTTAGTAGGAAAAGAGCAGGAAGCACAGCGAAATATAAAATGGACGGAGCTGAACTTAAAGAGGAAAAGAAATATAAATATTTAGGGGTAGTAATGCAATGTAAGCTTAACTGGAATGACCAAATTGCATACATCACAAATAAAGGAAGAAGAAATCTGGAGTTTGTAATGAGAAATTTGAAAGGAACGGGGAGGGAAATCAGGGAAAAAGCGTACAAAACACTTACCGACCAATGTTAGAATATGGATGCAACGTTTGGGACCCATATAGGACGAAGGGAAAGAAGGAACTGGAAAAGATACAGAGAAGAGCGGCCAGAAGAGTGACTGGCAAAATGGGAAGCTGGAAACTGGTGAGTGACGGAAAGGAAATTCGTAAGGAAAGGGAGAGTGTCACACAAATGATTGGAGAACTGGGATGGAGCTCACTGGAGGAAAGGAGGAGGCAAATTAGATTAACAACAATGTACAAAATTACAAGGAACGCCAAGGGTTGGGAGATGAGTGGAAAAGTGGACAGGGGAAGATATTTGGGGAGAAGGGACCATGAATGGAAGCTCGAGAATCAGGGAAGCAACAATGATGTGGGAAAGTATTCTTTTATCAGGAGGACGGCGAGAGAGTGGAATCTGCTGGGGTCTGCGGAGGTGGGCGTGGACAGGATTGAGAAGTTCAGGGAGCTGGTGACCTCAAGATCTCAAGCAAGACACAAACTGTGAGCCATAGTGGTGTAACCACAACTGCCGCAGTATAAACTAATCTTTATCTTTATCATTATCTTTAGCATTGAAGCTCCAAGAGACATAGAGATGCATAGTTGCAACTTTGTGGGAGATGCAGTATGAACATGCCAGCACCCGCGGAGCACCCATATGATACAGTCTAGCTATCCTCTAAGGGGTTGACCCCTCTAAGGTATAAACTGTGTGACAAAGCCTATAACAGATTCGAGCCTTAAATGCCTTGAATTCGAGATTAGCATATTATATGCATAATACTATATATTATACCTACTGTATCATTCTGTATGCTTATGCTCTTATGTATAGGGAATGAATACTTACACTGAACAAGCAGTCTAAATGCATTTTTAGAAACATGTGGAATGTATTTAGAAAATGTTTTCATTGGCTGAGGAATTCGAGTCCCGAGATAGACAAACTTCTCCATAGTATATTTAACAATTAAGGTATTAAGTCACTCATTACTTAAGTAAAAAAAAAAAAATCATTTACATTTCTAACATATCAACAACTTTCTCACAGTATGACACGACCGTTGACTTCCAGCCACTCCGTCATAGAGTTAACCAAAGAACGGAGTTACCTCGCACCGTATGCATATGATAGCTGCATGTAACCACTTTGGCTGTATGCATAACTAATAATAACTCAATTGCTCAATTGACTGAATTCACCAAATTTTATATACATAATTATATATTATATTATTTTCTATGATTATTTTGTTTTCACCAAAATAAAAATTGAAAATTAAAACAGCTGATCAGCTAGCAGACATTTGTGACAAATTTTGCCCAATCAAAAGCGAGGGAGGAGCTACGTTTGTGGAACAGCTTATTCCCATGTTCTCAAACTTCCCGCAGCACAGACCGCCTGGCACGAGTGAAATAATTCAAATAATATAGCATAATATACTGCTGAAATATATTTATTTTATGTTTTAATAGTGTAAATAATTATGTTATAATTAAAATTAACATATTGTACAATATCAAGTATTTAATTATTTATATATCATTAATTTAAATTTATATATAAATAATATATAAATCATTAAAATCATAAATAATATATATATATATATATATATATATATATATATATATATATATATATATTAATTAATATTAATGTTAATTAATATTAATCCTGAGTTTTACAGCACTGATGCTATGACATGTAAACATTGGTGTCTGCATGCCCCAATTGGATAGATCCAATGTTAGAAATGTTTTAACTCGCCAGGCTGTTCACGGCTTCCACCATCTAATTTGTAAATCTTCTGGTTATCATAAAGCTGAACAATCTTGTGTATGTAAATTATGTAATGAATATTGTAGCCAATATCATTTAAATATCTGTAAATCTAGAATTAAGCCTATTAGCGATTATGCCAGGGGAGATTTCATATAGTCTATAGATTTTGAATAGCAATGAAGCAATAAGTTTTTTTTATTCTATCTATTTTCTATGTCATATTTTGTTTTATATATGTGATTATATATATATGATATATTATTATTATGATGTAATTTTGATTTGATAAATTTGCTTTGGCGTTAGGACTCAATGTTCCAGGCGGCCACTGTACGTATAAAATACACTGTTATTATTGATATATAATCACTGTGGCTAACAATATTTGCTCTGTGTTTTTTTTTTTTTTTTTTTTTTTTTTTTTTATATAGATAAAAGCATAAAAATGCATGCACTTAGGGTAGGGAAATTGAGAGGGAGAAGAACCATAACCTCTTCTGCCTGTGTGCTGGTCGGACACGGCTACCAGGAGAACGACCAATTGTTACCCAGCTAGCACGAACAGGCCGGGCCAGAGCTGGCCCTCTGGTGGCCGTCTTGGCGAGCTTCTGGCTATGGCCTACCAGAAGCGGGCCATTCATTGGCCGTCTTACTGTCAGCCGTAAATGGCTTGCCAGACCTGGGCCGGACTGGGGCTTCAAACCACAAGCCGTAACAGGGACTTAGAATATTTTCAATAACATATTCACATAATAAATAATAAGTAATTAACATATCGTTGTTACATAATTATTAACGTTTAAAAAATAAATGTAGCTAAAAACTTAGGTCGGAATAAAAATATTTTTGTTAAGTATTCCAAATGTAAAGTTTATAAACCTAAATTTACCATTCTCTTCTAAGAAAGGCAGTGCCTAGCGGTAAGGACCTTCAGCTGCGGATCCAAAGGTGCCGAGTTCGATTCTCTCCCCATCCAAATTTTTTACATTTTTTTTTTGTTTTTTTGCGACCCAAATGCGTAGAAAATAATAAATAAATACAAAAAAAAAAGGGAGGGAAGCAAATTTTACTGAAATAAAGGTGAAATGCAATGACCCTGGCCCGCCAAGCCTGGCCCAAGAACGGCAAAAACCTCTGGCCGTTTTAAGCCCAGCTTGCCATAAATTAAATGGCCCATGAATGGCTGACCAAGCGTCTGCCAATCTGGCATGCCAGAATCTGGCCAGGTCTTGGCCAGCTTCTGCGTGTTAGCTGGGTAATTATTTAAATGCATGCAAGAATTTATAAAACTGTATAAGTGCCATTTAAAGTTAATTACAATGGTAGTTTTGAATCTATAACAAATCTATATAGAGCTTGATAAACTGATATGTTATTGCTAGCGAGAAGTTTAGTGAGAGATAATTGCGGTGGACTGAATCCCATCTCCGAGAGAGATAACAGAAGAGGAGCTCTGTGATCTCTCGCTATTGCACATTCCAGTATCATATGTTCTGGAGTAGCATCATGTAATTGGCAATCACACCTGGGAGACTCAATGATGTTGAGTCTACCAAGATGAGCACCTAATCTGCTGTGCCCAGTTCTGAGTCTGGTGAAGGTTGAGTAAAATCTTCTGCTTCTTGGAGACTTGATAGCTTTAAACCATGGGAATGAAGGAAATCTAGGTTGGATAACCTGATACCTGTCTTTTGATTGTTTGCCTTCCCAGAGTGTCGTTAGAAGTTGTTCAGTGTATGAGCGTAGACGGTTCTTTAAAAGTATGTACAGATCTGATGCAGGAAGATCTATATCAAGTGTGAAGCCATTTTCAATTCCTTGTTTGGCAAGCGAATCTGCCACCTCGTTGCCATGGATTCCGCAATGACTTGGAATCCAGGACAGCGAGATGACCGTGCCCTTTTTCTGAACGTTGTAAATTGCATGCTTTATGGCAAGTACCAGCCAATGTGATTTTCCTGTGAGGAGATTACCTTCAAGGCTCGTAATGACACTTAACGAGTCTGAGTGAATAACCACTTGGGCAACATGTTGGCCCAAGTGCGAGATGAACGAGATGCTTTTAAAAATTGCTGTGGCTTCTGCAGTGTATATGCTCGCTTCTTGAGGTAGTTGAAAGTTGGACTTTTGGTTAATAGATGGAATGAAGAAAGAGGCCCCCACTCCCTCTGAAGTTTTAGAACCATCAGTGAAGATGTGCATGGCAGTAGGCCAGTTGTCTTGGCAGTATTCGAGGAATAATTCATTGCAGAGATTATCAATTTTTTTTTCCTCAGGTGAAATATGCAGACACTTTGTAAGAGTAGGTTGAATGATACATTTAAGAGGATGGGCAAAGCAGGGAAGAGTTTTAAGAATTGCTATCTTGTTTAAATGAGGTTGAAGGCCGGAGAGGCTATAAATGAATACAGGTATATTTTTGTTAGCCCAATATTCAGAGTTTTGAGTATGTTTAACAAGGATGTTTAATTTTCTTTTCAGTGGATGACCTTCCCATCTAAGTAAGTTTAATACATACTTATCACTCAAAAATTGAATTCTTGCTTTCAGTGGAGGAGTTGCAGTTTCCGTTAAGAGAGCCGGGATAGGAGTGGACTTGAATGCTCCGATGGCTATGCGGAGAGCTGCATTTTGAATGATTTCCAGTTTGTTTAAAGCTGACTTGCTGCTATTAAAAAATAGTAAAGCACCATATTCTATTTTTGTTCTTATTAAAGTTTTGTACAAAGTAAGTAATGTTAGAGGGTCCGCCCCCCACCAGACTTTACACACTGCTTTGATAATATTCAAAGTTTTAAGACACTTATTTCTCAAAGAAAAAATATGAGGGATCCATGTTAGTTTGTAATCAAATATCACTCCAAGGAATTTGTGTTGAGTGACACATTTGATACGTTTTTGTCCAAATCTTATGGAAAATTGATTTTGTTGAATGCTTTTTTTTTAGAAGATTATACTGGCACATTTATCAACATTTACAGTAAAATTTGATTCTTGAAGCCATGAGATAAAAATATCATTGACTTCTTCTAATATATGTATACCATTATTTATGTTACTACAAGTAACATACATTAGTAAATCATCAGAAAATTTTAGTAATTCAACGTTGCTAGGGATGATTGCTCGTAATAAAAGGGTATATATGGTGAAGAGATCTGGTGAGAGAACCGAGCCTTGCGGAAGACCAACATAAGATGCTCTTTCCATTGTTTCTGATGAATTTTTTGTCATGCTTATAAGTTTAAAGGATAGCAGATTTTTTAATACAGAACAAACTGATGATGGGATGCCAATATTTTGAGCACGTTGAAGTAACATTTTAATATCTACGTTGTCGAAGGCACCAGAAATATCGTAGAAAATTGCAACTACATAAAGATGCGAGGAGAATGCAATATTTATATCCGTAGTTAAAGATACTAAGTTGTCGATGGTGCATTTACCTTTTCTGTATGCAGCTTCACTATGAGGTATCAAATTATTGCTTTCTAAGAAAAATTGTAGTCTCCTTTTCATTAAATGCTCGTAAACTTTTCTAACACATGAGGTTAGTGCAATGGGTCTGTACGAATTGAAGTCAGTCTTTGGCTTGCCAGGTTTTAAAATAGGTTTAATTCTAATTTTGAACCAGCTTGCAGGGACATGACTAGTACTCCACAGGATATTATATATTTTCAGTAAAATTTCCTTGCCTTTTTCTGGTAGATTATTTAACATGGAGTAAGATATTTCATCAAGACCAACTGCTGAATCTTTAACAAGAGTTAAAGTCAGGTGGAGCTCATTATGAGAAAAGTTGTCATGTAACCAATGTTTGCATTTATTTTCTAATTTTGACTGTTCAAAATGAAAGAGTGGGTTAGGAGGCGGACAAGTTTTGTCGAAGAATTTTTCTGTATCCATTGGATAGTTACATTCTTCTTGACAGTTTCTTTCTATTCCAAACTTATAAGCATGGATCTTGTTCCAAATGTCAGATAATGGAGTGAATCTGTTCAGTGATTCACAGAAATCAGTCCATGCTTTTAATTTTTTTCGGTGAAAAAGTAGACGTGCACGGGCTTCGCATTTTCTTAACGCAAGAAGAGATTCAAGAGTCATGCAGATTCTATTTTCTTTAGTAAGTTGTCTTCGTTCAATTTTAATGTCTTCACATTCACTATCCCACCAGTCGTTGGGACAGCGAGGACTCCTACTCTTTTTTTTCCTTCTAGGAATACAGATTTCATGATTATGAAACATTATGATTATAATGATAATCATGATTATGATTATGATGTAACAGGCTGTTAGTATCATCTGTTATTTTATTTTATATTGTTTTATTATCATTTTCTATTGTTCTATTATTCTGTAACTATTATATATGTTTTGTATGTATGTTTTATGTGTTCTATTGTAATGTTTTTCTATAATGTATGTTTCTAGTGCTGTTAATATGTACACTTTCTGTGTTTAATAAAAGACTAATAATAAAATATATATATATATATATATATATATATATACATATATATAATGCATAATATAAATAGTAGCTTATCTATAATATATACTTAAATATATTACAATGTATGCTACAAATATATAAATATGTTAATTACTATACCAAAAGCCAAATTGAGGCAGAGAAGCCGAAAAAAATGACCAAAACAAGTTTTGAGCATCTAACGACTGGTATATAAATATAATATGCTAGTAAAAATTAAGTTCTTGTTTATCGAGCATCGGGTATCATGAGCAAAATAAAAGCGAAATAATATAATATTTCGGGTTTTGCTCAATACTATTATAGTTTTGCGCTCAAGTAGAAATGAGCAAAACCCAATGAAGACTTTCATTTCGGCTTTTGCTCATTTCCATCTGAACATAATTATTATTAAACTCTATTTCCGCGCATCGCGGTATTTCAAAAAATTATTATTAATTTGAGGTACATCGTGCCACAGACTTAATAATGTATATATATTTATATCGATAGTATACTTGGGGTGTACGTTAATTGTTTATTTATATAATAAATATGTTACATATATACCATAATTTTTTTACTTTATTACTTAAAGTAGAGTGAGCAAGTTCATTTTTTTTTTATTATTTTATTTTTTAAAAATAGTTTAGGCTGCCCTCTATAATATTGAGAAATGAGAACCAAAAAATTATTCCATCTCAAATAGTTTCACCACAAAAAATTCCCAAAGTTGGTGTTTCGGAGGCCTTTAACGTGCAGCCTTATGGAACATAAAACCGCGTTTTACTCCAACATTTTCTGAACTATGGTACCATTTAAAAAATACTTACGTAATCTATGATGAATTCTTTAATGAATTTTCAAATAAAAAAAAATAACGGGGTCATTTTCTTGGATAAAAATCATGAAAATCCTTAATTATGGGAATTAACCCGCAAAAACTTAAAGATTTTTTCCTGAAAAAATGGCTCCGTAAATTGTTTTTTTTATTTAAAAATCCATTTAAAGAATTCATCATAGATTACGTAAGTATTTTTTAAATGGTACCATAGTTCAGAAAATGTTGGAGTAGAACGCGGTTTTATGTTCCATAAGGCTGCACGTTAAAGGCCTCCGAAACACCAATTTTGGGAATATTTGTGGTGAAACTATTTGAGATGGAATTTTTTGGTTTTCATTTCTCAATAGAGGGCAGCTTAAACTATTTTTAGAAAATAAAATATTTAAAAAAAAATGCAATCGCTCACTCTACTTTAAATTCTCATTATTTTTGAGCAAAGATACCCTGCAATTATATAACTTATTGTAAATACATATATATAATAATTTATGTTAACCTCTGCAGCAAAATTGATGACTGCAACAATTTAACGTATTTTTTTCAACTACATTATTTTATTTAAAAGATATGAAATAATTATAATTGCAAAAATCCAGCATTCAGATGCAAATCAACGAACATATTATCACCATACATGTATATGTATTAATGAGAAGCTTTAATATTGACGACACAATTCTCTCAGCCAATGAAAATCCAGCGCGCGAACTGCGCGCGACGACATGTTCTATCAAGCTTCCTATCCTTTAACCCAGCGGTACCTGGTTTTTAATTTTTTTCGGTGGTTCTTATGAAGGGCAAGATTAATAATTCATATGAGCCACGGGAAAGATCACTTTACACGACATAAAAAATATTCGAGATTTTGTGCAGCATAGAATTTGAATGAAAAAATAAATAAGATTTTTCTCCTAACAAACCTTATGGAGCGATGTCAGAATGCGGCGCTGCGGCATTTTTAAGTTGAAGCTTGTCATTATATTCAGTACACATATTAAATATTTGATGAGTTCCATGCATGCCGATGACAAACTTCAACTGATGCTGGGGAGGCATTGCTGCCAGAACGGGGGCGGCCACGGCCTTGCAATCCATCCCGACATTTGCCTGCATATGCGACTGAAGGAAACGTGGAAACCTCAGTCAGGATGGACGCTACAGCTTTTGTCAGTGAGCCTGATTGAAGTGCAATGGTCCAAAGCCAGGGTAATCACATTGTGGAAAAGCGCAACGATTTACCCCTGGGTGGACAACGTGTTTTTTGTTGAAAATGGTCACCCATCCAACTATAACCATACCACGCTCGGCATTGCTGACTTCGGTGATCTGACAAGACCCGGTCAAGCGCACTGCGGCACACATCCACTATTATATAATTATATATCAATATAAACATAAATATATAATGTTATTTTTTATATCTTGATTAACAATTAACAAAAGTGACATCTCTGATGCATGACTTTATTGACTCGCAATTATTTTACTGTAAATAAAATTATATTATTTTGCGCACTGCATGGTTTTGATACTATATATATATATATATATATATATATATATAAAACAGTTTATACTATATATAATAGGTTAATTACACAAAAAAAAATAATAACGATCACCTTTTTATGCACATTTGAATACTGTATTTTGTTATGTTCCTTTAACCTAAACCTCAATCTTTAGAGATATGTATAGTATAGCTTAATTAGCTATAAAAAGAAAAATTAAAATAAACAAAATAAACTTCTTTCGATAATTCAAGAATAATCGAGTATACATGAGTAATATATTCTGATTTATATAATGTATCATGATCACAGATTGTAATTTCAGGACATCTTTACTAAATAAATGATGAGAAATATTATTTAATATGATATACGTTACTTTAAAAAAAGTAGAAACCGTAAAGAATATAATAAATTAAATAAATAATAAGCCATATGAAAATTATGGTAAAAAAAAACAAAACACAATATATATATATACAATGTCATACTATTTCAAGGATTATGTACAGTCCTTGATACTAGTTAGAATGAAGCATGTGTTGTACCACATGAAATTAACATGTATCAATATTTTAAATAAATTTAGCTGTGGGAAATGCGCAGAACAATTTTTGTTTAAATTTTGCTCAAAAGCCGAAATAAAATCTCATTTCGGGTTCTTTAGTCTAACCGCAATTCGCAGAACTATAGTTTTGTTCAGATGGAAATGAGCAAAAGCCGAAATTAAAGTCCTCATCGGCAGTTTGCTCATTTCGACTTAAGGCATTTAAAATAGTTTTGAGAATCGAGCTTTAATTGAGCAAATCCCCGAAACATTACATTGTTTCAGGTTTTGCTTATAACCCGATGCCATGCTTATAAAACTAGTTTTTCTTATTATTTTCTACTTTTGCCCGAATTCGGCTTTTATTGGTAACTGCATTAATTATTATTATAAAATTCACGTTATTTATTTTTTCTCAAATCAATAAATTAAAGGAAATAATAATTGATCAAATTTTCAGTATCTACGTATTTTAATTAATGTTTAATATAATATTACTATAATAATAATGTCAAGTTTGGGAATCTACCAGACTACCAGAAAAAAATCATTCTTACGTCCATGGCATGGAATATATATATAGCAGTATTGAACGTTGGATTTATAATCTGTTACTGAGAACGGCTCGCAAACAGATTCTGTTAAAGTAAACATTTTTTTCCCCCGCTTCATAAATATATAATATATTATAGTCAATCGGTCTAACACACACCGAACTATAATTAATTTTAATTAAAAATATATTAAGAGTTTTAGAGCCATAACCTAGCAGCAGTTTTGATTAATTCACTTGGAGAGGCAACATAGAATTTGTATAAGGACGACTTTTTTTTTCCGACAAAACACTGTACGCGCGTTATAATTATCAAATTAAAAACGTATTTCATAAAACGAAAAACAAAAATGTCTGTTTTCTAAATAAAAATACCTTAAAATGAGAAGAGTAGATGAACCGGCCTATTGTATTATTGTAAATAAGATTAAAATTTTTGCACTCTAAAACTTATATCGACTCGCGGACCAATTACTTTTTGTGTTTTTCTGCAAGCTGCAGTGATAATGTGATAATCATTGCATTTTGCTTACAGAAAATTATACATAAAACGCGATAAAATTAAGTCACTAATCAAAATATATATATATTAGATATAAAATATCTAGATATATATTATAGATATAAATAAATATAGATATAATACTTAATTATTGATTTAAAGAATTCGAGCACTAAAATTGGCATCTTTATAGGTCTTATATGCTTTTTACTTTTTTTAAAGTAACATTATATTCATGTACAATAATTTTACATTTTCTTATGAATTCTTTGAAAACATATTTCCCGATGGAAAAATTTTAAATTAAATTTTTGTACAAAAAATATATAACATTTTGTATAAGTGAATTATTTTAACCTTTTGCTCAATGATTTTACAAATTGATTAACAAATTTGCAATTTTTAATGAAAAAATGACGAAAACGTTAAAAAAGGTATAAAGTTACATTATACGCTAAATTTTACAAAAACTTACAAATATTTCTTACAGTGTATGATATGAGATATCACTGATATCTCGGGGATATCACAGATATGATGAGACCGTTGTAAGCGCGCGTGGATATACTATGACACGCTTAATTACTTCTACAACTTCTTAGTAATTAATTTAAAGAGAATTTGTGGTTATATAATGAGCTTATTATAGATGCAATTAAACTGTAATGCTTGAATTCTCCGGCATAGGTGGTTAGGCTGCTCGCAGACAGCATCGCGTATGATTTCGTATTGTGTATGACTTCGTATGATAAAAATTTAGAACCGGTTCTAAATGAGAAACTTTTACGATGTCATACCATACGCTACCATGCGAAGCTGTGTGCGCGCACGTATCTGATCGCACAGTTTCTTAATTTTTTTACCATACGCTGCGAAATCATGCGATTCTGTCTGTGACTAGCCTTAATCTATATTTTTATAGGTAGCGATCGATTTGTATCATATTTTATGCACGTTTTGGTGTCTGCATAGCAATGACGAAAGCATAATCAGTATCATCACTGCAGGTAGCTTACAGAAACGTACATTGTTGGTCCACACGTATCGACAATTTTTTATTTCTTAATTAGCACAATTAATTTTTAACTTTTATTTACAATAACACAAATAAGCCCATGCATTGTTTTATGCCTATCATAAGGTATTTAAATTTAGAAAACAGACTTTTATGTTAAAAAGAAATCGGTATTTGATTTGATAATAACCTAATATAGCATGATATATATGCTGGAAAAATATCAGTACATGCAATTTCATCTATATTATGTTGCCTCTCCGGGAGAATAGAATATTTTATTGATTCTTTTGAATCAAAACTTCTGCTTGATGGTTAATATATATAATATGGAGCTCTATAGCTATGAAATTCTTAATTAATCCTGTGTGTGTGTGTATATATATATATATATATATATATATCAGGTCGATTATAGATTTTTTTAAAGAGAAATAAATAATATACAAAATGTTTACTTTAACAGAATTTGCATGAGTGCGCGAACCATTCAGTAAAATGGAAATGGTATATAAGTCTATAAACGTCCAAAACTACTATATTGATAATAATTAAGGTCAACTAATACATGTATATTTGAATAATATATTAATAATAATTTATTTCGAACGACGGTATTATACTGCATATTAGTGCATATATATGGTACTCATTGTTCATTACAAGATGATTCACGTCTGACAAAATACAAGAAATTTAATTTATAATTAAGTTTGGCAAATATAATAAAATATACTGTGTATTATGATATTGATCGACATATTGCATAGCACTTCTATCTCTAGAAACTCGATCTATATTATATTTTAGTCAAAAGAAGCAGTAAAACACAGTATATATAGTTTAATAATTGTAATAGATTATAATTAATATTATAATTATTAAAATATTATTAATAGTATAATATTAATATTGTAATATTTGTCGGCTCAAGTTTCGTATTTTGATTTTGCGTATGTGAATATCTAACAGTAAGATTATAAATAATATAATATATACTCTCAGCTCTCATGCAGAGTTTTCTGAGGTTTTCTCTGTCTCTCTGTGAATAAATTAAAGATCTGAAAAAGTTAGTACAACTTCGATCTCACCTCATTTGATTGCAATAGAGCGTTTACCGCGTTTATCCGCGCATGCGCATATATCGGTGGAAAATTTTGTCACATTTGTCTGCTAGGGGCGTAACTCGATCTTTAAAAGGACTAAGAGATGGCGCTGACGTCTGAAAATTTTGCTCAAGGTTCTAGAATCTAGAGTCCTAGAGAGACCAGAGTTGTGATTAGGATACGGGGAGAATCACAAAAATTATCAAATTTCTAGGAAAGAAATCACTTACGAAATTGAATTATTTTTTATATTTGTCTGAAAATATTTGACAACAACTAATTATGGTGTTGTCATTTTTCTGTAAAATTATGTTGTGGCTGTCATGCTAACGCTAAAACAGCTAGAGCATTTACATCATTAATTTACATGATTTTATAATGTTATTCATATAGAGGACATTAAGGACCAAGAGATGGCGCTGGCGTCTAAAAATTTTGCTCTTTGCATCGAGGATATACGTCAATACTTATAGCATGTGGAGAATCAAATTTTTAGGAAAGAAATCACTTATCGAAGTTGAAATATATATTTTTTTATATTTGTCTGAAAGTATTTTTTGACTATATACTATAATAATTATGCATATGGTGTTGTCATTTCTGTAAAATTATGCTGTTGGCTGCTGACAGAGCATTTACATGATTTTACAATGTTAATCATATATAATATATATACAGCAATCCTCGCCAGACGCACGTAGTTCCAGCAGTTACCGCTAGGTTCGCACTAACTTTTATGACGCCAACAAGGTTGGTTTATAAAGGAACGTTGGACGCCAACAAGGTGGCTGGATAGTAAGGTGGGGACACGGAGCTGCTGCCCCCTCGCGGCCAGTGAGGAACTACAAAAAAACAGTTGAGGATCGCGTTTTTGGATCCAATTTCATCCGCGAAAAATTCAAACGATGGAACTGGAAATGCCATCAAAAGTCGTATTTACAGTATAACTGTGGGTAAAATTATGATAGAAATAAACTCTATGTTAAATTCTGAAGAAGATAGACTCAATTTAAAAGAATTTTAATGGTTCATCGGCCCGATGTTCATGGATTTCTATTACACCGTTTGAATTTTTCGCGGATGAAATTGGATCCAAAAACGCGATCCTCAACTGTTTTTTTGTAGTTCCTCACTGGCCGCGAGGGGGCAGCAGCTCCGTGTCCCCACCTTACTATCCAGCCACCTTGGACGCCAATACAGCAATCCTCGCCAGACGCACGTAGTTCCAGCAGTTACCACTAGGCTCGCACTAACTTTATGACGCCATCTTGGCCGGGTCTTGGGTCCACCACTCTATAATACCAGGCAAGGAGCATGACATTGTATTAATTTTTTTCTTCAAATTCGCGCACGTTGCACGTTTGGGGACATTGTTTGGGCGGGAAGGTATCTAGGGGAGGGATTTGTTTTTTAACATTGATGGCGCGGCCAGGGTTTTTCCAAGGGGAATAAGTTCCTCAAGATTCAAGATAAAGATTGAGAACAAGTTAGAACAACCCACACTGGGGGGTTTGGGGGGCGTAGCCCCCCAGGCGGCGGATCCAGAAAAAAAATTCGGGGGGAGCTGAAAAAAATCGGGAGGCTGCCTAATATATGTTAAAAAAAATTGGAGTGGGGGAAACGCCTCTATATTGCTCATGTGAAATCCAAAATTTCGGGGGGGGGGGGCTGCAGTCCCCCAGCCCCTGGATCCGCGCCTGTAGCCCCCCACAATAACCCGCCGGCCCCATGATTTCTTTTCAATACGTGCACTAACGAATAAATAAAGCATGCATTGCTGAGTAAATCATTCTAGTTAAATCAAGTAATATATCCATCTAATATAAAAAGTCTATAATAACATATTATATGATTTTATATGATATTATGTATATAATAACCACTTTTATATTTTATTTTTATTAGTTTCATGATGCGTGATTTTTTTGAAAAAGGGGCGTGGACTATTATTTTTTTCGATGAAAAGTTGCAACAAATTTCTTGTATTTGTAAATCGTAAATTATGCAATCACAATATTTATATCACAACTTTTTTTCTTATACTATAGAAACAATAAACGTACTTTATAGTGCATGGATAAAAAAAATTCATTGCGGAAAGAAATCCCCCATCCATTAATGCGCTAAAATTTACGATTTTCTTCCCTTGTGTGTAAAAAACATCAAAAGTGACTCTCTTTTCAAATCATAACTGAAATTAATATTAAATTAACAAGGAACTTTATTCATTTAGATGTTTTTTGCAAATAAATTGCCAGAAAATTGTTTACAATTTTAAATTCCTCTGTTCCTTTAAATTTATTATTATATATGATTGTAATGGAGTGCCGACCTCAAAATTTTTTATTGCAGAAATGGATAGATTCGAGGGTGCAAAGTTATGCTATTCTGATTTTTTTTTTTCAGATTTTTTAGGGACCGGGAAATATTGCTAAAAAGTTTTGGCGAGGTCGGGTTCGAATCCACGTCCCTTTTGGGTCCTATCTTTTATTAAGAGAGGCGGCAAGAGGCGGCACTTTTTCTGTACTTTCAATAATTTTTAAAAAATATTTGCCGGGCTCTAAAAAATCTGAACAAAATCAGAGTAGCATAACTTTGCACCCTCTATCCATTTTTGCAATAAAAAATTTTGAGGTCGGTACTCCCCATTTGTTTTTTCTCTTTGTCAGTGATTTTGTTATGTTCTTGACCAATATCCATGTTTATATTTATTATATGTTGTTTTGTATGTTTTAGTTGTATGTTAATTATATTCTCTGACGTGATCAATGTTGTCTTGTACAACCTATAATATGTTCAAATAAACAAATAAAAATAAATAAAAAAAATAGACCAAATTTTAAGACGATGTATACTGCATGATGTGCGAGCAAGAAAATATATATTTTAAATATTTGTATACTGTACAATTAAAACATTTAAAAAATCGGATTTTTTTAACTTCAATAATAAATTTAAATTAAAGATATGTATACAGTATACATTAGACAATAAAACTAGCAATTGTAAAATGTAATATATATATATATATATATAAATGTAGATAGCTATAATTAATTTAAAAATAATAAAATACCATATATAATTGCAATTTTTATGCTGAACATCATGCGGGGAATGTTTACAACATTTTTTATATTTTAAATTGTTGTCTTCATAATGAAGACAACAATCTTCATATACAGAAAACATAAATAACCAGTGTCCCTAGAATACTACATAATATAATTATAATAACATAGAATATAGCAATATAGAATTTTTTAATATAAATATAGGGGGACATTCACAAAGCACTTTAATCCCCACTTTAGCCCCGATTTTTAACCCTGGTGCTAAACATGGTGCTAAACTAGGAGCTTAACATGGTTAGCCCCTGGTTTAGTACCATGTTTAGCACCAGGGTTAAAAATCGGGGCTAAAGTGGGGGTTAAAATTCTTTGTGAATGTCCCCCATAATGTATTATATGTTACTAAGATTTTATATAGTTGTATAATAATTTTTGTACGTGTGAATTTGTGTATTTTAAATTTTAACTAAGAATTTGTTGTTTGTATTCTTTATAATCGGATTACCTAACCTGTAGACGGCCTGTAGTCTGTTTTTTTAATAAATAAATAAATAAATAAATAAATAAATAAATAAATAAATAAATAAATAAATAAATAAATAAATAAATAAATAAATAACTAAATAAATAAATAAATAAATAAATAAATAAATAAATAAATAAATAAATAAATAAATAAATAAACAAATAAATAAATAAATAAATAAATAAATAAATAAATAAATAAATAAATAAATAAATAAATAAATAAATAAATAAATAAATAAATAAATAAATAAATATAGAATAGTATACTTAAATTTTTCATAAAAGTTTATCTAAATCGTATCCGTCGAGTATACCTTTTTTTTGTTATTTTTCCCTAAGGTTCAGCTCTCTAGAGGAGGGGGGTTATACTTTTATAACAACCAACTCTCCCCCTTCTTTACGCCCCTGCGTGTTACCGGTGTTACCTTACCCTTATTATAAAGCGACTTAAATACTTACAATTTTATCATAATTACGACAAAAGGATTATATAATATTGATTTTAAAAATATACGTACATATGCGTTGATGCGAAAATATTAAATTTTATTATTTCGAATCATTTTACGTACTGCATGCTTCTTGATATTATATAATTATATATTATTTTCTGTTAAATAATATATATAATTATTTCATGAATATTACATAATAATATATAAATCTCATAATGTTATGATACAATGTACGTTACGTACTGTGCAATTGTATTTTATTTTACCAAAAGGGATCAAGCCTATTATAGCTATAATTATACGTACCACTCTGATATATTATATATATTAGTAAACAGTATATAGTCTTAATTAGCCACTATATTAATAGGCACGTACTATACACTAACGAGAGCCTATATTACAGGCGCGGATCCAGAAAAAATTTTTGGAGGGGGCTGCCTCCATAAGGTTAATGTTAAAAAAAAATGGAGGGGGGGGAGATGCCTATACTGCCCATGTTAAATGCAAATTTCTGGGGGGGGGGGGGCTGCAGCCCACCCAACGCCCCCCTTGGATCCGCGCCTGGCCTATTATATTATATAATGTAAGAGAACTATGCACTAGGACTTAATAAGCACGGGAAAAAAATTGGAATGGATAAAATGGCTGTCATTGCAGGCCAAACATCGCCTGATAAAGAAATTATCTATCTTAAAGAAAAAAATAAAAAAAATAATGCAGCTTGCAAGAATAAAGAGAATATATCAATATAATAAAAAAGGATTCCGGGAAAGTGGTTTTAATTAAGTCCATGTTGTACAAAAGTCTCAGCAAACGGCCGCATAACCATATATCAGTCAAGATTAACATCTAAACCGACCGTCACATTCATTTAGGTTATATGGTTGTGGATCGATGCTGGCATGGAAATATTCGGATTCGGCATCATGTCACAATGCATATATGCCATGGCAATTAATTAACACTCATCATGCATGCATAGAGGATAGGTAATGCAGATGAATGAAAAATAAATTCACAGCTTTTACATCAATAGGGCGATTTCAAATTAAACAAAAATACTAGTTTTTTACTTAAAACCAATGTAGTATCGACCTCATTTTTTTTATTATTACAGAAGTGGATAGAGGGTGCAAAGTTATGATACCCTAATTTTTTTCAGGTTTTTTACAGCCCTGGAAGTATTTTTAAAAAAAATTTGCAAGTTCATTTGTGACGTCACGAGGCGCTTCTCCTTAAGAAAAAGTTCTTTAGGACTTGTCGCCGCGTGACGTCACAAAAAGGACTTTCAACAATTTTTAAAAATTCTTCCAGGGTTGTAAAAAATCTAAAAAATCAGGGTAGCATAACTTTACACCCTGTATACATTTCTGCAATAAAAATTTTTGAGGTCGATACTCCATTTCTTAAAGTTTAAAGTACATGCAGGTGTAGTACTGATGTACTTTACAGTACGTATTACGTGATGGTACATGAACCACAAAAAAGACAATAAATAAACTAGTTTGCATTTTCTAAAGGTATTCTAGTGCTTCTCAATATGAACCGAAATAAATAAAAAAAAACATAATTAGTTCCAAAAGAAAATAATTTGAAAAACAGCTAAAATACTGGAAAAAATACACCGTTAAGGTAGAGATAATACGGATCAGCTGGTCCAATGCTAAAAAAATCCCATTCATAAAAATTATGAAAAAAATTTAAAATGTTCTCCTCTACATCCCCTATCAGTAGGTAAAATATCAGGTATACAAAAACGAGCTAGTTTTCGAGTTATTAATTTTTAAAGTTGACTAATTTAACATGGAGAAATAGAACTTCCATGTTAAATTGGTCAACTTTAAAAATTAATAACTCGAAAACTAGCTCGTTTTTGTATACCTGATATTTTACCTACTGATAGGGGATGTAGAGGAGAACACTTTAAATTTTTTTCATAATTTTTATGAATGGGATTTTTTTAGCATTGGGCCAGCTGATCCGTATTATCTCTACCTTAAGGCGGATTCACATGGCGATTTCCAGCCTGCGGCGCGAAGCGAATAATGCGCACTTGCTGTAACATCCATTGCATGGCGGCCATATTTGGCGATTAAAAAAAAAGATCATCGTAATTTAACGCGATATTCGCCGCCGCAATGGCGAATTCGCTTTCGCATAGGATTTCACAGCTTGTGTGACAAAATCGCGTCGCATCGCCGTTGTCGCCAACTGAATCCGCCTTAAAAGTTTTGACGTAAAAGCTGTGAAATCCTATGCGGCGGCGAATGGACAACATACATGAAAAAATTTTATTGCAGAAATGAATAGAGGGTACCAAATTATATGCTACTCTGAATTTTTTCAGATTTTTTTGAGACCCAGAACTATTTTTAAATAATTATTGAAAGTGCGGCCACGCCCCCTGGAGGCGTCAATAGGCGTCCAGTCTCTATCCTTCTTATTAAGGATTCAGGTGTGCCAACTGAAATCACAGGACTTTCAATAATTATTTAAAAATAGTTCCGGGTCTCGAAAAAATCTGAAAAAATTCAGAGTAGCATAATTTGGTACCCTCTATTCATTTCTGCAATAAAATTTTTTCATAGTATGTTGTCCATTCGCCGGAATCGCGTTAATTACGATGCTCTTTTTTTTTTAATCGTCAAATATGGCCACCAATGGATACAGCAAGTGCGCATTATTCGCGTCGCGTCACATTATAAAAATCGCCATGGTATAAAAAAATACAGCGATGTTTCATGACTTGAGCTGTCATTAACTGAAAAATGCTTGTAAAAATATTTGTGCTTGCATCCGTTTTTCCATTAAAAAAACTAGAAATTCTCTTTTTAGAGAATTAAAATTGCAAATTTTCTTGCTTTTTACGGGAAAATGATAAGGAGAAAAAATACTTTTCAAACGTGTTTTAGGTTAAAGCTCGAGCTATGGAGCATCGCTACTTATAGCGATGTTCCAAAGCTCGAGATCGCTACAGCTCAACAAATAGCAACTTCATGTCTTATGGCCAATTTTTGATCAACATTTAAAATAACATTTTCATATTATATATATAGCTTCATGAGGTCTATATGGGATGCATGGTATACCGACGGGGGACTTAAAAGTGTCTTGTTGTTTACATCGTATCGGCAACGATGTGTATTGAATTTATGGATTGAAAGTCAGTCGCTGCGTTTCTTGAGTTTCTTCTTATATCATTATATAATATTTTGAAGCCAAACGTCGTTTATGAATTCACCCATATATAAAGGCTGTGTATCATGTGTATAGACACTTTTCATTCTTGGTCCCGTTGTGTGGTACGTTTCTCACGTTATACTATCGCTCTCGCTCGCAGCAAGCATATATAAATATATACAGGGGGGTCAGGGGGTGTTCCAAAAGTTCATGCAAAATGTAAGCGCAAATAAAACCTATACGGGAATTTCATGTTTATACATATTGGGTAGCACGGATATGCCCGAAGCCGCCCGAAGAGCTTCGGGATGTATAGGCAGAAAACCCTAAAATCCTATGCTGTGCGTGTTAACGTAACTCCCTACACCACTTTTCTCATAACAGTTTTGGTCGCCAAATATTTTTTTTCACTAGCATTGGTTCATCTTGTTACCATTTATGAAAGAAAATTCTAAGAAAAATGATACGAATTGTCAGGAGAAATTAATTTCAATACCAACTTTAACACGTATTTGCTATGCCGCTGACAATGTTTTGCCTACACAATTATGACGTCATATTGTTTTGTGACGTATGGTGAAAGACCCGTATAAGATAAACACTTTTTATACATCAATTTGACCAAATTATGTGAATTACCTGAATTCATCATTTTTAAAACTTTATTTAAAAAATTAATTAAAAAAACGACTTTCGAACAAGTTGAAACAAGGTAAAATTGCAGTTTTCAGTCTCTTTTTCTTGCATTTTCACGACTGCAGGCCAGGGCCTGAAGTTTGGTCAATTGAATCTCTTGATTGATTTTTTTTTTTTTTTTTTACCGCACATTATCAAAAGGGTACTCGACATGATCACTGTGCATATATGTAAACGCAGCTTGAGCTCTCACAAGTGTAACATCGCGGGCTAAATTTAAGGACTGAATTGCGGTGGTGATCCGCTGCATGAGATCCATGCAGTAAGTTGAGCACGGGCGTCTTGAATACTCTGATCTTCACGTACCCCCCCCCCAAATCGGGGGACCTAGGAGCCCCTCATGGCGTGGGGCTGTCACGTCCCATGCACTGAGCGCCTATGGAAAATCTTGACCAGAGTGTGAAGTAAAAAACGTTTGTCAACTTCGACAACAATCATCAGTGACGGACCTTCCATATACGAAACTTTGTATGCCTTGAAAATTAATGGGATTTGACGGCCCCACGCCATTGTGGGCCCCTAGGTCCCCTGAACTCACTCCACCCGACTTCTTCTTTTGGGGTTACGTAAAAGTCAGCGTGTTCCAGACGCCTGGGCGCAACGTACTGGAGCGGATCACCACAGCAATCCATGCAGCTCTTTACGTCTACGATGCTGCACTTGCGTTTGCATGTGTGTAGTGTTACGAACAGTGATCATGTGGAGTACCCTTTTGGTAATGTGGGTAAAAAGAAAAAAAAATATAAAGTAAGAGATTTAATTTATCAAACTTCAGGCCCTGCAGTCGTGAAAGGTAAGTCCGTATAGGTAATTCCCTATACCCAGTACCCCGCCGCGATCTGTAAGTGTAGAGGTGTATCCTTGTAAAAAAAAAAAAAAATGCAAGGAAAAGAGACTTAAAACCGCAATTTTTACCTTGTTTCAACTTTTTAGAAAGTCTATTTTTAAATATATATATATAT
Source organism: Siphlonurus alternatus (assembly GCA_949825025.1). Lineage (NCBI taxonomy): Eukaryota > Metazoa > Arthropoda > Insecta > Ephemeroptera > Siphlonuridae > Siphlonurus > Siphlonurus alternatus. Next base: position 58,507,650 of record OX463788.1, on the reverse strand, counting down.
ATATATATATATATATATATTAGTTTCAAAATTTTTGAATTCAGTTCAGAGCTTCAAATTGAGGTATAAAAAGTGTTTATTGAGATAAATCTTATAGGTTTTATTTGCGCTTATCACATTTTGCACAAACTTTTGGCACACCCTGTTAACAGACTGTTCTTGTATCACTTAATCACTTGTTTCGATTTTTTTTTTTTTTTTTGTCTTGCCCATTTCCTTAGACCAGTGAGTGAGTTAGACATAATTCTTTCTACCTTTATCGTTGATAAAAATCAATTATATAAGAATAACAAATATGAGAGCTAGGTTATTACCACTTAATTATCGTCATCCAAATCGTACGCTGATTAAGCCTAAACCTTATAAATTTTGGACATAAAAAAATCCTCACCCGACTACGCACTTTTACGTTCGTTGGGTCAATATGACCCCCATAAGAATAAATAGCATTTGTAAACTGAGTTCTATCTGTTTCCGCCTTGCACGTGAACCAAATGGCACCAATTTTTTTATGTGACCAGCTGGCCTGATCTCTCAACAGAGATGATCTCTGTGATATGTTACAGTGTGAGCATATATTATATATATTACATCCTTTTTCAGAAAAAACGGGTCAACTTTGCCACACGTAAAAGAGTTCATATTTTTGTGAAAATGAATGTAACGTCACAAATCGTTACATTCACAAATCGTGCCATGTCAACGGGTCACACAACATTTGGTGCCATTTGGTTCATTAGTTGGCTTGTGGCAAGGCGGAAAACAATTTACCTCCGTTTTCATATTGTTTTTCTCCAGGGCGGATCCAGCGCGCGGCTCTGGACGTGGGGGGGAGGGGGGGGGGGCTTTCCCACAATGTTAAATTTAAGGTGGGCCGAAGGGTGGGGTGACGTGTGGGGGGTGGTAACTCCTTCGATGTATTTTGGGACCTTTTGGGAGAGGCGATCGCCCCCATCGCCCCCCCCCCCTTGGATCTGCGCCTGGTTCCTCTGCATGGGGTCATATATTGACCCAAAACGAAAGTAAAGGTGCGTATGTAGTCAGTGTAAAAAATGGTCCACACACGATTAAAAAATTAGGCGATCTTTAAAATTCTTTCACCCATGGTTGTCCAAAAGTCCAACAGTACTTTAGGAGAACTAATGAAACATATATGATTTTTTTTATTTATTTTTTTATACCAGTAATCTCAATTTGAAATGTGCTCTGGGTCAATATGCATGGCCCACGAAAGTGTCCAAGGGTATTTTATAGTATAGCTAGTGTAGCGCCTACTAAGTAGCGCCTCTCCACTCACAAATTAAGAAGCATATCCATTGGTATCTGCTAATTTTAATGGCTTAATTGTAAAAAAAAAAGTAATAATTAACAAAGAAGTTTTGTGTCAATGAATAGTGAAATGAATTAACATAATATTAAAATATATTTATATAATATTTTATATATCAATTTGCTACTTGCATGCTATATATAATACTGTTATAATTTTTTGTTACAATTAACTATATATTAAATTAATAAAATTACGTACAAAATTTAAAACAGCAATAGCTAGTATTTAGTACGTATTCACAAAACACGTTTTAATACACAATATCACACAATACCTGTATCTTTAGAAGATATTCAGTCCCACCATACGAAATTGAGTTATTTAAAAAAATGTTGCAGCTGACAGAAACATTTCGCGGATATATCGCGAGGGTATATATATTATAGTTGCAGAATCCATGGCGAAACTAATTAAGCGTCATTTAATCCCATATGCATGGAGAGGCGCATGTTGTCATCTCAGTCTCAGACCATGGTAAACTAAGGGCTGCATAAAAAATGGACATCATGGATGCACCCTTGCCTGCATATTATAGAGCTGATATTGTGCATCAATGCATAGTCGAATTTATATTAACACTTAATTAATTAAGTAAATTTATATTAATTTGTATGAAATGGTGCTCGTACTTCGAGCTCACGCTCTCTCAAGGTGTAGGGAGTGGGGGAGGGAGGAATCAAAGAAGTTAATCCAGTTAAGGATAAGAACATTAATTTTCATATTATGTTATTTTCTAGCTAACAACTACCCACAACATCCGTGACTCCTCCCTCGATCCCCCTTATTGTAGCACCCCTTAACAACATTGCTGAAATTCTCCATCACCACCTTCCCAAAAAATTAAGGTTTGATCCGCCATTGACTGTTACCGCGCGGTACGCATTATAGTAGGCATAGCACCTCCGCTGAGTGCTGATTGACTTGACGTTTGATTGAAGTAGCGGGCGACAATTTTTGGCACGCGCCACTTTCTGACTCGCCTCCTTTTCACCGTCTCCCCAACCTCCTCCCCCTTCCTTTCGACTCTCCACGTCTGCTGCCAGCCTGCTGCCTCAGTGCCTGCCTGCCTCTACTCCGCTACCGCCTTTGCTAAAGATAGCCAGCCGGCATACAGCATCAGCGTCGACGACGACGGGCGCTGGGCGGGCGCGCACTCACGCTCGTCGTCTCTTCCCCGTCCGCTGGCTTGCTTGCTTTTCGCTCGCAGCCAGTTTGTGCCCTCCTCGTTCACATAGCTCTGCGCCTGCAATTTATACTAAATGGTAGTGCCATCACACGAATACCAAAAGAAAACCCGTGCTGTGTTCGTCGTGTAACTAGTGCGCCAATAACTTGTGTGGATCTACAGATCTTATAAGATATCGTGTGGCCTTGCGGCTCATCTTAAACGGGTGATGCAGGGTGAGTAAATTTTAATTGATTTTAGTTAAAGCAGTGCATGCTTGAAAAAAAATGAATATAAACACGGACAAATTAATTACAAGTAATAAAAAAGTAATAATTTGGCAACAGTAGTACCCATACATTGGGACAAAGAAATCGTCAGAAAAGGTGTATGCATTTATATATTTGCGTTTTGTTGTAATACTTAAATTGTAATAAATTAGCGAACAAAAACCTTTATCATTAATACAAATTTGTATTAATGATAATCAAGTATTTAATCATCTCCACGATTAAACCTCATTTAAAGATAAAAAAATTCAACTTTTATGTATGTGTTAATTTGACCGTGCATGCATGTACTGTATGTATATTATAACTGTAATACTTCAATAGTAATTGAGGCGCCACTCCCCTCCCTCTTCCCGAACATAAATATATAAACATAATATATTATAATTCGTCTTGAGTATCATACGTATTATGATTGCATGCACCGCACCTTTTGTTTATATTCTTTAAGCAGCTGCTATAATATAATTGTACGTTTTACGTTTTTATAAAATTAATGAGGTCAAAATTAAACTACTCGCAATAATTTTACAGTATTTGTGAAAATATGTCGTTCGTAAAACATTTAAGTAATTTTTTTTATTTTATACTTGATGGCATTAACGTTGGTTGTTATATGGATGCATTACTTTTTTTGTGACGTATAATTATGACAATTATGTTGCATACAATTAATTGTCGCAATTGGATGTGCACGTCATTAAATAAATAAATTAAAATTTTATTTTTAAAAAAAATATATTATTTGCAGCATCGCAATTAATGAAATTATGGTATTACGACTGATTATGCGCATGTACGCGTGCTTATAATAAATATTTCAATAAAATAAATATTTGTGTAACATTAATTGCCTTAAATATTTAATCAATATATCTTTAATTCTTTACTTTATGGTGACTTCGAAAAATATCAGCTGTGATGAGTTTATTATCTTTATCTTTCATTGCAACATAAACACGCTTTACGCTTTACCCTAGGAATGTACGCGCTTTGACTTAATATAATTATAAATGAATATGCGCTAGCTTCCTCAGCATGCTGCAACATAAATCCACCGTAAATTGAATGTATTGAATTTTTCAAATCCATAAGTGTAATTAATATAAAAAAATTATATACTCTCTTATATTTTAAAAACTTTTCATGTGGATGAGAGAAACAAACCAAATCAAAGTTAAAAACGACCAAAATTACGAGTGAGAGTATACCGTATAGAGCGTATAGGCTATGTTTTTTTTTATATTTTTTTTTTATCTTTTTTATGGTAAATGTTTACAGTAATGCCTATTTCTATATTCCGGTGAAAATTTCATTTGTAGATAAAAGAAGCATTCCTGATCACAAATATATATGCGTACATACTTTATTTGGAGGTGGGTGGCGTCTTTTCTAATAAAAATAAAGTTTTCTTGGAGCAAAATTAAAGATATTTTCATTAAAAAGCAACATGGCCCACCACACCCACTCATAATGCAACATTAGGAGCACCAACACAACAGTAATTTTTCTCAATATAATACGAAAATGTTTTCATTGAATTCCAATATTATAAAAATGCCAAATTTGTCAAATAGTCTAAAAGTAAAAAATAATATATTAATATTTGTAAATAATTTTTAACATTTTATAGCAACAATGCCTTATAAAAATATAAAAGTAAATAAAAACATAACAGTAAATAAAAACATACACATTGTTTGACTTTGACAAAGTAATATATTTGGTGAAATACTTGCATAAGCTGGTAACACGGTGGAACATCACAAAAATTCTGATTAATCTGATTGGTCGAATCAAGCCGAAAAATGGAGGAAATGCTGCAATTTTTAACCTTCAATATTTACTAATTTAAACCAATTTAGGGCTTCCACCAAAAAAATAAGCACACAAAATACCATTTCAAGACCTATTATGGAACATTTTCTTATATCAGAAAGATAATTTCGTTAAGCGGCATTAAAATAAACATTTAACTTTTTTATTTTTTATATACATTCTCTTCCGTTTATATTTTTCGTTTTTTATTTTGCTTCATTTTATTGCATGCATATAGTTGATATATAGATTTGCGTAATATGCAAGGACTGCAAATGTTATATGGGATATTATGATGTATAGTATAAATTATACAGTACGTATATATGTACACGATGTTGCAATGTTAAAAGGATGCATGAAATTATAATTATTATTACTAACAATCGGTATTTCATAATTATTGTAATACTCTGCCGTCTGCCATACATACAATCTAACTTAAATGTCGTACTGCAATGATGAAAGGTTGATAAAAAATAATTAATAATATTTAATAAACATTCATGAGTGTCTAGATGACACAAGTCGCACAACAATAATAGACTCATCAATATTTATAATCGTAAATTGACATCAAATTAGAATAAAACAATAAAAACAAAATATATTAAGCCATGCAACCAACCATTTTTCTCCTGGTTGCAGAAACACTTTCTTCATTAAATAGATTTAAGTATTCAGGTTTGTGTATTTATTAATTTATTTATTAATTTATTTATTTATTTATTTATTTATTTATTTATTTATTTATTTATTTATTTATTTATTTATTTATTTATTTATTTATTTATTTATTTATTTATTTATTTATTTATTTATTTATTTATTTATTTATTTATTTATTTATTTATTTATTTATTTATTTATTTATTTTAATTCTAAAACCACACTGAAGTTTTGGCAAATGCATCATGCACTAGAAATCAAGCACCTATATAACTGATCGTCACAATCAATAGATGCAGTTTAAGTGGGACAAAAGAAAGTTGATATTTTGATAACATAACGCAAGAAAAAAAGGTGAAATAATAAAAAATGCAATCTTTTATCTAGCAAAAGTGCAGAAGTTACGCGTGAGAGAAGATCCATATATATACTCTTTTCCTCTCTCCAATTTAGTAGATAAGATCAAAATGTTACTCCTCGGACTAGGGCGCATCTTATTCCCACGAAATGTATAACAATATAATGTTTGAGGTCATACACTCACTCACTCACTCTCTCTCTCTCTCTCTCTCTCTCTCTCTCTCTCTCTCTCTCTCTCTCTCTCTCTCTCTCTCTCTCTCTCTCTCTCTCTCTCTCTCTCTCTCCCTCTCTCCCTCTCTCCCTCTCTCCCTCTCTCGCTGCTGTACGTTAAAAGTAACTATATCACACAATTTAATTTAATGTTAAGTCATTTTAGACAACAAAAGTAGGTTGAGTCTTATCAAAAAGATTAATAATTTCCTTTTTTTCTTTTAGTTTATGAGATAAATATTGTTTATACAGAGAAACAAGAAATAATATTCTGTATTCACTTTCTATATATATGAAAGAAGGAAATTAAAAACCATCAGTGAATTAAATAAATGAAAACAAAAGTAATTTTATTGTACTATAATAATGTGATGTTATAGAAGAACACAATTTTAACTATTATATTAATTTTATAAAAAAACTATAGTTTTAAATATTGTTTGCGTATATGTGTGTTTAAAATTAATTAATTTTAGAAAATGTAATGTTAATTAAAGTTAAGTATGTTAACGTATTTTATGTAACACTTGACGTGATCTATGCTGTACATCATCCTGTGATCGAAATAAAAATTTGAAATTGAAAATTAAACACAGAGCAATTGACCAAGCATTCATATAGAGTACAGTACTTACAACTTGAGACCAATGAGATGGCATCATTTGCTGGAACGGAGCGATCTATATTAGAATGCTCTGTCTGGCTGAAACAGGAGAGCCCTATGGGATAAATAATTGCAAATTTTAAATTTTAGGAACAGCAAGATTTTTCCACGCCTCAGTAGGCTTGTGACAAAACTCACAAACATATAATTACATAAAATTATTTTTAGTCATTACAAATACAATAAAAATATTATAGTGTTCCATCCAGCTGTTATTTTTATTAAGTCTAGACTATATTAATAATTTTTAACAGTTAAAATTTTAGATTGAATATTGAATTACCCCCTGCTATATATATAATAGCTAGCAAACACTGAAAATATAAAGCTACATATGATTTTATGCATTACAAATATTATAGTTTCTGCTTGCTTTTATATCTCATAACTATTATAATATTATATAGTCCAATTAAATTAACTTTCATACTGAATATAACCGGTAGTTAATTATTTCTGTCACTTAAATAATAAAAATGTGTAAAGAATATAAAACCAGAGATCTAAAAAGTGAACATAAAAAAGTGGCACTTTAATTGTCATAATGAGAAATATTGAATTCCATTTAGATGTTTCCGGGTGACTTGAGTAAAGTTAACGGTGTGTCACCTATTGGATCACATGCAGTCATCACCATTAAATTAACTACAGTGAAAATACAAAATAGGAAGTAATAAAAATATTTATTAAGCTCCTACATTAATATTTAATATACGTGCAGGCCTGCAGGGAGGGAAATTACATTGATTTATTATTTTGAGTTTATACGCACTTTATACCCCTATAAGCTTGAAGCTCGAGGCAGGGAAATGATAACAAAGAAGGGAAAGGATGGTGGCCACGGTCTGTCCCAGCATTCGCTGATATGTGAGACTGAGGGACATGAAAAAGCTTAGTCAGGACGGACACCTCTACATTTTATCAATAGAAAAAAAAAAAAAAAGTGGTGTCCAAAGCCTGGAGAACCCACACACAAGTGCACCCCAGAGAGGGAGCAACGTATAATTGTTATTTGAAATTGTCACCCATCCAAGTAACCACGCTCGACGTAGCTTGACTTCGGTGATCTAACGAGCACCGGTCAATGTTCTGCGCCATGCTCTACCAAAAAAGTTTGCTCGTATATAACCAAAATTTAGCTTTCAGGTATAATCTTTTACTATTTATTCTGCCACACTGTGATTATAACAAAATATTGTCATTATCATAGTAATTGAAGCACTGAATGAAAATGAAGTAATGTCGAAAAATTAAATATATTTTGAAACTCAAAGAGTTTGTACCTGTCTTTGGTTTCACCTGTATCTTCTGCTGAAATAAAAATGCAACTCGAGCAAAGTTGCTTATAGTAAATTCGTAAATTGATAATTAAAAACATATTAGAACAGGAAAACCCACGTAAAACAAAGTTATAATTTATATAATATATAAAATGAAGTACAGTACGTAGTAATAGTTGACATTAGTTGGCGACCATGATTATGTTAAACTTTTTTTTTTTTATTGATGAATTTTAATAATTTATGCTTACCAATAATAAAAAATAGTCTATGCCATTTTCAAGAAGGCTCATTATGAATTTTCTTGTTAGTCACTCGTATTTTTTTTTTTTTATCAAGATTCTCTTCAGAGTTATAAAATAATAAACATCAGACATCAGGCATGTGAGTACTGATTAATATATGTTTATCTTATTTATTATTAATATTAAATTACATAAAGGCAACAAAATGCCTCGTAAAAAGTGAATAGTTTGATTATTTACAGTGAAAAAAAAAAATATATTCTCTAACTGTGCTACATTAATTTTCCGTTATATAGGGTTTTTGTTTTAAGCAAACTTGTCACGTGGTATTTTGAATCGTTGTTCTGCTTACTAAGAAGAGAGTGCATGCAATCTCGTACCAGAGATCTTATAGTGTAGAGATATAGAACGCTTATGGCCAAAATTTTGTTCAAACTCCACAGATCTTGAAAGAAGTGCGAATACTAAAAGAATGTGTTTCAGCGCGGGGGCATTTAGATGACATTGCTTTAGTAAATAAATTTAGGAGGAACTGTACTTTTAACCCTGCAGATTACAGCATCTCGTCTCCAATGAGCAATTAGAAACGAAAAATTTTATTGGCTTAATCGAAAGAAGGGGTAAAAATATGACGTTGTGAATTTTTTCAGATTTTTTTGTGACCTATAACTAATTTTAATTAATTAATTAAGTTGGATTATTTTGAGAGTGCCGCCTCTCGTGACACCTCTGACGTCACACCATTCTTGTACTTTTGCACTATAGATGAGATTAGGTGAGAACATGCAGGTACGAAAATCAAAATGGCTGGCGCCACGTTTGAAATTCCCCGCTTCAAATTTTTGAAGTTTTAGTGTGGGTTACGTTTGATCAATTTTAGCTTTATTTTGTTCGCATACCACTGAAAAATATGGTTGAAATATGATTTAAAACTTCTATCGTGCCCTAATATTGTTTAATACGTAAAAAGTAGAAAATTATGAGAGACTAACTTCTTACATCAAATTAGTTTGCTTTCTTCCTTTAAATAAAATAATTTACTGATATTTGGTGTGCTAGTGGGTTAGCTCAGTGGTAAACGCATCAGACTTCAAATTTCGTGGTTGCGTGTTCGATTCTTTCTCCCGGCGGGTTTTTATTAATACATTTTTTTTCTTTAATTTTAATATATTTATGAATTCTAAATTTATAAAATGTGGTTAAAATATGGTTTACAGTCGTAATTGATAACTTTTTAATAGTAAAGAGAGGGAACAATATTAATAAAAAATTACTTGACTTTTATACGTTCAAATAAAACATTTTTCACACTGTGTCCCGAAGCTTGGTGTGGCACAGTGGCGAAGACGCAGCTATATAGAGCTCGTACCATTGAGCTCTATACAAGGCTAGAGGGCTAATCAGCTGTTTTAGGCGCGCACGGCGTCTGGGAGGAAAGTGGGTGGTGGTCGGTGCTATCGAATGCCTGGTTGACCAACCTAAGAAAGTTTCCTTATAAAATAAATATTAAAAGTTACACTGCAGTTGGCAATTCTGAGGAGAATACGTTGGAATGTGTGACGAAAGCGCAATCTCCCACCCACTTCCTCCCGCCGGACCGTGCGCACAGTTTAACATTGAGAAGTATAGGGCATTATCCCTCTAGCCTTGTATAGAGCTCAATGGCTCGTACTCTGGCTTGTGGTGGAGAGTTTGATTCTCCACGTCGAAGGATTTTTTAAACTCGACACTTTTCTTTCCTTTAATTTAGTTTAATTTAATTAAAGAACATTTCTCCGCCACTGTGCCACAGTGCCACACTAATTAAGCTATGAGCCTCGGTAAGAGAAATGTTTTATTGAAACGCGAAAAAGTGAAGTAATTTTTTATTAATATTGTTCCCTCTCTTTACTATTAAAAAGTTATCAATTACGATTGATAGTAGCTGTAATCCATATTTTAACCACATTTTATAAATTTAGAATTCATAAATATATTAAAATTAAAGAAAAAAAATGTACTTATAAAAACTGAAAAACTCGCCGGAAGACAGAATCGAACCCGCAACCACAAAAATTTGAAGTCTGATGCGTTTACCACTGAGCTAACCCACTAGCACACCAGGTATCAGCAAATTATTTTATTTAAAGGAAGAAAGCAAACTAATTTGATGTAAGATGTTAGTCTCTCATAATTTTCTACTTTTTACGTATTAAACAATATTAGAGCACGATAGAAGTTTTAAATCATATTTCAACCATAGTTTCCAGTGGTATGCGAACAAAATAAAGCTAAAATTGATCAAACGTAACCCACACTAAAACTTCAAAAATTTGAAGCGGGGAATTTCAAACGTGGCGCCAGCCATTTTGATTTTCATACCTGCATGTTCTCACCTAATCTCATCTATAGTGCAAAAGTACAAGAATGGTGTGACGTCAGAGGCGTCACGAGAGGCGGCACTCTCAAAATAATGCAACTTAATTAATTAATTAAAATTAGTTATAGGTCACAAAAAAATCTGAAACAATTCACAACGTCATATTTTTACCCCTTCTTTCGATTAAGCCAATAAAATTTTTCGTTTCTAATTGCTCATTGCAAGTTGAAAGCATTTGGCGGTAGCCGGCCGCATTGCTACTCCATCTGAACGCCACCATGCAGAATAAGTTCTCATTTTCACTTTATCTAGAGCTTTTCTTTGGTTTATACGTACGTTATATGCTAAGAAAAATATTTAACCCGGACGTTCGATCTCTTTACAATGTAAGCTCTTTGCTCGTACTCCGCTCACTGCATGCTTCCTTGAAAAAGAAGGCTACAGTGGCTATTACAGTATATATAATGAAGCTCAAGAGTATGTTGAGAATCTTCTTCATAAACTGCAATTTCAATACAGAGAAAAAATATTTGACAACTATAAATATTAAAACACGAAGAAAATTCTTCACCTATTTTGATCTCAATTTAATAAAATAATTTATCAATTGCCACGTGGTAATTTACAGTGTGCATAGATCAGACGATGGCTAGTTTCCTCTTGAATATCCAATTTAATGTATTTAAATAATTAAATAAAATATAATTAAATACTGTAACGTAAAAAAGGCCGTTGTTATAACTTATATTATACCCTTATTTCATATTAAATATCAAACATCAAAGTATATATATATATATATATATATATATATATATATATATATATATATATATATATATATATATATATATATATATTTGCTCATGAGAAGTCATGAGACGAACGAACGATTGTGGTTTTGAGTGGAAGACATGCTAAATAAAGTAAGCTGTAGTAAGCCAAAATTTCTAAACTACGCGCGGTAGGTGTACTACATATGGTATACTGCATGCAGAGTATAATATATATTATTATGACAGCACAACTTAAGAATCCAGCTGTGCATGAGACCAAGAACAATGAGGAGTATGTTCTTATAATAATATAATTATTAAATAAAAATATCATGTTGACAGCAGCGTGTATACATTGTGCATCATCGCACATAGTGCGTGCAAGTATGCACTGATATACGGCCATTACAGTGTATATAGCCAACACCAAAAGTAACACCCTGCTTGGAAGAAAAGCGGAAGTCATACTTGTTAATTCGTGGTGTTATTTTAGGATATGAAATAGCTATAATGTTGAGTATATTCATTTGCTTTAAATTCGAAGTATGAGGAATTTTTTAACAAACAGTAACATTCCTAACAAAAGTTAGGTGCATGCACATCAGAGCCAAAAGTTCAGATCAGATGAAATATGTCGTTCCTCATAATTAGAGCACAAAATGTAGAAATTTCATCTATAACAAATCTAAAATTTATTCTCAACAAATAACCCTCCAATCGACCTACCACAGGGATGTTATATATTCTCTGTTTTCTTTCTCACCTACATGAATGATGAACCCTTAATTAAAGAAAATAAAAATAATTAATGTATTTGCTCAATATGCAAATGACTCAATCAAAACTGAAAAATACGGGGAAAAATGATGAGCAGCTCTCTGAAAATATGATAAAGATAATAGATTTAAATAAAAAATAAAAGAACGGCAAAATACTATTGGATTGGTGCTGTAAACATACTGAAATTTCATTGTTTCAAAATACTAAAAATAAAAATACTATCATTACAGTTAAATGTTGTTGTTGTTTTCCTAATAATTTAGTGATACAGTAATTAAGACGCAATTTGTGTAAGCTTAAATTTAAGTAGCAAAAAGTGTTTGCAAAATATTTTCAAAGCAATTAATAACATTTAACGTATATAAGAAAATTTACATTTTCAAAGGTATAGTTTTGATGTCTCAACAAATTTTATTTTAGTGTCAATTTATGAACATTGGTAAACATTATTTAATAATAATTCAAAATTGTTTTGTTTTTCTTAATTTTCAGGTAATAATGGAGTATCGACCTCACTTTTTTTATTGCAGAAATGGATGAGTGCAAAGTTATGCTATCCTGTTTTTGTTTTTTGTTTTTTACATTTTTTACAGCCCTGGAAGTATTTTTAAAAAATTATCGAAAGTCCTTTTTGTGACGTCACGAGGCGCCTCTCTTTAAGAAAAGGATAGGACTTGCCGCCGCGTAACGTTACAAAAAGGACTTTCAGTAATTTTTTAAAAATACTTCCAGGGCTGTAAAAAATCTGAAAAAAAAATCATGGTATCATAACTTTGCATCCTCTATCCATTTCTGCAATTAAAAAAAATTGAGGTCGATACTCCATTGTGTAGGTTTCCTTTTCATGGAAAGTTTACATTAGTATTAAACATTAGATGCACTCGTCTCAGCGATTGTGTACCGTATAATATCGGTCTACAATCACTACGTGTACATGACGGTGTTTAATACGTATCTGTTGACGACGGATAATGTTATTCTTAATTAATATAAGACATCGTCAATTAATCCGTATTAAACTGCGTCATGTGAACGTAGTGAATAGTTGAGATGTTGAGATGCACTTCTTGCAACAAGCGTCGTAAATAAGTACGGCGTAATTAAAGAATGCGAATCAAATACCTGTTCGTGAATGTACAATATGGATTCGTTAAATGCTAGTTCATATAATACGGAGCAGACTACTCATCTGAAGCATGTAAAAGCCAGCACTGTTTGTAAATTTTCAAACGTAAAAGTTTTGAAGTTAACAAAATTTGCCCCAGCACAAATAAGAGCAGGAAAATTGACGTTTTTGTGGTCTCAGTGTGTACTGCATAAAATGTAAGAAAATTTTTAAATTATAGGCAGCACTACCCGTGCACTATACTTCTGATGAGAATTTTGTTGAATGGGGTAAAATTACTGAAGATAATTACATTAATTTAGCTTTAATTTTCTATTAAAACTTTTGGTCTCGATATAAAAAGCGCTTGCATGACGTTACGCACAATGTGGTTCATCTCCTGCATGAGTTCCCCCATCCCCACGACTTTGGCTTGTTTATAATACACGATAGATAAGACACTGATAAGAGGGCAAGCTCCTCAAGAACACGTTCCATTTCTTCATTGACTAGATCGACATAACTTACGGCATCCAAGATCTATCACAGAGGACTGAAAATGATAACAAACTTACTTTTTATATTCATTTTTTTAATTGTATTATGTTTATATTATATATATATATATATATATATATATATATATATATATATATATATATATATATATATATATATATATATATATATATATATATATATATATATATACACACATTAATTCGTATTCTGTAAATCAACCTATAAGCAAATAAAGTTTTGAATTTTAAATTTTTATAGTAATAATTTAAATAGGGGGAAAATTTTGAGAGTAATACTTACATGAAACCCAGTTTTTATGTACAGCACAGTACACACTGTCCCACAACAAAATATTACCTGCAATTTTAACTTCCGTGGAAGCAGAAATTTTTCATCATTCTCAAAAAAATCTATCCAAAAAAATATCTATATAGGTTTCTCATTAGTTTCATTATTTGTAAATGCTAAATGTGTTTAGTGAAAAATCTGGATATCTTTCTTTTTTTTTAATGTGTTTATTCAGAAAAGAAAATATATATGACACTTTACATAGACTATTACAATACACTCCAAGAGATTGGAAAATTCGTAAACGAGGAACGTCAGTTTTTAGATAATTTTAGGCAAGGTGACAAAAATTTGTTTTTACAATTTAAGATTAGTTTTTAGAATATTAGCAAATTGTGACAATAGACACAGATTTCAGGTTTTCACATATTAAAAAAAATTAAATTAACAATTTGTTTGTATAGTATTAAATATACAATGATGAAGGTTATAAAATTACAATAGAACACATTTAACATTTAGTTACATATTAACATATATTATGGAGATTATATCCTTATCAATAAGAAATCAATTGATGCTGTTTTATTTTAAATTTATCTGCATAATTCAAATCGATCAGTATATATAGGAATGCAATAAATTTATTACATATAATTTAAATTCCTTCTCACTAGCTTGTCTACTTTCAATATGAATAGAATTATAAAATTTTGCGCCTCTAATTGTAGGAATGCCTCTTGACCAGTTCTATACAAGTAGTTTGCTGTAAATGAACATTTTTTGTAAAATAATAATAATGATTCTTCATGAATAGTGGCCAAAATATTATAATATATTAAATACGCGTATGATAAACATTTGTCCTTAAAACTACCAAACACCACAACTACAGATTTGCTTTATATATTATATATATATATCGGATAATTTTTTTACATAATATGTTAGAATATGAATTACTGAGAGAAATTTGTTATCACGCATGCACTATAGCAAATAATGTTCATTGTTCCGTTTTTCGTGTCGTTGCATAACTTTTAAAGTTATCTCGATCTTGAGATAATGAATGAATGGGATAAGGGAGCGATTAACGTTGTCACCATTGCAACTCGGTAACGTACATTCTTTCCCACTTGTCAAATCTTAGCTCTAACAAATAAGTATTACTCATAAGTAAATCTTAATTATACCAGTAACGTTAGCACAATTAGCACAGCGTGTACAAAGTGATTATTCACGATATTTTAAGCTTCGAATTTAATCAAAATATTAGCAATTCATATCGTTGAAGTACTGCCACTGCTGGGTTCATAAAATATATCTTCTTAGTCAGAAATTTTAAAATAATTAATTTAATTTTTCATTAATTCTCTAAAAAAATATATAATATTACAACGCTAATAGCTTCATCAAATTAGAGGAGACTGATTTCTCACAGTAGTGCCATTTCTGGTTCAAACTATTATTATTAGACTATATAGATGCTAAATTTATATGACTAGTTTTAATAATATTTTGGATCAATTTTGATAACAAAAAAGTTTTATAATCTGTAAAATTTGTAAGTCATGAATTTGAATTTTTCCTTCACGGGAGCGAAGAAAGCAAAATTTTCTTTTGCTCTTAATAATCAAAAGAAAATTAAATTGTAGTTTGAGAGTACGTTTTTGCTAACTAATACAATTGTACGATGCGTGATATATTGTACGACATGCAATTAATAACAAATATAGATATTATAAATAGCCATGTAAGAGAAAATTTTGAAGGATTCGTTTTTTAATTAATTAGGGAATGGTTTTAATAGAATTTCAACGAATTTATTTTTACTGATATTTCAGCTGTAATATTTGTATTAACATTCTATACTTCTGCGCTGTAAATCAATTTCCCGTTGGTTGATGTAATGAAACCTTTATGGTTTAATGAATTCCACAAGTTAGGCGGAGGTGCAGCTTGCTAATTATTATTCACGAAGGTTCGTGCTAGCTGGATGGCAGCATATATAAGGCGACGGTGTGCGGTGACAGTAAAGCAGGCCGGTAGGACCACGGGTGTGCACATGCACTGCATGTCACCATATAATAAATATGATGCCACTATAATGCTGTTAATAAGGCAGCACTATGGACTGTCCCAATAGTACAGTTGAGTACACTCATATTGCATTTCTGAGCAGTCGTAACCACAATAGGTTCCAACTTTTGAGCTTTCAAACATTTCTGTAGCAAAGAGCAAAGTCAATACCTATTATTGACAATTGATTATGGATTGTATTATTATAATTATGACGCCACCAAAATAATACTCTCCCTGGAAAATTACCTGATCTACGATTTACATGTAGTAACAAATTTCAGTGTTGTCTCTATTTAACTGCGTATTTGTATATAGAAGAAGTTACCTTTTGTAAAGTCTATAACACAATAATATAGTTGCCAT
This sequence comes from Siphlonurus alternatus, assembly GCA_949825025.1. Classification (NCBI taxonomy): domain Eukaryota; kingdom Metazoa; phylum Arthropoda; class Insecta; order Ephemeroptera; family Siphlonuridae; genus Siphlonurus; species Siphlonurus alternatus. The sequence continues at coordinate 58,491,341 of OX463788.1, read as the reverse complement.
CTACAGGGATGAATTTTTTTTTTAATCATTTGGCTTGTACAGAGACAAACATTGATCAAGTTAACACTTATTATAAAATATAAAACTAATATTAAATTATACGTATAATTATATACAAGGACACAACACATACACAAACTATAATCTAATAAATTTTTATCATTTAACAATTTTTATGCCAAATAAACTAACTCAATACAATATTTTCTGGTAATTTACTACTAAAAAAAGATTCAACTGAATAATACTCCTTATTAATTAAAATTTTCTTTAACATGTTTAAATAAATAATTATAATATATATATATATATATATATATATATATATATATATATATATATATTATATATGTATGTATATCAGTGCACTTAACTGTATTAAGGATATACAACTTTGAAAAAAAGTGTTCATGAGCTTATAGTATAGCTTTGTGCATTCATGGGCTCGTAATGTAAATAATAATAATAATAATAATACATATATATTATATTTAAGTGTAATTGTATGGAACCCATATATTGCTTCGCACAAAATCGTCGGGGATGTGAATTCCATGAAAATGTACTTTTGACTCACTAAATTATATACTAATAATTTCAATGGCGTTAATTACACTAAATATTATATACTTTAAATATAAAATTGATTATAAGGAGTATGTTTAGTGCTATTTCGCCATCCGATTATCACGCTATCCAGTCAGAAGTAGATTTTACAAAAAATCTGGATAAAATTGATTGACTGAATTTTCCAGAGGTGGCGATGGAGAGCGCTCCTGTGAGCCGCCCGATGCCGATGCAACGCCACACGTCCAGTGTGGCGCACCCTGGCGGCGTGATGGCCATGGCCATCAGCACGGTGCGTTCCATGTCTGTGGCCAGCATCAGCTCCGAGGGATCCACAGAGAGCCACGGCGTCGAACAGGAGGAGATCGCCGCGCTGACACACGATGTACGCAACTTCAAGGAGGCGCTCGCTCACCTCAGGCGACTCTTCCATGCAGACAGAGGTAACTAGACGTTACCATGCACGTTCCCTCAGTCATATTATATACAAGACAATGGACCAACCCTCTCTTTAAGAAGAATATAAAATTCTCAATTTTAACCCCGTGGTGACTTTTTTTGTATGTGATATCATATCTATAATATAATGAAGTTCAGAATCTGAATGGTATATTATAGAGGTGAAGATAGTAAAACTTCTAATTCCTAATAAATTAATTCTTAACTTCATTCGTCCGATATAAAAATCTAGAGTAGATAGTTAGCAGTAATTGTAACGTTGTGAAGACCCACGAATGTTCTTAATCAAGTCAATTGATTTACTTATATAGTCACTCAAAATTTGCAGAATACTATAATGTACTGCATACAATAAAATTATTAATAATAAAATATAAATAAGCAAATTATGTACAAGACAAAGGTATTAAAAAATATTTAATTTACTAATGCAAAACTAACATTTATCTCCAAACTTATTATTTTCAACAAATTCGTGCACTATTAGATGAACTTAATAATCGCAACAGTACTGCAGTCAGCAAAGATCTAGGTCTATGCTTCAAAATTACTAAGGAAATTCGATTGTGTTCAAGGTTAATATTATGAAACTCATACTTTTCTCCGTAAATGAAGAATACTAAATTACTAAATATTTTATGTAAATTACTTCTCCATATTGCAGACTGTTGGCGTCTATCGCGCGGAGCCAAATAAGACCTCCTTAAAGAAAATATGCGAATAATAATAACAATACTGATGGGTCTCTTACACGAGTAGAAACATTGATCTAATTTTCATGGCTATTGAAATAGTTGCACGACTTCCTATACTGAATAGCTCCCTCGAATCTCCGACCCCATGCCAAGTGTTTCAGGTTTCAGTGGTATAGTTTAGTTCAAAACTCACCTCACCACATTTACTACTCTGGTGTGGTCACTGTCACTCCACCAGATCATGCAAAGGTGAAGACGGTACAACTTAATTAAATTCTGATGCTTGTTTTCTTCAGATACACTGGAGTGCGGTCGCGTGGCAGCACACGAGCGACTGGGCGAGGTTCTGCGCATCCTGCGCACCGTGTTGGAGAAACACCCAGCGCTACAGTACACGGAACTCTTGGTGGCTGCAGGCTCTCTCATCCAGCTCGTCAAGGGTCAGTGTCGATCTAAGTTCTCTGCACGCAAATGGAAAATTTGCATGACATTTTTTTATTGCAGAAACGGATAGAGGGTGCAAAGTTATAATGCTACTCTGAATTTTTTCAGATTTTTTTAGAGACCGGGAACTATTTTTAAAAAATTATTAAAAGTCGATTTTATGACGTCACGAGGAGTCTGTCCTTAAGAAAAGGATAGGCGCTAAACGCCCGTGACATCATAAAACTGACTTTCAATAATTTTTTAAAAATAGTTCCCGCTCTCAAAAAAAAAAAATTGAAAAACTTCAGAGTAGCATAATTTGGTACCCTCTATCCATTTCTGTAATAAAATAATGTAATGCAAATTGCCCATTTGACTAGAATATATAATTATATTTTACAAGGATACACCCCTATGAGCTTGGAGCTCGAGGCGGGGTATAGGGATAAGGGAGGGAAAGGATGGTGGCCACGGCCTGTTACGCGTTACGAGTCCCAGCATTCGCTGAGGTGAGACTGAAGGAACCGTGGAAAACCTTAGTCAGGCGAACAACTCTACTTTTTATCAATGGACCAAAGCGATGTCCAAAGCCTGGATGGAGAACCATGATGCATCCACCCGGAAAGCTAGATGAATTCACTTTTTGCTCTATTTGCACATCAGTCATAATGCTCAATACTACATTCTCGCTCGGATTTCAAATTCATAATAAAGACTAACATCATTTTTTTTGTCATAGCAAAATACATATATATGTCGTACGATGATTTTCGAATGTTATTACAGACTACACGCTCAAGTAAGCAGTTTCGTAAATTCATTTGATGGAAATAAAAGAAGAAATATTTGAGGTATCGTAGAGATAGCGGAGAATTATAAACTGAAATATAATTATACGTATTACTTCGGATAAATTATTCAAGTTTTGACTTCCGTAAATTTGATCTTGCAAGATTTTCAAGGTCACAAGTCAATTAAATAAATTAAAATCGTTTATTGATTATTAATATAGGTACGGAGTCCCCCTCTCCCCTCAAAAAAATAGAGAGAGAGAGAGAGAGAGAGAGAGAGAGAGAGAGAGAGAGAGAGAGAGAGAGAGAGAGAGAGAGAGAAATAAATGACCTAATAGCTAGAAACTGCAAGCAGAATATTGGGAGATCGCTTTTTTTTTTTTTTTTTTTTTTTTTTAATTTTCTAATAACTTTTTTTCCCAATGACTTCCATTGACTTTATCTTCGGACTGACCGCGGTACTTGGTAAACACATAGCATCGACTTTAGTGCGTGTGGTTGTTTCTTTCACATTTCTCTCTACATAATATATATATATATATAAATATGTGTACAGCATATAGCTCAAATTAATATACTCGCACTATTTTTGACATTTCATAATAATTATGATTTTGCTTGATTTATTTTGTTTTCCTAAGGCTTGGTCCCATACCTGCCGTCCGTCTGAGCATCTGCTTGAATTTTTTTTTTTTTTTTTTTTTTTTTTTGCTTAATCTCGGATGTAGATTGTTCGCCGTGCTGACCTCACCCTGAGGTTAGCCACCTTGTTCAGCACCAAATCAGAGCGGGTCACATAATTATGCAGCAGGGGCAATGATTATGCTTGGATTAAAAGTAACAAAAATGATCATGCATGTTTGTTGTTTGTGTATTGTCATATTATTAGTAAATAACTTTTTCGTGCAAAGGGTATTCATATTGAATGTATTATTTATTTCACTTTTCGGGCTTTTACCTTTGGCGGTGTTCGATGTAAATGATGTAATCCTTTTGTGTGTATAATAGTATGTTGCGATGTTCACTTATAGTGTTCGTGCACGTCACTAACACTTGCATGTACTTATACACATATCACTACGTTTCGAGAGTCAACCACTCTCTTCCTCAGGTGATCTGATTATCTGATTATCATATTATGTAAAAGCAATTTATTAAAATTCTTTTTTTAGTTTAGATACATAATACATAATGACAGCATCTGTTAAATTTTGGTGCTGCATAAAGAACCTTTGAAATATTAATTTTATTTTACTTGTAGGACACAATTATGAAGACGAAAAATCCAATCCCAAGGAGTTCTTTGATTCCATTGATCAGCTTGCATTAGCGTTTAGCAGTCGGTGAGTTAATGAAAGTCAGTTTCCTATAAATTTAGTTGCTGCTAATTTTGCTGACCTTGTATTTTCTTCCCTTCCAGAGTGTCCGAATATTTGATGGGTGATTTGGACGCCAGCACATCTCTTTCCAGTTCCGTCTCCAGCAAAACCAAAGTAAGAACCGTCGCTTTTAGAATTAATAAATCCAGGATTTGCATGTAAATAACTTTAAAAGGTTGAAGTATATCGTGATAACGTGCATCCATTTTCCCGTCGCACCAGGATTTAATTGTTTATCTTAATGACAGCCAGGGTGGATATATCAACGGTGCTCCAAGATCAAAAGTTCATCAATGATATCAAGAACCCTCTCATGGCCTACCATTGTCACATGAATACGCAGGGTACTACTCACCCCTGCCCTTAGCTGTACATTATATATTAATTGAAATTACCTTCAAGGTCATTTTAATACGTCGCAACCTAGAAATTTAAATTAGCACGTAAAATACGTAAATATTGTGCATATATGAATCATACATTAGTTATTACCTAATATACGAGCTCAAAAGAAATCGTAAACACTGCATGACTGGAATACGAGCGAAATACATAACAGTAACAATTTAACCACGTAATAAAATTTATGGCGTAAGCTTTTTCGTGACACGTGCATATGCTATGTCTATATAAAATTTGTGTATATACAACAAATTATTGCTTTTTTTTTTTTTTTTCATTTTTCTTTCCTTTTTATTATTTTGACTGTTTTCATTGAGCAATGTTTACGATTTGTTTACCATAAGCTTTTAACTAAATGGTCACAAAAGTATCATGATTATGCATTTCATAATGTCCCGGATATTAAGTAATGGAATCGGTGACGCAACAAATTTACTTCAGAGAGTATGATGCAGATTCTTCTTGTTTTCTGAAGATTGCAGATTTTTCTTTCTGTCGCGAGTGATATAACAGTCTCAATCCGAATTGGCCTAAACCTTGATTTTACATTATAATTTTAAATAATTTAGAAAGTAATGAATTCCTCAAGGAATAGTTTCATTTCATCCCAAGCGTTTCTAAATTTTTTTTCATCATTACAAAGGGCTGATCCAAAAGGGAAATCGTACCCCCGCCCCTCCTCTCTCAGACTCGGACCCCGAGAGCGTAATCCGCCTTTGATAAGTACTTGTATCAGTATAAGTTAAACTACCACTATTGTAATTGGTGTATTTTTGTTCAATATGGAGTACCGACCTCAAAATTTTTTTATTGCAGAAATGGATAGAGGGTGCAAAAATATGCTACTCTGAATTTTTTCAAATTTTTCTGAGACCGGGAAGTATTTTTAAAAAATTATTGAAAGTCCATTTTGATGACGTCACGAGGCGCCTCTCCTTAAGAAAATGATAGGACATTAACGCCCGTGACGTCATAAAACAGACTTTCAATAATTTTTTTAAAAATACTTCCCGGGCTCAGAAAAATCTGAAAAAATTCAGAGTAGCTTATTTTTGCACCCTCTATCCATTTCTGCAATAAAAAAATTGAGGTCGGTGCTCCATTGTGGAACTTTTTAAAAAGACGCGGTGAAAAAAAATCAATAAATATGGACTTTCCTTCAATTTTAAAATATAAATATTTGGAAGATTTTTAAGTTTTTCGTATTTTTATAATATATTATATAAGATACGGTATATATATATATATATATATATATTTATATATATATATATATATATATATATATATATATATATATATATATATATATATATATATATATATATATATATATAAAACGTCAAATGAAAGTATTATTGAAAGTGTTGATACAAAATGGTTAAGCGCGCCCTGTGGCGTATAATTTAAATATGCAACATGCGTCAAAATATTCGCAGCAAATAAAGTGAAATACACTGGAAAAGGGTAGCTGAATTAAAACATTTATTCACATTTTTTTCCCATCAGCCATTTAAGCCTCCTCCCCCCCCCCCCCTTTTTTGCTGATGTTAAGGCATGAAATATAATATATGTGCATTTATGTAATGACCATATATGTATAAAGGTTGTTGATATTAACTTACGTCTATGGCCAAATTTACTGAATTAAGTACACACAGGTTTGATCGTACGTAATTGACGTGAATGACACATATGAGCGAAATAAGTCTGAAGCCCATATTTTTTATTTTCTGTTAGAAATGTCACGTTTGTACATAATATAATGCATCATTTACATACATTATGCAACACTTACTTGTTCCAAACCAACCCCTCTCCCCAACTTCTCCTATTGGCGTTCCAGCAATCATACGTACCAAATAGTTGTTATAATGCACCATCTCGCTCACTAATAATGCAATGAACGTCATAGTAATATGCACCTTACTGCACACGCGCGAGTACTCTAGCTGCAGCTACACTTGTGGACTCCACTCCTCTCCAATCCAGAATTAGTCCAACTTTCGAAGAAGCAACAAGTCACTAATTGTACTGACTGTTTGTTCGTCATGGCAAACTTTTTTCAAAATATTTTGTCAATGCTTCGTCGGTGCAGCCAAGGGGATTTTCTGAAGAGACAAACTGAGATTGATGAACATTTTGAAGAATATGAACTTCCCGATACCATCGATAAGAATGTGTGTGCTATATACTTCAATTTTTAATTTCTTTTAGTGAAAAATGTTGTAATTTAAAAAAATAAAATATTTTAATTTCTTTCGTTTCGCCCGGGATATACGTTAAAAATAATTAAAAAAATATTTACGAGTGATCTCTCAACTCTGAAGTACATTTTAGAGATTGCTCGTGTACACTCCTTGCCTCAAAAAAATTCCCTTCTGCAGCCTAGTTAATCCCCATGTCCCGTATAAGGATAACTCAGGGCACGGTGATTAATAAGACTGCAGAAGGGAACTTTCAAGGGCGAGGAGTATACGTTTAAACTGTTTCATGTTTTAGTCATAATTAATACAAATAATCGAAGTAATGTTTTGTATTGTAACGCATTACCACATACATTAAATTTTAAAGTGAGTTTTCAAATACAATAGATATAAGCTCATTGTTTGTATTTAAACTCACGTAACTTATGTGCGTATATTTTCCCGTAACTCCGCTCCTGTCCCTTCGAACCGAAGCGCAAAGCACGCGGAGCTTAAAACCCGTATCAGGAAAACTGTCAAAAATTTTATGTAAAATTATCCACGGAATAAATCTTTATTTATTTATTTATTTATTTATTTATTTATTTATTTATTTATTTATTTATTTATTTATTTATTTATTTATTTATTTATTTATTTATTTATTTATTTATTTATTTATGTATTTATTTATTTATTTATTTATTTATTTATTTATTTATTTACTTACTTACTTACTTACTTACTTACTTACTTACTTACTTACTTACTTACTTACTTACTTACTTACTTACTTACTTACTTACTTACTTACTTACTTACTTACTTACTTACTTACTTACTTACTTACTTACTTACTTACTTACTTACTTACTTACTTACTTACTTACTTACTTACTTACTTACTTACTTACTTACTTACTTACTTACTTACTTACTTACTTACTTACTTACTTACTTACTTACTTACTTACTTACTTACTTACTTACTTACTTACTTACTTACTTACTTACTTACTTACTTACTTACTTACTTACTTATTTATTTATTTATCTATTTAATTTGTTTTTGTACGCAAGGTACGTGCAATGCAGAATCCAATGGCTTACGATTATAGTTCCTTCCAAGGAAATATTAAGTTTTTAAAATCCATTCATCTCTTCATCTACTCTGGCATTTTTCAGCTACGTCGGGATAACAGCTCCAGTAACCTGGCCGTATATGCCGAAAATGGAATACTGATTCGGAGACCGTTGCTGCAACTAACGCATTTTGTGATGCTCATATTACAGTCGTACGAGACCCTCGCCGCGAAGAGCCCTGGTGGCCGTAACTGGGGCCGGAGTGGCGGTGGGGTGGCAAGCGAGGAAGGGCCATCTGGGGAGCACCCTGACTCGGACCTTCTGCGTACGGAGCACTCAGTGGAGGGGGTGCTGCGGCTCGCCAAGGGGTGCTCCAAGTACCTTAAGGACATGAGCACATACGCTGAAAAGAGAGCAAATCTTGATTTAGAATACTCCAAGAATCTGTCCAAGCTTGCCCAGACCGTGCGACCTTTGATTAGTGAAGAGGTAAGTCCATATTCCCTCTATATCATCTTTTATGATTTTAATTTTGAAATGATTAATTTATAAATCAAATTTTAATCGAAATAAATGTTAATAAACATTTATAGATTAGCTCATTAAAGTACAGAGAAGTTTGAAGTCCATGTTCTAGCTGAGCTGAAATGTCAAAACATTGAAAAAATTAAAGTATTGAAAATTATATCAACTTTTAATTATTTTCTCGAGACCATAATATAATGGCCATACATTAAAGATTTTATGGTTTAGGGAGCCCCTGAACCTCTTTTGGTTATAATTGATTTTACCAGCATTGAGTATTTTCTTTTTTTAGTTTGTTAAGTGTTAAAGGCCCTAGCTATGACCATTTCACAGTATTAAGTCCACAGTTAATATTACCTCAGTATGATACGGCTGCATAAAAAAAATTGTTCCAGCAGCAATAATATCAGAGATAATAGCCGATGAAAAGGCACCTGTGACGTCATTTGTACCCATTATGCGGCGACGGTATAGGGAAATCTCTGATGCAAAAGATTATAGGTTCACTCTAGCTGCATGCAACCACGGACATAATTTTAATTCTGGAATGTTGAAATTTTATCAGGGTAGTTTTGATAGTATTTGTCAAATATCCTGAAAGAATTTTGTTGTTGACATTCACACAGACTGACTTATTGCAGTAGCAAGAAGAGAAAAATGTTGCATAGGAAAACAATGTTAAATATTTGGCTTAATATTGCTACTGCAATAAGTCAGTCTGTGTAAACGTCAACAACAACAAAAAATTCAGGATATTTGACAAATACTATCAAGACTGCCCAAGTAAAATTTCAACATTCCATATGTCCGTGGACGCAGCTAGAGTGAACCTATCTTTTGCAGTGATTTCCCTATACCGTCGCCGCAGAATGGGTACAAATGACGTCACAGGTGCCTTTTCATCGGCTATTATCTCTGATAATTATTACTGCTGGAACAATTTTTTTTTATGCAGCCGTATCATTCTAAGGCAATATTAACTGTGGACTTAATACTGTGTAATGGTCATAGGGCCTTTAAAAAAACAATGTATTGCGAGGAGAAGTGATAATTGAACCTTTCAGGCCCCGAATCATCATTAACTATCATTAACTAACTGCCAATAATTTGAACACAATATTCTAGCTTTCTTTTCACAACTCGAGACAGAGCACATGCTACTATTGCTCTCCGTTTGTTAGCAGTGTGCCGTATAAATACATGTCAAGGAGTTGTGTAAAAATCAGAACATTTTCTATTTAATTAAATCGTCTTTAAATCGTAAAATTATTAACAAAATACGTAGAGTAACTTATTATATAATAACTTTTTATGCTTAGTTTTCCATTGCACAGTATTTCCTAAACGGACCTCATCGATGCAGTTTATCAATTATTATATACAGATGAAAATGATGAAATATAATTTGTCTTTAAATTCAAGGATGATTAGAACGTTTTCAGAATTTTTATAAGAACTGCCATCTTATTATGAGTACAAACAAATAGGACAGCATATATGCAATATGTATATGTACCAGTACATAGCACTGCAAGTACTGCAATTTCTCTCTCTTCGACTGTCTCGTATTATATATAACTCTGTAAATTTATGCATTGGGATCTTACATATTATAATATTATATATATATTACAATTTTTCGAAAACAACTTGCTTTAAAGCAGCATACAATAATTCAAACAGTTTAATTACCTCTCCCCTTCCTCACATAATTTCATCCGGTACACACATATATATGTATGTCCATTGAAATGATTTGTTGATTTTTTCAGAGCCACCTTCCCCTCCAGTCAATTTATTGCACGGCCCTGGACCACGATATCTCAAACTGTAACACCTTCCAGGCCACCAGTGCTGAAATATTGGGAGAAAGGTTCCTCGAGGTGAGTTTTAATTGTTGTGCTTACAACATGACCGGATAAAATAATGCATATTTTTTAAACCCTCAAACGTCTTCTCTCACTTTTATTGTTATTGTTATTAAAGTAAAACCAATGGCATGTCTGTTTCCTCATAAAATTTGAGTTAGTATTTTCTAAAATTATAGTTCTAGTGCTCCTCCATATGAAACCAAAGTATGAAAAATTCCATCTCTCATACATTCATCAGTAAAAAAAATTCAAAGTCACAGAGAACGCGTCGTTTAACATGGAACCTTATCGGACGCAAAATTTTTGGAAAACAGTTGATTCCAGTTTAAGATTTAAGTCTTCCAAATTTATATTATTACTTTGATATAACAATAAACACAATTTCAAGCAAGATTATCACAGTAAATTTATTTATTATTGAATGTAATTTAGTTGCAAATTAACATTGAAATGTATCGTGAAAAGATTATAAAAAATAAAAACATTAAATTGGGCGCAATTCACAAAGATGCTATTCAGGTTTATCATTGCAACCACGTGGTTATCGACATTGATTTTGGATAACGCTAAATTTGAATTGCGAAATGTGAATATTTTTCTTCGTGAATTATGTCCTTTATGTCTAAAAAATGCAAAAGTAAAAATAATAATTGTTTGATACAAAACTGTACTGCTCATTCTAAATTTGACATGCTGTTGCAGCCAATGAGTGAACGACGCAGCGAGCACGAGCGTCGTCGCAAGCAGCTGAAGGAGCAATGGCAACGTGAGGTGAAGCGACTGCACGAGGCCGTGGGGGTGAAGCGTAAGGCCTACACGGTGTTCGCTCAACGCCAGCAAGCCGTGCGAGCCGCCGCCGGGCCTTCTTCCGAGGTCAGCGAGACTGGCACGAAACAGGAGAGGCGGCGCAGGGCAGAAGAAGAAAATATGCACAAGGTGAGCATTGCAGCCAGCTCACCCTCTGCTAGTAAATAACTAAATATGGTTTCTCAAGCGCCCCAAACATCGCATTGTAAATTTGTAACCGTCTTCCTTGAAGCCGCGCGATAATCGACTGAACGCTCTTTTTTCATTAAGCTCCGGAGCACGCACATACATGATGTAATACCCTGTCAGGGGAATCTTGTATACTGACTGAAGTGACTTGCAGGCGCTCGAGGCCGAGGAAGCCTACAAAGTGGCGAGCATGGACGTTGAGGACCGTGCGCTGCAGCTGCAGCGCGTCAAGGCGGAGGTGCTGCACAGTCTGCAGGCCCTGCTGCTGCAGTTTGATATTACCATCAAAGCGGCCACTATGAACCTCTTCCAGCTACAGCACGCCGCTACCTCCCGAGCACCGGCTCAGGTATTGTTTGCTTAATACTTTTCTCAATATTATTAAACTTATACACCAAAATTTCCGGTGTGCTTGATATAGTTCCAGAGTCTGTATGAAAGCAGCTGCCAATATGAACCTGGCATGCAGTACCACGAATTTGTTTCGAGGTTCTGCAAACTGACAAGTCAGAAGCATTCACTCGAGAGCTCAGCAAGCTTCTCAGGAGTGGAAAAGGAGCCAAGGTCTCTCGACTCTCTCAGCTTGGATCATGACTTTTCCCTCAATCCTCAAGGTACGTCGATCCTGCTTGTACGTTCGTTGCAAAAATTGAAACAAGTTAAAATATATTAATTTACTAAATGTATATAGAGCGAGGCAGAAGATGGTAGAGTGATTTAATTTAGGGGCAATCAACACTTTCATTTGTTATCCCTGTATTTTTTTTATAATATATATGTTGGCACCAAAGCCCGAATTCGGGCAAAGCCCGAAAAAAATGCGCACATCTAGGTGTGCCCCTAGCGATTTGAGCAAAGCCCAAAATTAACAAATATTTCGGGCTTTGCTCATTTAAATTTTATCATTTCTAGAAGTGCTCAAATCGAAAAAAGCAAACCCCGACGAGAAGTTTTATTTCGGGCTTCGCTCACTGTTTTGATCATTTCTAGAAGTGCTCAAAGCAAAATGAAAAATAATAATTAGAAATTGTGCCGTATTATAGTAATAATTTGTAATAAATAATAAAACAATAAAACATTGTAAGGGGCATTCACAAAGTCTTAAGACCACATTTAAGGCTCGATAATTTAAAGCTTGATTTTATAGACCCAAAATTTCTGGTCTTAAATTATTGAGCCTTAAATGTGGCCTTAAGGCTTTGTGAATGCCCCTTTGTGAATTTAATAATATTTTTATTACATCCCTTTTTTAATTAACTGACAAAAATACAAATTTAACATTTTAGCACAGCGTGTATATTATTTTTTTATTAAAACATTTTTTTCTAAATTATTCAAGTCATACTGAGGAATACGATTTTGTCACACTTTTTATTTTAATATTGTGTATGTTAATTAATTTAAATAATTTTTTACAGCTGATATATTATAAAATCATTTTAACTTAATTTATAGAACTTGCTAGGAAGCAAAGAGCTCTTCAAGATAGTATAACCAAACCTACCAATTAAAAAAAATAAGCATGCAAAATAAATAATTATTATAATTATTATACAGGAGTCAGATCTGATTATTACCTGATCTTATTACTACCTGAACTTGACTTATTTTTGCAGAGATTACTATCATGGCATTTTAAATTTCATCTAATTTTTTCTTTGCATAGCATGCATGTTTTAGAATGACAAACTTTCTTGCAGTTGCAAAACAGAAAACCTTGCTTTGAATTTGCTAATGCTGCTGCTGATCTGAGAGACTCTTTTCTTTGTCATGTGTGTTACGTCGTCCGAACTTACGTTAGAAATTGTTCATCTGCAACCTGGAATTCATTGCTAGAGTATAATTGTAATCATACCCTTTAATTTAAAAAATATATATATAATAATAAAAAAATTTAAAGTGTCTCTCAGTGTGACAAAATCGTATTTTTTCAATATGACTTGAATAATACAGAAAGAAAAGTTTAAAAAAAAATAATACTATACTGCAATATACACGCTATTAATGTTAAATTTGTATTTTTATCAATTAATTAAAAAAATTAAACAATTAAAATATTATTAAATTTAGACTATTTTATTGTTTTATTATTTATTGCTATAATACGGCACAATTTCCAATTATTATTTTTCATTTTGCTTTGAGCACTTCTAGAAATGATCATAACAGTGAGCAAAGCCCGAAATAAAACTTCTCGTCGGGGTTTCCTTTTTTCGAGTTGGGCACTTCCAGAAATGATAAAATTCAAATGAGCAAAGCCCGAAATAAAACTTCTCGTCGGGGTTTGCTTTTTCCGGTTTGAACACTTCTAGAAATTATCAAATTTAAATGAGCAAAGCCCGAAATATTTGTTAACTTCGGGCTTTGCTCAAATCGCTAGGGGCACATCTAGGTGTGCGCATATTTTTCGGGCTTTGCCCGAATTCAGGCTTTGGTGCCAACATATATACTGTACTCCACAGTTTATATAGATAATTGCTTTATGTCAATTTTTAAAACATACGCAAGAGAGTCATGAGGATGCAAAATATTCATTCCAAACTATAAAACAATATGATTTTCTAATTTAAGGAGTGAAAATTGAACATCTATGTGGTGTTATACTGTAGAACTCTTTCAGTTTCAGAAGAAATAAAAACATTAAAAATTATATATCAATAGTATCGATTAATGAGATTCGTTTATAATTTTTTTCAAAGTCAAACAATATCAATAAAAGGTCTTTACTAAATATGATATCGATAGAATCAGTGATTAAGTAATACATCTGGTGTTTTGTAGGCCCCGATGGCAAGGCGGCATTCAGCAGCAAGAAGGCTTGGGTGTCAAGCTGCCCTGCTAGCGATACTGACAGCAGCCACAGCACCAAGAGCCGCGAGCCCTCGCCCACCAGTACGCGTCCACCACAGGCCGATAGTGAAGATATCTCTAAGCACCTTTCAGACACAGGTAAAGTTCACCGTACCATGCTGGAAAAGTGAAGGGGCTGTTGTTGATGAGGATTAATATTGTTATTACTTTTTTTTTAAATTGTTTATTGGTAATTTAACTTTTATAATCATGAAAATCATGAGCTAACCACACACCATACATTTATGTTTTGAAATCTCGTAAAAAAATTTCTCTTAATATTCAGCATTATATATAATACTTAAATGATGAAAAGGCTTCTTTACTTAAAAATTGCAGATTTCTCTACTTCTCCACCGTCTTGGCGGCCTGCGCGAGCATGTTGGGAGCATGTTTGCACTCATCCCCTGTAAAGTAGACTGTTTGCGTCTACCACAATATTGAATATTTTCGAGTCTGCCTTGTAAAAATTGTTGTTATAAATATCTGTTGCAGAGGGTCCCAGTAGCCAAACGTCAGACATGTCCAGAGCTGCAATGACTCACCGGTTCAACGACACCACCCACATGAAGACCAGATGTCCCGAGTGTGATACAAAAGTGTTTCGCCAAGCCTTGGAGTGTTCGGAGGTAATATCATTGCTTCAGTTTGCCTCACAGATACGTTTATTAAATATATATTATAAAATGACACCATATCCCTTGCGGAGTAAGCCAGCATCAGTATTACCTAGGTCGTTGATGCCCGAGGTAATTTTATTAAATTTGGTAATTAATTAGTCAAGCTGTGCTCAGCTAGTAATATAATGTAGTAATTAAAAAAAAAACAGTAAAAAATAAAATTATGATAATTAATTCACCTCCGATTTAAAATTCAAATAATTTAATTTTATACATAAAGCTATACGAATTCAGATGTTACTTAGCTAAATATTGTTACCTTTGAAAAAGTTAAATTTGTTAGTAAATAGCGTGTTCATTTATTTCTAATTTATTTATTTATTTATTTATTTACTTATTTATTTATTTATTTATTTATTTATTTATTTATTTATTTATTTATTTATTTATTTATTTATTTATTTTTTTTTATTTATTTATTTATTTATTTATTTATTTATTTATTTATTTATTTATTTATTTATTTATTTATTTATTTATTTATTTATTTATTTATTTATTTATTTATTTATTTATTTATTTATTTATTCATTTATTCATTTATTCGTCTATTCATCTATTTATTTATTTATTTATTTATTTCACCAATATAAATTACAAAAATACAAGAAATGTATTTTGAAATGGATGCATGTATGCTAATGTATATATGAAATGCGTTATTATTGACTCGATGGTGCTTGCAGTGCGGTCTGATCTGCCACAAGGAGTGCACCAAGACACTGTGTATCACTTGTGGTCCAACACGACTGCCAGAGCGACAGAGTGTGTTCGGCGTGGAGCTGATGCAGCATTTGGCTGCGACTGGGGTAACGGTGCCGCGTATCGTTACCAAATGCATTCAGGAAATAGAACAAAACGGAATCACCATGAAGGTAAGAACACCACGAACTATATTGAATGTACGTACATACAGAGTGACAAGATTCGCAATTAAATTACTTCCCCCCACCCTCTCCCCTTTACGGCATTTAAAAACCTCAAATTCATTTTATGGGATTTATAATTATATTATATAAATATGTATTTATGTAACTAAGGTTAACATAATTTTATATGTTAACCTTACCTTGGAGTTACCAAGGCAAAAAGGAGGTCGTAATCCCAATACTAAAAAACGTTTTTTTTCTCGCTAATATTTTTTATTAAAAAATAAGTTTGCTTATCGTGGCTATTTTAGGATTAGTAAAATGTTTTCAGATTTTTGGGAGCAGTTTTTTTACATTTTTTTTTCCACACCTTAAGGTAGAGATAACGCCGAACAGCTGATCGACGTAATGCCCTTTGATTAACATGTAAACCTTAGCAAATTGACAAAAATTCTGAAATTTTTTTGAGAGGCAGATATTAGTGCCTAAACGCCATAGAAAAAATTTCAAAACGATTTAAGCAGCCGATTTTTTTTAATTAATTTTTTTAATTTTCAGCATAGGGCTTTCCCATGGAGAACCAAACTAAAAAATTAATTTAAAAAAATCGGCTCGTTAAATGCTTTTGAAACTTTTGCAATGGCTTTTAGGCACTAATATCTGCCTCTCAAAAAATGTTAGAATTTTTGTCAATTTGCTAAGGTTTACATGTTAATCAAAGGGGATTACGTCGAACAGCTGTTCGACGTTATCTCTACCTTAAGACAGTTATTGTATGGTCACTTCGATCCTCCCCCCCCCTCCCGCCCGGTCGTTTAATTGTAAAAGGTAAGGTTAAATAAAAATGAAATGGATGTTTATTGTTAATATGAGCCATACTTTTTAACTGTAAAATAGACCATTACATATCAAAATATTTTGTTTCTCAGAATATTTTTCTACTTTTTTTTTTCTTTTTTAATTTGTGGGTTGATATTGAGAATCAATGTAGGAGATCGTGTTGTTTTACTTTTCAGGGTCTCTATCGTTGCTCTGGGGTGAAGTCGAAGGTTGAGAAGCTCTGCCATGACTTCGAGGTGGGGGCAGAGCGTGTCGACCTAAGTGGAATTAACGCCCACGTCATTGCCAGTGTTTTGAAGCTCTACTTGCGACAGCTCCCTGAGCCCCTGCTCACCTTCAAACAGTATCCAAACTTCGTGAGGTGAGTATACTAATTAATTACATTACAGTATTTAATTTACAAATAAATTGACTGTAATGGACAACCTGTTTTATTACATATTTGGTATTGTCAAATTGATGTATTGTTATATATAATTGTTTTCACATTTTTTTTTTTTTTTTTTGTTCATAACAGCCTCAAAATTAAGGGGTAAGGTGCTGTGACATCATAATCATTCAACGTTTTTCCCTTTGCTTGTGTCTTAAATATTTGAATGAATATGACATTACAGCTTTTTGCAGCAAGATTTTAAGGGTGCGTGTTAGAGGGTTAAAAAAATATAAAAAAATGTTGACAGTCCAAGGTCCTTTATTCAAATGTATACAATTTTTTGAAGGTTGTCCGTTCTCTCATTTATCTGTATGACAATTATATAATTATACTATATCAAAATTATATAATTTTAAGTGTAGGATTGAGTTAGTCAAAACAAGATGTGGTTAGGGCGGTTATTGCATCTAATATTTGGACTAGAATTTTATATATTAGAAGTGTCATAAAAAGCTGTTGTATTTGTTATATATATTGCAGAATTGCCAAAGAATGTGCGGCCCCGTCAGACGCAAGTGATGCGGTGTGTGAGTTGGAGAGAATAGTGAACAGCCTACCACCGCACTACCTTGCTCCACTAGCTTCGTTGATGCACCACCTGCAGCGGGTATCCATGCACTGCGAGGAAAACAGCATGACCTCCAGAAACCTTGGTATTGTGTTTGGACCCACACTGCTGCGCTTGCCCGATATGAACCTCTCCGCCGAACAGGGCAATGCGGGGCACCAGACGCGTGCCATTGAACTGCTCATAACCAACGCTAAGCAGTTGTTCCCAGCACCAAACCAAGACATAAAACAAGATCGAAACCAAGAAGAGTACACGTCTCTTACCAGTGAGGTGGTGGCTGCCATGCAAGTAGCACTGCCTGGATTTATCCTGGAAAATAACGCATCGCAAACCAAGGACTCGATGTCAAGTCCAGATGGGGATATTGGCCCAGGTAATTTTAATTGTGATATTCTTTGTAAGATTAGAAATGAATATTTACAAAATAAACATGATAAATTGTGCAAGCTATTTTGCTTATACTGTACATTGTTTTGATGCAATCAAGGTTTATTATTGTGATTTTTTTAAAATAAAAATAGTATTCTAAATAGATACGTATATGTTCTACGTATAGCACATTGGCACGATACGATAGCAGGATACGTACGCATCTTCTGAATAATTTCTTGCGATTTCTACATAATATACAACATGTATTGTAATGCTATAATTTATATTCAATAATTTTAAAATTTTACTAAAAATGTTACGATATGATCGGAAAAAAAAGAAAGGCTTTGAATTCATGAAATATTGTATGAATTATTTTCTGTTGTATTTTACAGTATATTATAATATATATATTTTTTTTTCATAATGAAAATTGTTAATGCTGGATATAATTGTATTCGAATGAATTCATTAAGTAATTTAGTTATTTATTTATTTATTTTATTTTTATTTTTGCATTATGCTAAATATATATATATATATATATATATTCTGCGGGCAGTATCAATATTGCCAGAGTTATAACGTAAAATGATGTCGGTAAAAAAATGAAAGTATTTAGCATGGTAACTGGTAACAATATGATTTCTTCAATATAATATTATATACACAATATCTAGCCTTACATAGAATCTAGTATCTGACTTGCTGTTCAATAAATTCAACAGAAAATGGAGTCTGTCAGTATGACCGATTGTGACGAATATGAGACTCTCGATGTGAGATTTAGGAACCATTTACTCGGCCATGCACTGCTAAAAATAATGATCGGAAAAATAAAATTAATTTTTTAAGCGACTAATAATTCATTATATTACGATATTATACTGATGTAAATCGAGTGTTTAGAAATAGTGTTGACTTGTTAGTTCAGATTTTTTCCATGGGTGCTTATATAGTTTTGAATATTTGGATTATGAGCTATGTTTTTCTGTTGATTATTTATATTATTATATAGAATATATAGACACATGCCCATATAGGGTTTACATGATCGATAGAAATAGAAGGATGGAAAAAATTACTGCGTAAAAAAAGAAAAAAATGTACATATAATATAAGAAGTTTCAGATGGAAAATTAGATAGCATGTTACGGTATAGTTAAAAAATATTATTAGATATATCAATCTTGATATAGATATATTAGATATCAATTACAGATGCATAATTGGAAGTTGAAGAGGCGTAAAATTATATTAATAAGAGTCTGTTTGAAGAGAGCTCACATTTGCATGCTGTTTTTTATTGTTACATTTGATAATATCAATATAATTATTCAATATTTCATCAAAATTAATATTTTTTAATTCAAGATTTTAATTATTTCTCTGACTAATTATAGAGCTTGAAAATATATAATTTAATTGAGTGCTAAAAAGAATGGGATGCTAATGTATATATATCATAATTTTGGTGCAGACGACATCATTCTGGGCTTCACTTCTGATGACGAGTTACCGGAGTCTCTGCTGCCCGACTGCTCGCCACTAGAACCAAGCTCCCCTCTGCTGCAGCGCAGTTCTAATACTCAGATCTTCAGAGGGGCATTGCGAGACTACAAGGGACTGGAGGGGGTGAGTTGTAGAAACACTTTGCTTATTTTCTAAATATTACATAACTAGCCAATTATTCCTGAGCATTAATAAAATTGACACAATTATTACGTAAAATGATTATGAATGTCGGTAAAAAAATGGATGTATTATTTTGCATGGTAATTAAATAATAAAAGAATTTTATAATTTCTTCATATATATATATATATTATATGCTAATTACAGCAACTTGTTTGCTATCCAAACTATATACCCATTAATGCTGAATTTGAAAACTCGTAATTTAAATTAAATTATAATAAGACATTTTTATCAACTTAACTATATAATAATATAGCACTCCCAATTAGAATTAAAATATGTTTTTGAAGTTAGTGAATAATTTTACTGCTAACTTATTGTATTTCCATGTAAAATGCATGTTCAATAGCAATTTTGCTTTAACATAGTTATATATTTCTTCTTTTCTTTTTCTTACAGAATGCATCTTTAATTCTCAATTTACCCGACGCTACAGAAAGCTCTCATTCGGGGATATTAAGGAAAAGCAAAAGTGAAGCCAATAACATAACAATTAAAAAAAGTGTAGAGCATGATGAAAGTCGATCTGTTAAAGAAGTGCACAGCACAGCTGCAAAGGTTTGCACTTTGGCAAGAGTTGAAAGTTTGGCTGATTTCGATTACGAATGCCACGAGGCTCGGCGAGAGGAGCTGAGTATGCACGAGACCAGCCACGGAGAGGGGCACAGAACCAGCAAAGGTGACGATTGGAGAGACTCAACACATTGTTGTCAATAATTGTTATAATTATTGAAAAATATTAAAATGTTTTTGTTATATATATATATATATATATATATATATATATATATATATATATATATATATATATATATATAATATAATATAATGTAATGTAATATAATATAATATAATATAATATAATATAATATAATATAATATAATATAATATAATATAATATAATATAATATAATATAATATAATATAATATAATATAATATAATATAATATAATATAATATAATATAATATAATATAATATAATATAATATAATATAAATTTTATAGTAAATAAAGTATTTTTTTAAGAACAGAATTAAAACCATATATATTTTAATTTTCTTAAAAACATGCATGCAGGTACACATAAACTTTCAATTAATTATTTTAAAATTATCTCTGGGGGTTAAATAATTTAATCATACAATGAACCGCTCAAATGTTTCTTTGCTTGTTAATTTTAATCTCTATATTATTATGTTTGTTATGTGTTTTTTTTATCATTATTTTATTATTGCAACCTTTTCTAGATTTAATTATTTAATTTGAATTATGCATGCTAGCTGTTGATAACTTTCTTTTGGAAGACAAAAACAATAGTTAAAGATTCCAAATTGTATACTTTTCTTTTTTAAGTTATTGCGTGCTTTAATATGTAGCAAAATTATTGTTTCCTAAGTTTTTTTATTTAGATCTGTAATTTTATACGGACTTGTGCTAATATATTTGTAATGTTCAATTGCAGAAGTCTGTCAAGTGGAGGTTGGTGTGTCATCTGCAAGCAGCAGCAGCAGTAGCGTTGTGCACTCCTCGCTGAAGCTGGTGAAGAGCCACTTGGGGCGACGCAGTTCAAGCGAGAGGTCCAGCCAGCACCACACCGAGAGCAGCAGCCTCACCGAGAAGAAACAAGGCCAGCAACGTCACTCGTCTCTAAGACTTGTGACGAGCCACTTGGGGCGACGTAGTTCAAGCGAGAGCACCGGACAGCACCTCTCTGACAGCAGCACCGTCACGGAGAAGAAACAAGTCGCAACACACAAAGAAACACACCATGTATTGAATTTGCGTACAAAATGATGTGTAAAATTCCAATTTACATTTATGTATATAAAGGCTATATATAATTATATACTTTTTCAATTAATTGAGCCTTTTAATTTTATGCATGTAATTAAAATAATTGTGTACATCATGTACACATACTATCTAGATATAAATCAAAGCCATAAGTAATTTTAATTAATTGTGTACAGTAAAATTATGTAGTATTGTTGAAAAGTTTGCAGGCACTTATAATGCATTTGGCAATTTGACAAATTACTGATATTTTTCATTACATAACAGCATTGTATTTAAGTGCTTTTCAATTAACTGCAATCCCAAAGAAAACGTAGTTATTATTCATATGAAAAAAAAAATGCAATTCTAATAATTATATACTTGTATTTTATAAATATAAAATATTACTAAATAATAACTATTAATGTTTCTAATGTTTTTTTCCGTGTAAATTTTCAATTTTTAGATGAAATCACCTTAATGTAGGTGTAGTTTATTTTATATAATCATACTAAGTTTATTAAATAATGGAACCAGTAAGATACCTGTAGCATCCATAAATTTGATACGGCGAAATGTTTCTAATAAACAAACTGAACTCTCCTGGACATGCAATATAATATACCGTAGCGTTATAACTTCAAGGAGTTTTCGAGGAAGCCAGTTTTATTATTTTTTTTTTCTTTAAATTTATTTCAGAACTTATTGCACACACACAAATTTAACTGTATTTCTTATCAAAAGGAAAAAAAAAAAAATAAGAGAAAAATAATAAAAACTGATACAGAGTTAATACAGAAGTGAAATGTTAGCGAAAAAAACATGAATTGTTTCCCAGGTGTATAAAGAACAATAAAAAAATACAAATATGTTCAACATTTCATTTTTATTGGATGCATAACCAGACAAAAATTGCAGACGTTAAAAAAAATATAGCAATTATAAGGTAGATAAAATTAACGCAAATGAAAGAAATATGTAGCTATAACTTCAGCAAGTAATAAGATATGTAAATATTAAAAAAATGCACTCTACATGTAAAAATAACTTCACAACAACAATATAATTATCTAGTACTACTGAGTACTACACAGTACACACTCACACTCTAAATTGTAGTATCGCAAAAAATATGAAAATGATAAAGACCCATACTATACTAAACCCAAAATCATAACACGGTGGCACTATTCTATAAAATTTAGGTTTCAATGTTTAAAAAAAAAAACAAAAAAACAGTGACATTTTGAGTTGAAGATGATTTTCATGCAGTATCGACCTCAACCTCAAAAATATGTTTGCGCATAAATGGATAGAGGGTGTAAAGTTATGGTACTTTGGGATGTTTCTGAGTCCAGGAAGTATACTTAACAAGTTTTGGCGAGGTCAGGTTTGTTGGCAATGCTCTCTTTTTCGGCTATCCTTTTATAAGGGATAGGGGGATAGGCGGCAGGTGCCGCCTGAAAATCATACTTTCAACTTTCAATGTTATTTTAACAAAAAAAATCAGAGTAGCTTACCTTTGCACCCTCTATCCATTTCTGCAATAAAAAAAGAAGTCTATACTCCATGGCGCTTTACACTGACGAATTGCTTTGATAAAGCATAATCAAACAAAAGTGACAGCGGATGGACTAGGCATACGTACGAGTCTTTTTGCTACTGGCGAGGATGAAGCCCGAGCCTCCCCGGATATACACTTTTATTAGGTGACAAACTTTAGATACTTATTATACCGTTATACAATATATGTATGAAAAAAAATGACGTAGCAGGTATCAAGCAGGGCACTGTAATACCAGTAATTTTACCAATGTAGAATTACGCCGTGCTGACCTCGCCCTGAGGTTAGGCAACTTGTTCAGCACCAAATCAGAGCGGGTTATATAATTTTGTAGCAGGGGCAATAGTTGGGTTACGTCGGAGTGGTACAACGGAGTTGATTTTATCACACCTTTTGAAGGTAATATGAATAATAATTTTATTAATAGAAATAATACACTATTAAAGTAATTTTTTATCTATATACTGTAAGAATAGTATTACATCTACGTGAAAAATACCGCGTGTATAATAATTTTTTTTCAAAACTTACACACATTCAATTTTGGATTAATAATTGATATATCATGACAATTTACGTTAAAATATTATGGCTGTAATGCAGAATGTTTCACAAAATTTACGATAATTACGATACACGGTGAATTTAGCATACTTGAACAAATCTGTTCTGCAACAAAACATTCTATTTTACTGTATGGACTTACCCCATAACACCATATTTCATTTCATTAGAAAATAAATGTAAATAATTAAGTTAAGCAATTGTAAAACATGCAATTCCAAGCACTTCAAAACACACTTGTAAGCTATTTCATAAGTAACTGAAGAGGTGTCTTTGTACAAAAAAGGCTTCTTTTGTGTTTTAAAATTATTGCAAGTTTTTTTTCTTTTTTAATGGAGTATCGACCTAATTTTTTTATTGCATAAATGTATAAAGGGTGAAAAGTTATGCTATCCTGATTTTTTTCAGATTTTTTAAAGCCCAGGAAATATTTTTTAAAAATTATTGAAAGTCCATTTTGTGACGTCACGCGGCGGCAAGCCCTATCTTTTTTTCTTAAGGAGCGGCGTCTAGTGACGTCACAAAAAGAACTTGCACCCTCTATCCATTTCTGCAATAAAACAAAAATTGAGGTCGATACCCGGCCGGTATTACTGATATTTACTGCATGTTTTCCTGATATTTGATTATTAGTAAAAAGCATATAGCTTTTTCCCCATCGATAGTAAATAATAAAATACAAAAAAATATTAAATATTTTATGTCATTATATGACATTAATGATCGAATCATTGTTCTTTTGTTTTGTTTTTTTTTGGGGGGGGGGGGCAAAGGGAGTGACGAGCGGGAGGCGGGACGGCTCCCCCCTTAAATTCGTTTTGCAATGGTGATATGTTTGTGTTTTAGTATATTTGTATTATTATTAATTATTATTATGTATGAATGATGTAATTCATGTTATAGTACTTGTGCAGATAGTGATTGAATTGAAAATTGAATTGACTGTTTGAATGAAAATCAAAAATAACAAAAATGATCACGCATGTTTGTGTATTATCATATTATGTAAAAACAAATTAATTCTTACTTTAGTTTAGATAATACATTTTATGACTGCATCTGCATGTTAAATTTTGGTGCTGCATAAAGAACCTTTGAAATATTAATTTTATTTTACTTGTAGGACACAATTATGAAGACGAAAAATCCAATCCCAAGGAGTTCTTTGATTCCATTGATCAGCTTGCATTAGCGTTTAGCAGTCGGTGAGTTAATGAAAGTCAGTTTCCTATAAATTTAGTTGCTGCTAATTTTGCTGACCTTGTATTTTCTTCCCTTCTAGAGTGTCCGAATATTTGATGGGTGATTTGGACGCCAGCACATCTCTTTCCAGTTCCGTCTCCAGCAAAACCAAAGTAAGAACCGTCGCTTTTAGAATTAACAAATCCAGGATTTGCATGTAAATAAAAATAACTTTAAAAGGTTGAAGTATATCGATCGTGATAACATGCATCCATTTTCCCGTCGCAACAGGGTTTAATTGTTTATCTTAATGACAGCCAGGGTGGATCAATGGTGCTCCAAGATCCAAAAGTCCATCGATGATATCAAGAACCCTCTCATGGCCTACCATTGTCACATGAATACGCAGGGTACTACTCACCCCTGCCCTTAGCTGCACATTATATATTAATTGAAATTACCTTCAAGGTCATTTTAATACGTTGCAACCTAGAAATTTAAATTAGCACATAACATATTGCATCATTGCATTGTGAATTTACGAATGAACGAATCATACATTAGTTATTACCTAATGAAATAGCTTAAAAGGAGTCGTAAACACTGGCTGGATAACGAGTGAAATATAAAATTTATTAATTAGCTAATTAGTAACAATTTAACCATGCACGTAATAAAAATTGTGACGCACACTGTTTCGTGACACGTGTATGCTATGACTATACACACTAAAGTATTCCTTTTTTCATTTTTCTTTCCTTTTTATTATTTTGACTGTTTTCATTGGGCAATGTTTACAATTTGTTTACCATAAGCTTTTAACTAAATGATCACAAACCAGGGGGGAGGCTCGGGGGCAGCGCCCCCCCCCCCCCCTGAAATTTTAGATTTAACATGGGCAATATAGAGATTTCTTCCACTCCAAATTTTTTCTTTTTAACATTGTTAACATTGGCATTATGAAGACCCCCCCCCCCCCCGTAATTTGGTTCTGGATCCGCGCCTGTCGATGACTTTTAACAAATTTGCTTCAAAGAGTATGAAGCAGATCCTTCATGCTCTCTGAAGGTTGCAAGTGATTGTGAGGTTGCAAGACTCCTGAACAATGTCTTATTAAACCATCTTGCTTTAATTAATGTTACTCCCTGTCAGTCGATCGCACTTGCAGCTTTGTTTTGACGATTTTTTTTTCTGTCGCGAGTGATATAACAGTCTCACTCCGAATTGGCCTAAACCTTGATTTTACATTACAATTTTAAATCATTTAGAGAGTAATGAATTCTCCTAGGAATAGTTTTATTTCATCCCAAGCGTTGTTGAATTTTTTTAATCATTATGGAGGGGCGGGCTGATCAAAGGGAAATTGTCCCCCCGCCCTTCAACGGATTTCATTTTATCACACCTTTTGGAGGTAATATGAATAATCATCCTATTAATAGAAATAATACTCTAAAGTAATTGTTATATCTGTATAGTACTGTAAGAATAGAAATATTATAGAAAGGGGATAGAATGTTTGATTTTTATAGTTCCGTGAAAAATACCGTAAAACTTACATGACGCTTTCAATTTTGGATTAATTATTTTACATATATGACAATTTATGTTAAAATATCACGGCTGTGAAATTTAACAAAATTTACGATATACGGTGAATTCTCCAAATCTGTTCTGCAACAAAATATTCTATCTAAATATTTGGACTTACCCCAAAAATAACATCATATTTCATTTTATTAGAAAATAAATTTAAAAAAGTTAAGCAATATTGTAAAGTATGCAATTCCAAGTACTTCAAATCACACAAGCTACAATATTTCAGTAACTGAAGAGGTGTCCTTGTAAAAAAAACTTCGTTTGCGTTTTAAAATTATTGCATTTTTTTTTTTTTTTTTTTTAATTACTGATATTTATTATTTACTGCATATTTTCCTATTTTATTATTAGTAAAAAGCATAATAAATAATTTTTTCTTTGTCGATAGTCAATAAGAAAATAAAATAAAAAAATATATGAAAGATTTTATGTCAATGTATGACATTAATGATCGATTCATTGAAATTTCTTACTATTTGTGTGTGTGTGGGGAGGGGGGGGGGGAAGGAAGCACGATCGAAGGGGAGTGACGAGCGGGAGGCAGCACTGCTCCCCCCGGCCTTGCCCCCGTGGATTCGTTTTTGAATGCAACTTGGTGATATGTGTTTTAGTATGTTATTATAATAAAGTATTAATGACGCAATCCATGTTATATTTGTGCAGATAGTGTTTGAATAAGGGACAAGGGCTGTAAGGTTTTTGCATGGGATTTGTATTTAATCTCGTAATTTAAAACATTGCAAAAGAGGTGTCATTAGGGCTGTTTATATTGGCTTGATCCGTTCCGTTATTGTTTATGGTACGCCTGCGTGGCATCCTACCACTCTATTGAATATATCTATATACTAAAGAGAATTCAAAATACTGCCACAAAACTCATGTACGTACAATGCAGTGACAAATCCCTTGATTCAATAGCTCGATCGCTTTAAAAAGACAAGGCTTCTATATATCAACAGCAAATTTGTTAAGGGTAAGGTAACGCCACCAATGTTAAAAAAAATCCCTCACACAAAAATTCTGAAAAAAATTTAAAATGTTCTCCTCTACACCCCTTATCAGTAGGTAAAATATCAGGTATACAAATACGATCTAGTTTTTGAGTTATGAATTTTCAAAGTTGACTAATTTAACATGGAGAAATGGAATTCCCATGTTAAATTAGTCAACTTTAAAAATTCATAACTCAAAAACTAGATCGAATTTGTATACCTGATATTTTAGCTACTGATAGGGGGTGTAGAGGAGAACATTTTAAATTTTTTTCAGAATTTTTGTGTGAGGGATTTTTTTTAACATTGGTGGCGTTACCTTACCCTTAAACCAAATTGATTTGATGTTCCTTTTAAACGGTGCTTAGATGGTAAATATTGTTTACGCGGCCTAGGCGCGGATCCAGGGGGTGGCTGGGAAGGCTGCAGCCCCTCCCGAAATTTTGAATTTAACATGGCCAATATTGGTATTTTCTCCACTCCCAATTTTTTTCTTAACATTGGCCTTATGGAGACAGCCCCTCCCGAAATTTAATTCTGGATCCGCGCCTGCGGCTAAAATTACGCCCCCTTGACATAATTTCTGTTGATGAAAGAGCTGCTAATTTTGGCAGACGTAGTTAACAGGGGTTGTTGTTCATTCCTCCCTTTGCTAGCTCAGAGGCTCATGAAAAATCCTTTTACATTAGGGCTTGTCATGCTTGGAACAATTTACCCCTAAGTATATTAGATCTCTTAATGGCTCCTTGTTTTCTTCAAAATTAAATGCTTATTTATTGAGTCATTCACTTGAAATAGGTACTGCTTATTAACTTTCGTGTTTTATACACGTGAAATTATTATAATTATTTACATGCCTGTTTTGTTATTGTTATGTTTTCCTCAGTATTATTATTTTAATCGTTAAAAACTTGTTAAAAGGGATATACTATAATATTCGCAACCACTGAACCCCGTTATGTTTTGTTCTCTAAAAGACTGTTATAGTTCTGGAAACTGTTATGAGTGTTATGTTTTGTAACTTTTGTGAGAAATATAATAAATAAATAATAAACGAATTGAATTGAAACCTGAATTGACTATTTGAATGAAAATAAAAAATAACAAAAATGACCACGCATGTTTGTGTATTATCATGGCATATTATGTAAAAACGAATTAATTCTTACTTTAGTTTAGATAATACATTTTATGACTGCATCTGTTAAATTTCAATGCTGCATAAAGAACCTTTGAAATATTATTATTATTATTATTTTACTTGCAAGGCAAAATTATGAGACGAAATATCCAATCCCACAAGAAGTTTTTTGATGCCATTTCTCAGCTTGCCTTTGAAGCGTTTAGCAGTCGGTGATTTAATGAAAGTCAGTTTCCTAAAAATTTAGTTGCTGCTAATTTTGCCGAAATTGTATTTTCTTCCTTTCTATAGAGTGTCCGAATATTTGATGGGTGATTTGAACGCCAGCACGTCTCTTTCCAGTTCCGTCTTCAGCAAAACCAAAGTAAGAACCGTCGCTTTTAGAATTAATAAATCCAGGATTTGCATGTAACTAACTTTAAAAGGTTGACGTATATCGTGATAAGTGATAACGTGCATCCATTTTCCCGTCGCACCAGGATTTAATTTTTTATCTTAATGACAGCCAGGGTGGATCAACGGTGCTCCAAGATCCAAAAGTTCATCGATGATATCAAGAACCCTCTCATGGCCTACCATTGTCACATGAATACGCAGGGTACTACTCACCCCTGCCCTTAGCTGCACATTATATATTAATTGAAATTACCTTCAAGGTCATTTTAATACGTACGTCGCCACCTAGAAATTTAAATTAGCACATAACATATTGCATCATTGCATTGTGCATATACGAATCATACATTAATATTTATTAGCTAATTAAATAGCTTAAAAGGAGTCGCAAACACTGGCTGGATAACGAGCGAAATATAAAATGTAATTAGCTAATTAGTAACAATTTAACCATGCACGTAATAAAATTTGTGACGTACGCTGTTTTGTGACACGTGTATTGCTCTTTTTATTTTTCTTTCCTTTTTATTATTTTGACTGTTTTCATTGGGCAATGTTTACAATTTGTTTACCATAAGCTTTTAACTAAATGATCACAAACCAGGGGGGGGATGCTTGGGGGCATCGCCCCCCCCTGAAATTTTATATTTTACATGGGCAATATAGATATTTCTTCCACTCCAAATTTTTTTCTTTTTAACATTGTTAACATTGGCATTATGAAGACCCCCCCCCCCCCCCGTAATTTGGTTCTGGATCCGCGCCTGTCGATGACTTTTAACAAATTTGCTTCAAAGAGTATGAAGCAGATCCTTCATGCTCTCTGAAGATTGCAAGTGATTGTGAGGTTGCAAGACTCCTGAACAATGTCTTATTAAACCATCTTGTTTAATTAATGTTACTCCCTGTCAGTCGATCGCACTTGCAGCTTTGTTTTGACGATTTTTTTTCTGTCGCGAGTGATATAACAGTCTCACTCCGAATTGGCCTAAACCTTGATTTTACATTACAATTTTAAATCATTTAGAGAGTAATGAATTCCTCAAAGAATAATTTTATTTCATGATTTCATCCCAAGCGTTTTTGAATCATTACAAAGGGCTGATCCAAGGTAAATCGTCCCCCGCCCCTCATGTCTCAGACCCCGAGAGGCCCGAGTGTGATAATTACTTGTAACTTAATTTCAGTAAGTTAAACTACCACCGTTGTAATTGGTGAATTTTTGTCTAATATTGTGGAACTTTTTATTTAGACATCAGGAAAAAAAAATCAAAGGGAATTTCCTTCAATTTTAAAATATAATTATAATATATGAATCATTTTTATGTTTTTCGTATTTTTATATATTATATACGGTATATATATAATACATTGTATCATTTTATTTTGTTCATTTCAAAAATATGTCAGATAAAAGACAATATTAATTAGTGTAATGCAGCGCGCGCTATGACGCATTCAGGTGAGAAGGTGTTGTATTTTAGGTATTCAACATTCGTCAAAATAGTTGCAGCAAAAAAGCGAAATACGTTAGAAATAAAGGATAGCTGAATTGAATTTTCAATTTTTTTTTATTGACTCTGCTGATGTTAAGGCATAATAATTATTATGAAATGCATTTTTGTAATGGCCATGATATATGTAAAGGTTGTTCATATTTACTAACTTCCATGGCCAAATTTATTAATTAAGTACACACTGCTTGATCGTACGTATTTGGCATGAATGAGAAGAATGACACGTATATGAGTGAAATAAGCCCAAAGTCCGTATTTTTCTATTTTTTGTTATATATTATATAGATATATATGTGTCATGTATATACATCATATGATGTGCATCATACACTGCACATTTTCACATACATTTAAATCTTAGATAGTCAGTGTGTAGACAAGAGATATATTCCTCTCCTTCTCAGATGACGGTTTTTGGAATTATCAAAGTGGAAAATACTGTGCTTTTTCCGTCATCAGTCGAATCCATGCAAGTAAAAAAGCGCGCGTTTTAAAGAAAATTCCTCGGTCTGGAATTGAACCAGAGACCTTTGTTTATCTTCCGATCGGTTTCGCTGGTCACACAACGATGACGGAAAAAGCACAGTATAATCAAGGAAATTTCCTTGGTATAATGCACTAGCTTTGATCATTTATATATACATTATGATTATGCAACACTTATAATTACTTGTTCCAAAACCACGTACCTACTCTCCCCAACTTCTCCTATTGGCGTACCAGCAATATATCATACGCGTACGTACACCGTATATAGTTGTTACAATACACGATCTCGGTCACTAATAACTAATAATGCAATGAACGTTATAGCAATATGCACCTTACTGCACACTCGCGAGTACTCTAGCTGCAGCTGCAATTGTAAACTGCACTCCTCTCCACTCCCACTCCTCTCCAGATTTGATTGCAGTATATATAAACAACTCTTTCGGTCCAGTATTCGTCCAGTGTTCAGATTGGTGGGCCAGTACTGTGCCAACACTCTAAAGTACCTGCCCGACACATTTTTGACACCTTTTCCGACTTCGTTCTGAATTTATATAAAAAAATTTAAAAAAGCCATGGCGTTTGATAGTTTTGTAAATATATTTCACAGATTGTGTAGCCTACGAGATCTTCTTAACAGGCAAGAAGAATCAGGAATTGAGGAAGATATTGCAGAGGAACTTCATTTCAACGAAATGGTATGTGCTATCATGTGCTACGATTTTTAATTTCTTATTGGAAAAAAAAATAATAATAATAAAATAAAAATTAAACTGAACCCTTCTCAGGATATATTTTGAAAATAATTAAATAATATTTACGAGAAGTCTCTCAACTCTGATGTGTATTTTAGAGATTGCTCGTGTAAATTTGAACTACTTCATGTTTTATTCATAATTACTGAAGCTAATCGAAGTAATGTTTTGTATTGTAATTAATGCATTATCATATTAAATTTTAAAATGAGTTTTCAAATACAATATAGATATATAAGCTCATTGTTTAATTGCATTTAAACTCACGTAATTTATATGCGTATATTTGACCGTATATATATGCATACTCCGCTCCTGCATGTCCCTCCGAACAGAAATGTAAAGAACGCGAAACTTAATATAACCCGCATGATATCAGGAAAACTGTCAACAACTATTTAAAATTATCCATGGAATAAGGCTCTCTTTATTTCTTTATTTATTTCGTTTGTTCCGTTGCACGCAATAGGTACGTGCAATGCAGATTCCAATATTATATTATATATAGCTTACGAATATAAACGTTATGTTATTAGCGTATATATTTTCAAGTACACTCGCCTCAAGGTCAATCTACTCGCATTTAAATTTTCATTGCACATTCTAACAAACTTTTATCATGTTAACCCCCCCCCCCCCCATCATTTTCGCATGGTTGCGTGAAATATATATAATCGTGGTTATTAAAATTGTGGAAAGTCCAAATTTTTGGTAGCAAATAATATAAAGTTCCTTCCAGCTAGGGAACAAGTTTTTAAAATCCATCTCAACACTAGTTTGGCAGAGAACTTGATTTTAAGGTAGGTATTTCGGGATAACAGCTCCAGTAACCTGGCCGTATATGCCGAAAATGGAATACTGATTCGGAGACCGTTGCTGCAACTAACGCATTTTGTGATGCTCATATTACAGTCGTACGAGACCCTCGCCGCGAAGAGTCCTGGTGGCCGTAACTGGGGCCGGAGTGGCGGTGGGGTGGCAAGCGAGGAAGGGCCATCTGGGGAGCACCCTGACTCGGACCTTCTGCGTACGGAGCACTCAGTGGAGGGGGTGCTGCGGCTCGCCAAGGGGTGCTCCAAGTACCTCAAGGACATGAGCACATACGCTGAAAAGAGAGCGAATCTTGATTTAGAATACTCCAAGAATCTGTCCAAGCTTGCCCAGACCGTGCGACCTTTGATTAGTGAAGAGGTAAGTCCATATTCCCTCTATATCATCTTTTATGACTTTAATTTTGAAATGATTATTTAACTTAATTTGTAAATCAAACTTTAATCAAAATAAATGTTACTAAACATTTGTAAATTAACTCACAATATCACATTTAATTCAAATTTCGCGCGATGGTATATCGACCTCAATTTTTTTTATCGCAGAAATGGATAGAGAGTGCAAAGTTATGCTACCCTGATTTTTTAACAGCCCTGGAAGTATCTTTAAATAATTATTGAATGTCCTTTTTGTGACGTCACGAGGCACCTCTCTTAAAGAAAAGGATAGTACTTGCCGCCGCGTGACGTCACAAAAAGGACTTTCAATAATTTTTTAAAAATATTTCCAGGGCTGAAAAAATCTGAAAAAAAATCAGGGTAGCACAACTTTGCACCCTCTATTCATTTTTGCAATAAAAAAATGAGGTCGATTAATAAATCAATCAATATTTCGATTTGATACAATACAGTACTTACATCTTCCTAATTTTGCAATACATTAAAAATTAACTTAAAAGTAACTTAGATTTTAATTTTTATTTAGTTATTCATTCCTTCATCAAATTAATTTATCCTACATCTGCGCCATCCATTGCAAAATGTGTATCTTTAACCTTTAAAAAGTTATTATTCGCCTAACTTTAATTATAAGCAATAAACAGTTTTTAGTGTACTTTAATTGTTAACATGACGTACACTAGCATTAGTCGTATAATACAGATTTTAACGATTCTTCAAGGCTACTAGTTATCACAGGAAAAAGTAATGACTCGCTTAACTCGCTGAAAGAAGTCTCATGTTACTCAAAAAAGACAAAAAGAAGCCTTTGAAAATAAATTGATCGGAGCCTCACAGCATTTTGGAATTCATTTACAAAGTTAACGCCTAAACGCAACCAGTAAACAAGTGCGCATGATGAATTACTATATAACAAAATAACAAAAACGTCTTCAACTGTTTTACGTTATTTTATACTTTCAATGTATTTGAATTCACAATTGAAAAATCTATCTACAATCTGACTTTTTAAAAGTGGTTTTGACGATGGTCTCAGGTTCAACAAGTTATATATATTTTATTCCTTATGGTTTTTGTTGTTTTTAAAACAAATTTTCATGATATCAGGAGGGTAAAAACTTGAAGAAATATTTTTTTATCGTAAAATTAATAACAAAATACGTAGAGTATTGTATAACTTTTTTACGTTTTATAAATGCTCTATTATTAATTTATAACATCTCATGTGTGTGTTGTGAATATATATACACATTATATATTATATTAGTTTTCCACTGTACTTCCTAAACGGACCTCATCGATATAGTTTATCATTTATTAGCGGTGTATTCAAGGATGATGAGAGCGTTTTTAGAATTTTTATAAGAACTACCGTCTTATTATGATTTTTTTTCTTTTTTTTTTCCCTTCAGGTCCACCTTCCCCTCCAGTCAATTTATTGCACGGCCCTGGACCACGATATCTCAAACTGTAACACCTTCCAGGCCACCAGTGCGGAAATTTTGGGAGAAAAATTCTTCGAGGTGAGTTTCAATTGTTGTCATGTGCTTACAACATGACCGGAAAAAAAAGCATATATTTAATCCCTCTCCCTCTTAAAGTAAAACCAATGACATGTCTGTTTCCCCATAAAATTTGAGTTAGTGTTTTCTAAAATTATAGTTCTAGTGCTTCTCCATATGAGGTGGCCCAAAAAATTCGCGCCTGCGGCGGGCCATTCTCCGCCCCCCGTACCCCCCTGCAGTGGTGTGGGGGCCTCCTTCTGTTTTCTTTCTATCTCGCACAGGGCCCCCCAATGCCTAGCGACTATTCTGTCACGTGGTTATACGTTATATATCGACATTGATTTTGGATAACGCTAAATTTGGAATGCGAAATGAGAATATTTTTCTTCGTGAATTATGTCCTTTATGTCTAAAATATGCAAAAGTAAATATAATAATTGTTTGATACAAAACTGTACTGCTCGTTCTAAATTTGACATGCTGTTGCAGCCAATGAGTGAACGACGCAGCGAGCACGAGCGTCGTCGCAAGCAGCTGAAGGAGCAATGGCAACGTGAGGTGAAGCGAATGCACGAGGCCGTAGGGGTGAAGCGTAAGGCCTACACGGTGTTCGCTCAACGCCAGCAAGCCGTGCGAGCCGCCGCCGGGCCTTCTTCCGAGGTCAGCGAGACTGGCACGAAACAGGAGAGGCGGCGCAGGGCAGAAGAAGAAAATATGCACAAGGTGAGCATTGCAGCCAGCTCACCCTCTGCTAGTAAATAACTAAATATGGTTTCTCAAGCGCCCCAAACATCGCATTGTAAATTTGTAACCGTCTTCCTTGAAGCCGCGCGATAATCGACTGAACGCTCTTTTTTCATTAAGCTCCGGAGCACGCACATACATGATGTAATACCCTGTCAGGGGAATCTTGTATACTGACTGAAGTGACTTGCAGGCGCTCGAGGCCGAGGAAGCCTACAAAGTGGCGAGCATGGACGTTGAGGACCGTGCGCTGCAGCTGCAGCGCGTCAAGGCGGAGGTGCTGCACAGTCTGCAGGCCCTGCTGCTAGAGTTTGATATTACCATCAAAGCGGCCACTATGAACCTCTTCCAGCTACAGCATGCCGCTACCTCTCAAACATCGGCTCAGGTATTACTCTTCTCATTCTTCTCAACATTATTATACTGCATATACTTATACACCAAAATTTCCGGTGTGCTTGATATAGTTTCAGAGTCTGTATGAAAGCAGCTGCCAATATGAACCTGGCATGCAGTACCACGAATTTGTTTCGAGGTTCTGCAAACTGACAAGTCAGAAGCATTCACTCGAGAGCTCAGCAAGCTTCTCAGGAGTGGAAAAGGAGCCAAGGTCTCTCGACTCTCTCAACTTGGATCATGACTTTTCCCTCAATCCTCAAGGTACGTCCTGCTTGCACGTTCGTTGCAAAAATTGAAACAAATTAAAATACATTAATTTTACCATATACATATATATATAGCGAGGTACAAGAGTGTTGCATGTGATTCAATTTTGGGGCAATCGATAATTTCTTTTGTTATCCTTGTATATTTTTTATAATATATTATATGCGAGAGAGTCATGCATGAGGCTGCAAAATTTTCATTGAAAACTATAAAACACTATGACTTAATTTAAGGAGTGAAAATTGAAGATTTATGTGGTGTACGTACAGCTGTGGAACTCTTTCAGTTTTAGAAAAAAATAAAAACTATATATCAATAATATCAATTAATAAGATTCCTTTATAATTCTTTCAAAATAAAATAGTTTATCCGATAAAAGTTCTATGGCATAAGAATATACCTATGTTGGTTGCTAGCTAATTACAGGTTACAGGTTTGACAAACATTATAATAATATTATGATTGCATTTTTACTAAATGTGATGAAGAATTGAATCAATGATTTAAGTGATGTGTATGGTGTTTCGTAGGCCCCTATGGCAAGGCGGCATTCAGCAGCAAGAAGGCTTGGGTGTCAAAGGGGTAGGGAAGGGGCTGTTGTTGATGAGGATAAATCAAATTTGTTATATATTACTTTTTTTTATTACTTTTTTTTTTTTTTTTTTTTTTTTTTGTTAATTGATAATTTACTTTTATATATTCATGAAAATCATGAGCTAATCACACGTACACGGCCATACATTTATGTCTTAAAATCTGGTAAAAAAAAATTCTCTCTTAACATTCAGCATAATATAAAATTAGTTAAATAATTTATAGGTTTCTTTACTAAAAATTAAGAGTTCAATATTTTCTAGTCTGCCTTGTAAAAATTGTTGTTATAAATATCTGTTGCAGAGGGTCCCAGTAGCCAAACGTCAGACATGTCCAGAGCTGCAATGACTCACCGGTTCAACGACACCACCCACATGAAGACCAGATGTCCCGAGTGTGATACAAAAGTGTTTCGCCAAGCCTTGGAGTGTTCGGAGGTAATATCATTGCTTCAGTTTGCCTCACAGATACGTTTATTAAACATATATTATAAAATGACATCATATCCCTTGCGGAGTAAGCCAGCATCAGTATGACCTAGGTCGTTGATGCCCGAGGTAATTTTATTCAATTTGGTAATTAATTAGTTAAGCTGTGCTGCACAGCGCTGTGCTCATCTAGTAATATATTGTACTTTTTTTTTAAACAGTAAAATATAAAATGATGATTATTAATTTATCTCTGTTTGAAAAATCAAATCATATTGTAATAATAATTACCTTTGAAAATGTTATTTTTTTTTAGTAAATGGCATGTTCGTTTATTTCTTACTGTATGAAATGCGTTAATATTGACTCGATGGTGCTTGCAGTGCGGTCTGATCTGCCACAAGGAGTGCACCAAGACACTGTGTATCACTTGTGGTCCAACACGACTGCCCGAGCGACAGAGTGTGTTCGGCGTGGAGCTGATGCAGCATTTGGCTGCGACTGGGGTAACGGTGCCGCATATCGTTACCAAATGCATCCAGGAAATCGAACTCAGAGGCATGGCCATGACGGTAAGAGCGCCATGGCATTAACTACGTGTATATTGAATTTACAGTGACACGAATCACAATTAAAATCCTCCCCCCTTTATGAATTTAGTGAATTTAGCATTGCAAAGGTGTTTATGTTCGATGTTACCCTGATGCCTATAAATAAGATGATGCTCAAGAAATTAAGCAATTGAAATAAAAATTTACTGCATCACAAAACCCTAAATACATTTCATATTTCATATATCAGTGGCGTAGCCAGGATATTTTCAAGGGGGGATTCTTCAAGATTGAGAACAGTCCACTGGGGGGTTTGGGGGGCGTAGCCCCCCAATAGCCCGCCGCAGGCTCGATTTTTTTAAGGACACGCCCCTTTTTTAGGGTAAAATTATGAAAAAATACTATTATAGAGAATGCATGGCCTGATGCAGTTTTTTTTAAATTTTATATTTTTTGCACCCAATTTTTTTTTAATTTTTTTTCAATACGTGCAGTACGTGATGCACTAACGTAATAAGTAATAAATAAAGCTTTGAGTAAATAATTTTAGTTAAATCAAGCAATTCATCTATAAATAACTACTTTTATATATTATTTTATTTAGTTCATGATGCGCGAATTTTTTGAAAAATGGACGTGGACTTTAATTTTTTTTCGATGAAAAGTTGCAGCAAATTTCTTATATTTGTAAATCGTAAATTATGTAGTTATAATATTTTTTTCACTACTTTTGCTTATAAAAAAATATACCACATTTTAAGACGATGTACTGATGTACGAGCAAGAAAAAATATTTATTTTTAAATTTTCAAGACAGGAAAATCAATATATTACATTAAGTATACTGATGTAAAATTAATAAAATTAATTTAAGAAAATCCGATTTTTTTAACTTCAGTAATAAAATTAAAGATATGTACAGTATTATACATTAGACAATAAAACTGGCAATTAATTGTAAGATGTAATATACCTATATAATTAACTAAAAAATAATAAAATATTATATATATAATTTTTAGTTTTATGCTGAACACCGGCATGCGGGGAATGTTTTCAACATATTTTATATTTGAAATTGTTGTCTACAAAAACATAAATAACTTAATAATGAATACTACATAATATAATTATAATAATAGTTTTTTTATAGTCCATAGACTAGATGTTATAATATATTATCGATGACGAAAAAAGCAAAAAAGCACATTGGAATTAAATAATAGAATTATATTGTATACTTAAATAATCATAATGCTGTGGACGGATATTAAATAAATTAAAGATGTACTAACGATGTGTTTCGGGGATATAAATTTTTAAAGTGTTTTTTAAGAAAATTTGTCATAAAATTTTATCTAAATCGTATCTGTCGAGTACCATTTTTTGTTATTTTTCCCTTAAAATTTACTAAGGTTCAGCTCTCAAGGGGGGTGTTATAACCCCCCCCCCCTGTTTCATATTATTGGATATCAAATTGTAGCTTCAACTGCTATGATTTCAAAAGCTTACAGAAATTAAGTTGATCTTATGGTTCTCGTGCAAAATTAGGAACAAAGAAAGGGAGCTTTTTTGGGATTTAATTCAGTCTCTAACTCTTCACTTCCAGCTTTCAGGAAACCGCGCGGCAATACCAGAAATTGTTAAAATGAAATCTAATTTGGGTGACTCCGTTTTTTATTGCAACCACCTTAGCCAGGACTTCTTTCTCAGTATGTGACAGTATGGGTATTGTTGGTGGCGCAGCATTGGTCGAAGCTAGTGCAATTACATCTCTTGGTCGCCATAAGTCTTGCATCGTGTGCAGTAAATTATAGGGTCAGCTATATAGTAGGTAAACGCGCCCGTATTAAATATATAATGCTAAGTTTTACTTAATTATATAAGTTGACCTTAGCGTTACAAGGCGGAAGGAGGGGAGGGGGCGGGTTAATTAATCCCAATATGATAAAAGGTACACGTTATGTAAAAATGATGTGGAAGTTTAAAATTATAATAGGACATATCAATATTTTTTAATGGTAAAATAGACTACAATACGACATCAAAATATTTTGTTTCTCAGAATATTTTTCTACCTTAATTTTTTTCTTTTTTAATTTATAGGTTGATATTGAGAATCAATGAAGGAGAACGTGTTGTTTTACTTTTCAGGGTCTCTATCGTTGCTCTGGGGTGAAGTCGAAGGTTGAGAAGCTCTGCCATGACTTCGAGGTGGGGGCAGAGCGTGTCGACCTAAGTGGAATTGACGTTCACGTCATTGCCAGCGTTTTGAAGCTCTACTTGCGACAGCTCCCTGAGCCTCTGCTCACCTTCAAACAGTATCTAAACTACGTAAAGTGAGTATACACATATCGTAATCACATTAGAGTATTTACAAATAAACAAATAAATTTACTGTAATTATTTTACTACATATTTAGACAGAAGATTTATGTAGTCATTTTTTTTTAATATTTTAATTCTCTAACACCCTCAAAATCAAGGGGAAATGTTAGACGCTGTGACGTCATAATCATGCAACGTCTTTCCCTACAAGTGCGGATCCAATGCCTTCCCCCCCCCCCCTACCCGCCCGAAATTTTGTTTGGATCCACGCATGATTATCCCTATGTTTATGTCTTAAATAAAATATTTGCATGACCATGACGTTATGGCTTTTTGCAGCAAGATTTTAAGGGTGTTAGAGGGTTCAAAAAAATCTGAAAAAAATGTTGACAATATATAACTCGATGTCCTTATATAAAGTATATAAACAATAAAAATTTCATGAAGGTTGCCCATTCTTTCATATATCTGTATGACAATTATTATAAAATTATATACTATATATATATATATCGTAACATATATTATATAAATTTAGGTAGTTGAGTTAGTCAAAACAAGGTGTGACTACTGTGGCTTACAGCAATTTTTACACTACATCTATTATTTTGACTATAGGATTTTATATATTAGAAATGTTCATAAATAATTAAAGCTGTTGACGTTGTTGTATTTGTTTATGTATATTTTATTGTAGACTCGTGAAGGAATGTGCAGCCCCATCAGATGCTGTGTGTGAATTGAAAATGATAGTGAACAACTTACCACCGCACCACCTTGCTTCACTAGCTTCGTTGATGCACCACCTGCAGCGGGTGTCCATGCACTGCGAGGAGAACAGCATGACTTCCAGAAACTTGGGCAACGTCTTTGGACCCACACTGCTGCGCTTGCCCGATATGTACCTCTCCGCGGAACTGGCCAATGTAGAGCAACAAACACAGGTCATAGACCTCATTATTTCCAACGTTAAGCAGTTATTCCCATCACCAAACAAAGAAGAGTACACGTCTCTTACTAGTGAGGTGGTGGCTGCCGTGCCAGGATTATTCCTGGAAGTGGAAAACAACGCAACTATGCGTAAGGACTAGATGTCAAAAGGTCATGAATATTATCCTAGCAGCAGTTAGCATGTTAATTCTTAAATTAGAACCACTTGTCTCATTATATTTTTTTAATCATTAACTTTAAGGCAGAGATAACACGCCCAATGTTAAAAAAAATCCCATTCATAAAAATTATGAAAAAAATTTAGAATGCTCTCCTCAACATACCTTATCAGTAGGTAAAATATCAGGTCTACAAAAACGAGCTAGTTTTCGAGTTATTAATTTTTAAGGTTGACTAATTTAAAATGGAGAAATGGAAATTCCATGTTAAATTAGTCAACTTTAAAAATTAATAACTCGAAAACTAGCTCGTTTTTGTATACCTGATATTTTACCTACTGATAAGGTATGTTGAGGAGAGCATTCTAAATTTTTTTCATAATTTTTATGAATGGGATTTTTATTAACATTGGATGTGTTATCCTTAAAGATTTATCACATTATTATATCTTTAAAATTTGCCATAGTGTACGAGTATATATTTTATGTTGAGAGAGAAATATGATATTAATGATAAAAATGTTTGTTTAATATAATTATTATGTGAGTTTTTATTTCGAAATAGAAGCGAAGGGTATATATGAGGATAATATACTTGGAAAAAACCGTATAATTTCAGGATAAGATATAATATCAAGATAACTTTATCCAAAAAATAGATCACTTTTGGCTAGAAAATATCCATGAAAGTTCATATTATAGATAATATCTAGATATTTTTTGGATAAGTAAAAAGTTCTAAACAATATAACACAAATAATATTCAGATTTTATCTTATATCCATTGTATGTGTGCTATAATATATGAGTGCGATTCACGAAGAAGTTAACCAGGTTTCTAACCACGTTTAACAATACCTGTTTTACGACGTGGTAAACTACCTCAGTTAAACGTGGTTAAGCTAAATGTGGTTAGAAACCTGGTTAACTTCTT
Source organism: Siphlonurus alternatus (assembly GCA_949825025.1). NCBI lineage: Eukaryota > Metazoa > Arthropoda > Insecta > Ephemeroptera > Siphlonuridae > Siphlonurus > Siphlonurus alternatus. The sequence goes on along the minus strand of OX463788.1, from coordinate 58,449,585 downwards.
CGTGAATCGCGCCCATAGTATATATATATATATATATATATATATATATATATATATATATATATATATATATATATATATATATATGGAATCAATGAAGTCACTGTTACAAATTTATAAATAATAAAAGTTTAATAGTAAATAAATAAAAATTAAATAAAAATGAATTAAACATGATAAAATCTACAAGACAAACTATTTTGCTTAATACATTATTTTGAGTTTGAAGCAACCAAGGTCTATATTACTGTTTTTTTGTTTTGTTTTTTTCTTTTTTAAAACAAAAAAATTACAAGTAAAATTTTATTCTAAATACATACGTATAATGATACGTACAGTACATATTAATTTTGCATCTTCTGAAAAATAAGAATAAAAAAAAACGTTAATATGCTGATTATAATTTTATTTAGAATGATAATAAAATCTGAAAGAGAGAAAAACTTAAAGGCCCTATTAATAATAATATGAGCCTATGACCATTTCACAGCATTTAAGATTACAGCTATAGTTAGCATTATAATTGTCGCAGTGTGATACGACTGCATAAAAAAGAATCGTTCCAGCAGCAAGAATATCAGAGATAATAGCTGCATGATGAAAAAGCACCTGTGACGTCACTCTGACCCATTCAACGGCGACGATATAGGGAAATCTCTGCAAAACATAGGTTCACTCTAGCGCTGCAACCACGGACATGATTTTAATTCTGGAATGTTGAAATTTTATCAGGGCATGCAGTCTTGATATAGTATTTGTCAAATATCCTGAAAGAATTTTGTTGTTGACATTTATTATACACAGATCGACTGACTTTTATTGCAGTAGCAAGATATAAGCCAAAAATTTAACATTGTTTTCCTATACAACATTTTTCTATTCTTGCTACTGCAATAAGTCAGTCTGTGTTGATGAATGTCAACACCAAATTCTTTCAAAATATTTGACAAATAATATCAAGACTGCCCTGATAAAATTTCAACATTCCAGAATTAAAATTGTGCCCGTGGTTGCAGTGGGAGTGAACAACTGTGAACCTATCTTTTGCAGGGATTTCCCTATATCGTCGCCGTTGAATGGGTCAGAGTGACGTCACAGGTGCTTTTTCATCATGCAGCTATTATCTCTGATATTCGTGCAATGCTGCTGGAACATTTTTTTTTATGCAGCCGTATCACACTGAGGCAATAATGCTAACTGGATGTGTATACGCACAATGTTGAAAAAAATCCCACACTTGAAAATTATGAAACATATATCTTTTTATCTTAAAATTTTCTCCTAGCTAGCTCTACATCCCCAATCAGTATACTAAAATATCAGATATACAATTCGATCTACTTAGTTTTCGAGTTATGAATACTTTAGCATAGAAAAATGGAACTTCCATGTTAAATTATTATATAGTCAACTTTAAAAATTATAATAACTAATAACTCAAAAACTAGAACGAATTTGTAAACCTGGTATTTTAGTTACTGCAGGGTATGTAGAGGAGAACGCTTTAAAATATGTCTTATAATTTTCATGTGTGGGATTTACTTTTTTAACATTGGGCGCGTTACTTTTTACCCTTAAGGGTAAGGTAACGCCACCAATGTTAAAAAAAATCCCTCTCACAAAAATTCTGAAAAAAATTTAAAATGTTCTCATCTACACCCCCTATCAGTAGCTAAAATATCAGGTATACAAATACGATCTAGTTTTTGAGTTATGAATTTTTAAAGTTGACCAATTTAACATGGGAGTTTCATTTCTCCATGTTAAAGTAGTCAACTTTAAAAATTTATAACTCAAAAACTAGATCGTATTTGTATACCTGATATTTTAGGTACTGATAGGGGGTATAGAGGGGAACATTTTAAATTTTTTTCAGAATTTTTGTGAGAGGGTTTTTTTTTAACATTGGTGGCGTTACCTTACCCTTAATATATGAATAGATTTTTTTTTTTTTTTTTTTTTCAATAAAGCCATATAATTTTTATTCACGGCCGGGCAGTATTAATTAACATATTGACAAAATTAAAATGTAAAATGCTGTATGTAAAAAAAAAAAAAAAAAAAAAATGGAAGTATTTTGCATGGTAAACAAAATGACATAAAATTTCTTCCATATCCATATTATAGTTGATTGCGCTGACGTCATGCCCCTAGGTAAGTTAGGCTGCCCTATGGAGGACCAGAATGCACAGACTAGTATATAAACAAATTATGTATTGATTTTTTTTTTCACTTTTACACTAAACAAAACAGCTAGGTTTAAAAATTTCTAAAAATACGCCAATAAACGATAGATAGTATAAAAAAAATATCATCATTATAGAACAATTAAAAATATTTGTTCTATTTTTTTTTATCATTTCTCCTATCTAATGCCATAGTATTTGGACCTCCACTTTCTCTTTTCTACCCTCCTGACCATTAGACCATCCGTATACCTGCTATGCTATTTACATAAACAAAAACAGCAAACAACTCTATACACAGTATAGCCTTACATATCAGCATCTGACTTGGTGTCCAACCAGTTCAACAGAAAATGCAGTCTAACAGCATGACCGATTTTGACGAATATGAGACTCTCGATGTGAGATTTAGGAACCATTTACTCGGCCATGCAGTGCTAAAAATAATAATCGGAAATATAAAATTAATTAATTGTTTAAACGATTGACAAAATATATAATATTATTATGATATTATATATCGAGATTTTAGAAATAGCATTAACTTGTTAGTAAAGATTTTTTCCATGAGTGCCGCGAAACAAACATGAGTTGTTAATTATATAGTAATAATTACCAAGGTGTATAAAGAACAATAATAATAAAATAAAAAAATACAAATTATATGTTCAACATTTTATTTTTATTGGATATATAACCAGACAAAAATTAAAGACATTAAAGACAATAAAAAAAGATGGTAGGATTAAGTTAGACAAAATTAACACAAATGAAAGAAATATACAGCTACTTCAGCAAGTAATTAAGTTATGTAAATAAAAAAAAAATATGTATAGTATAAAAACCTAATTATCTAATACTACACACTCTAAATTGTAGTATCGCAGTTAATATGAAAATGATAAAGGCCTATACAATGGTAAACCCAAAATCATAGTACATTAAGATTACCTGCTAAAGTACAACAATTAAGAAATGTAAGCACATTTATTCGCAAATCAGCATTATGAAAATTGGTCTTGAGTAAATTTTTTTATCAGTATTTGTAGGAGCAACAACTTTACATGGGAACATTTAATGATACAACTAATTTGAATAAACCTTTTTTCAATTTAAAAACAAAAAAATATGTCTATTTTAAATGTTTAATTTACACTACTCTATGTAATCTGCATGAATTTAATCGTATTGTAGCGTGCTTAAATGACAATCAAACATAAAACTAAGTATGGTATTCCCAATGAATATATTTTGAGCCTACTGTTTAACAAAGACAATACAAGATATGAGACCATAATTGCAATTCCTTCAAGAAAATTTGTGTATGTGCCATCTCCCAATAACGGTGCCATCTCTTATTTTAATGTGTCAATAGATGTGCTGCGCCTAAGGAGGTGCATACATAGTTTTTTCCACTAGGATCTTACCATAGCAAGTCATACACCGTGTCAGTCATTATCATTACTATTATTTTTATTATTGTAACAGAAAATGTTGTCAATTATTTGTAATCATCAATATCATTAAAATTATAATTAATTCAATTTATTCTTTTCAATCACAGTTAGTTGAAATTTCTTGTTTAGCATAATCCAATATAAAAGAAATAACTTTGATTTTTCAATGTAGATATCGTCCCTCATCCGGAATAATGAGCTTTCTGCTTACCAAGATTTCATTGCAATAATGAGCTATATATCTGCTATTTCAGGTGAGTGCAATTATGAACTGAAAAACACATAGGTATAACATAAAGCTCATTGTTACCCTCACCTGAAATAGCAGACAGCTCATTATTGCAATAAGATCATGGTAGGCAGATAGTTCATTATTGTTGATGATCGATCAGGGACGATATATAAAATTATTATAATGAATAAAACTAAAATCTATCACATCTACATGTTTGTCCTTAGTCCACGCAAGCAAACTTCTCAAAACTTTAAGACCATTTAGTAAATATTATATGATAAAAAGGAGCAAAAAAAAAAAAAAAAAAAAAAAAAAGAAAAAAGAAAATACATTTCCTTGTGGTTTATTATCATTCATATAAAACCTGAGGTTGAAAATCAAAGCACTGGGCGTGCCTCAAGAACCAGATAAGGCATGATAGAAGTTAGCTTTTGCAGAGTTTACCTTCTGTTGTGATGAGATGTATAGTAACAATAATTAATGTAGCTAAACCAAAAAAAAAAAAAAAAAAAAAAAAAAAAAAGAGAAAGGAAATAATGCAAGTTTAAGTCAAATTGAAAACACCCATATCATTCGTTACCTTAGAATCAAAGTGCCCTAACCACTACGAGATTTTGATTCAAATACATTCTCCATCATGTACACTCTTCGCCTCTGAAAAGTTCCTTTTTGGAGCCTTGTTAATTACCATTACGATATACTCAGAAAGCATGGTGATTAACAAGGCTGCAACGGGAACTTTTCAGAGGCGAGAAGTATACAGTACATACATACATAGAAAGCATAAAGTCTATATTAATTGCAACATTATCTTGTGATGCTTGGGTACTTACATTCTAAGATGATACTACAGTATATATATCCCATCCTTTACTTTAAAATATGTTACAACCTTAATGGTTGACTTAAATTTAAAATGAGTGTTAATGAAAGAGTAAATAAAGAGATTTTTGCAGGATAAGCAGGGAGTTAAATTTTTTCTACGCTTTTAAAATAAGTATATAGCAGAGTTCAATAGAGAATTTTCCTAAATTTAATTTAAACTTTTTTCAGGTGTCTTGAAAGTAATTGTCTCAAAGTATAAAGTTTCTATTTTCAAAATTAAAAACATGGAATTTTTTCACACATTACGATACGTCTTATAAATTTGGCGCTAAAATATGACATAGAAACAGTATAGCACACTTTCTACTGCAGTAATTTGATATTTTTGATTATAGCCTTTACAGTAAATCGATATTGAGGATAAAACCCCTAATAATAAGGTAGAAAAACCCACTGATTTTGATTGTCACAAAAATTAAACCAACCACTCTTTGACTCTCTCAAAACTGTGTGTATCAAGCAGTAGTTGAGTGTTAGATGCACTGCTTCTAGTTCACAGATTGCAGTCTGGTGCATGAGTTAATGCATACATTTCCCCTACCTAATAATTTCCCTCGAGTCACCAAATTTGTTAAAAATTCTGAAACTCACATCAAACTTATTGTAAACAGTCACCTATCAAAATAGAGCATTTAAATTACAATTTATGCTGTAGGAGAATTCCCCATTGAAAACCTATAATTACATTGTAAGGTATATTCGTCGCCTTTCAAGAAAATGAGGAGCTAACTTTTGTTCAATATAATTATATAATTCATACACGTGACTACCAGATGCAAAGCAAGAAAACAATTGCGATTCTAAAAAACGGCTCTTCTCCCCATCTTGACAAATTGACATACCTTTTCAATGTTTCTTGTTTTGCATCTGCTAATCTAAAACATAAAGACCATAAAAGCAATACAATCAAAAAGCTCAAATAAGCCAATTCTAGTCCATGAACATAACAATAGTATGCCAAGCAGTTGCAACTGTTGGCCTATGCCATTTAAATTATGTGCTGGTTGCATAATCAAAGGAAGGTGCTCTATTCTAGTTTCTTCGAACTAGAGTTGGCCTCTTAGAACTGATGCCTTGTAATTTCTTTACCAACGTCAAAGCAAAAATTCAAATGCAAGTAACAAAAAAAACAAAAAAAAAAAAAAAAAAAACAAATGACAGATAGGAAATCAAAAGTTACGGAACATAATTATGTGAAAATATCAGAAAGAAATGCAACAAACATTGTAACTGCAAAAATAGGGGAGGTAGGAAAGAGGGGAGGATACACTTTCCAGGGATTTTTTACTAAAATATTCAGACTTCAATAAGGCCATCAACTTATACTTTCATCATACATCAATCATAACTCTCTTTTTTATTCTTTTTTGATTCTTTTTCTTTTAGTGATACAAAAGAAAGAGTTGAAAAATGCTTATGAAAATCATATATTAAATTTAATGGCAATAAACGTCAGGGCATCAAAGTCATCACATATTTATATATACACATTATTTTTTAATTGAGATGGTTATGAAATTCGTTTAATAAATTCAATCATTGCACATGTATTATTGTTATCATTAAAAATAAAAAAATAAAAATAAACAAACAAGCCTGTATTCTTTGTTATTGTTAAATTATTGATTTTTTTTTCCTTTCTTTTTTTTTTTTTTTCTTTTTTTTTTCCATTTTAAATTATGGACACAGGTAAATTGCAGGTTGGATGCCCTGATAAAATGCGTGATATTGACTAGGAGGGCTGCTCATCACCAGTGGATGATGATCCTTCAGATTCTTGCTTGTCATCACTCATGGCTGCCGCCTTCTTGGCGTCGGGAATCCACAAGCCAGAGTCAATGCACCTCTTGAGGTGCTGACGGGCCTCAGCCTCTGGCATGTTGCTCAGCACATTCTGCAGCAGCCCAATATTCTGAGACTCAAAGCAATCCTGCAGCTCCTGGAACAGCAATTTGGTAAATTTTAATTTTGTAAATGCAATCCATTATTTGAATGGCAGTGTAAGTTTATGTGAAAATATGTTTTTAAGGTAGAGTTAACACGGATCAGCTGACCCAATGCTAAAAAAATCCCATTCATGAAAATTATGAAAAAAAAAATAAAAAATAAATAAATAAATAAATAAATAAATAAATAAATAAATAAATAAATAAATAAATAAATAAATAAAATGTTCTCCTCTACATCCCCTATCAGTAGCTAAAATATCAGGTATATAAAAACAAGATAGTTTTTGAGTTATTAATTTTTAAAGTTGACTAATTTAACATGGAAGTTCCATTTCTCCATGTTAAATTAATCAACTTTAAAAATTCATAACTCAAAAACTAGCTTGTTTTTGCATGCCTGATATTTTAGCTACTGACAGGGGATGTAGAGGAGAACATTTTAAATTTTTTTCATAATTTTTATGAATGGGATTTTTTTAGCATTGGGTCAGCTGATCCGTGTTATCTCTACCTTAAGACCAAAAGTATCTTTGATCATGACTAGAAGGAAATGATAATATAGGAAGCAAACATGGTGGACGAAAATTATATAATTTTATTTATTTTAAAATTTACTCCAAATATGTTAGTCTGAATTATTTTATATTTTTTAGAGTGAAATGAACTAATTGAAACAATTATTTTTAAAAATTTCAATTATAGGGTGGTAACTAGATATAATGCTTTTAATATCATCAACAGCCAATAATGTCATGGTTATATTATTATGGTTATGAGAATGGAGCGATGCATTTACTGTAATCTCAAACCAAAAATATTATGCAGGACCATTAAAGGGGTACCAAATTGAATACTTTTTTTACATATTCGGCCAGCTACGAATTATTCTGATATCCCTGTGGCTCAATATTTTCGTACAATGCCTAGTTATTTTACAATTAATTATTTAGTTTGAAAAGTGAGTTTGAAAACCGTTGGTTGATTCAAGTCGGTGCGCGCCCTCAGCAGCCGCTGATACGATGAGAATTTCCCGCGAATCACGGGAACCTCCTCCCGCCCCCTTCTTGTCGTATCACCGGCCGCTGCGGCCGCGGGCATGCTTGAATCAACCAACGGTTTTCAAACTCACTTTTCAAACTTAATAATTAATTATAAAATAACTAGGCATCGTACGTAAATATTGAGCCACAGGGATATTAGAATAATTCGTAGCTGCCCGAACATGTAAAAAAAGTATTCTCTTTGGTACCCCTTTAAAGGAAGAGAATGGCTTCGATACTTGATATTTCAATTTTATAGTATTGTTGATGAAATGAAGCATAATTTTGCACCAAAGGAAACACCACCTTCTCCCTCCTACTCCGACTTCCAACTGTTGAAACTTGAGGTGCTAAAAAAAAATTGTGGGAATGATGTATTCACAACACAGAAATAGTAGACAATTGTGCAAGGTATTTCTCAAGAGGAATGCTGCGATTGGCTGCTTTTCTTATGGTCTGAATACATCATTGACATCCCCCCCCCCCCAAAAAAAACAACAAACAAACAAACAAACAAACAAACAAACAAACAAACAAACAAACAAACAAACAAATTAATGCCTTAACTTTCAACAGCCGGAAGTTAGAAAAGGATGAGGAGGGTCGCACTTACGTAAAATATATTATGAAATATATTATTAACTATTTTATATTTATCAATTTAATTTAATGTTTCTGCTCTATAACTCTTTTTGTGTCTATGTTCTATGTCCATGTTTAAGTATTTCTTTATGTTTAATTGTATCTGTACACTATTTGTGTTTAATAAAATCAATTTAAGGTAGAGATAACGCCGAACAGCTGATCGACGTACTCCCCTTTGATTAACATGTAAACCTTAGCAAATTCACAAAAATTCTGAAATTTTTTTGAGAGGCAGATATTAGTGCCTAAAAGCCATAGAAAAGTTTCAAAACAATTAAACGAACCAATTTTTTTAATTAAGTTCTTAGTTTGTCTCTCCATGGGAAAGCCCTATGCTGAAAATTAAAAAAATAATAATAATTAAAAAAAAAAAAAAACGGCTCATTAAATTGTTTTGCAATTTTTTCTATGGCTTTTAGGCACTAATATCTGTCTCTCAAAAAGATTTCAGAATTTTTGTGAATTTGCTAAGGTTTACATGTTGATCAAAGAGAAGTATGTCGAACAGCTGTTCGGTGTTATCTCTACTTTAAATTACGTAAAATCAAGAGACCCAGGAAATTAGGTTTACCTTATATAGAGTATTACATACCTAATACAGTAACAAGATTTTCCTATACCCACAATGCTAAATATTTTTTTACGGGACCACATTCTCCTCTCAAAATCGAGTTTTACCTAACAACAAGTTTTTACTGTATATTGCACTATATATTTTTTGGGGTTGCAGAATTAAAATAGAAAAATTGAAGTTGTTCCCTTCCTTTAAGGAAACATTTAATTTTTTCTCTTTTACTATACCCATGCATTAAATCCCATAAAATAATAACAGACAGAAAGTTTAATTGTTTCCCTGCCTTTCTTTAAAATAATAATAATAATAAACATAAAGTATCTTGGTACTTACAATAACAGAGCAAAGTACTAATAAAATAAAATATTCTATAGAGGCTTCAAGTCAGCTGATTTTTCGGTGTTCCCACCCGCTATACCAAACCTATGTAAAAAAAAAAAGTGAATTTGTTTTCTCACTAAGAATAAGATTTTTCAGGGAAAATTCCTTTACGGAACTTTGGTTCAAACTGAAAAATAAAGTAGATAATTCAAGATTTAGATTTTTTACTTGATTTATAACCGAGAAAAGTTAAAAAAACACTGCTTCAATTTCAAGTGCAAGATGGACCTTAGCGACAAACAGTTGCGCAGCGAGAGCGCATCACTTGAAGCCTCTATTGTAACAGCATTGAAATTGTTTTAATTTGAACTGCAAATTATTTTGCAACTATCTATATGCATATAAATCATATAATTTATAATGCACACTCGTCGCCTTGGAAAATTTCCCACTTGCAGCCTTACAGTTACCTAACAATTGTTAGGCCGGTCGCAGACAGAATCGCCTGATTTCGCAGCGTATGATAAAAGAAATAAGAACCTATGCGATCAGCTGTGTGCGCGCACACAGCTTCATGTCGTATGCTGTCGTAGGATAAGAAATTTTAGAACCGGTTCTAAATGAGAAACGTACGATCGTAAGCTTACAATTGTACAAATAGCGAAATCATGCGATCTTGTCTGCGACCGGCCTTAATCACCATGCCCTGCGTTATTTTAACGGCGCATGGTAATTAAACAAGGCTGCAAGGAGAAATTTTCCAAGGCGACCAATGTACATTGATTGGGGGGGGGGGGGGGGCTCAGTAGCGCTACATCAATGTAATTTGTCACTTCTCACCTTAGGCAGAGACTCAAACACTTCCACAGGGTCCAGTCCCCCGGGGCCCAGCCTTGCTTGACGCTCCTCCTCCTCCACCTCTTTAATGGCGGCTTCCAGTTTCTGCTCTGCTCGCTTACAGATGCGCTCCTTAAAGCTACGCAGCTCATCCTCAAATGCAAGTCGGTACTCTGGCTCTGCGTCCTGGATCCTGACACACAAATTATTTTTGTCACCTTCAGTGCAACAAGAACACATTGTTGTGGTAGCGTCTATTTTGCCAATCTCAACTTGGTAGGATTTACATACATTGCCAATCTCAATCCATTTTCCGGTAATGTATAAAATTAAGATCGGTAATGTATGTACATCCTACCAAGTTTTGAGGGGCAGTACATGACCAAAATGAGTCATTTGCCCCAAAATATCAATAAATCAACCAAGTTGAAATTGGCAATATAGACGTTACCACAACGACATGCTGTTCAGCACGAGCCATCATTCCAGTTAAAAGAGATCTATGGTTATGGTTATTCTTATGCTTAAGGAACTGCAGGTGGGGTAATTACCGGCTAATGTTATGGTCCATAAGAAACTAGTTTAAAATGAAGAGGGGGAGGGGGAGGGAAGTTTTAATTTTTATTTATTTATTTATTTTTGCAGATACTGCTAATGCCATCTACTGGCTAATATTTGAACTCAATGAATTGATGCTATGGGGCTCTAAAAATCGTTGACGGTAATGGTAATTGTGTGCGGTGGGTAATTATGTAGTATACTTATAATACTTATATCATACTTATACTTATTCAGTCTTATGAAAATATTTGCACATATCATTTGGGGTACCCGGACAACTCGGAGCGCGGTCAACTGGGAGCCGGACAGCTCGGAGCCAAACAAGTTGCTAGGATAACTCGGAGCACGGACAACTCGGAGCGCGGACATCCTGGAGCCTAGCTAGGACAACTCGGAGCACGGACAGCTTGGAGCCAAACAAGTTGCTAGGATAACTCGGAGCACGGACAACTCGGAGCGTGGACATCCTGGAGCCTAGCTAGGACAACTCGGAGCATAGCATAATTTACATGATTGAATAAATTTCAAATTTAAAATTGATGTATTAAGGGAATGGTAGCGTAATTTTTGCATTTAATTATTACATTACAAGTAATAAATATTGTTTTGGGGTATGAAATAAATAATTAAAAAAACTTATTAATGAATAAAACTATCAAGTTTTTAATGTTCTTTTTCAACTTTTATCCACTTAAATTCGTTTTAAAACGTTTCTTGTGTATCTAAAATTAGTAATTAAATAATACAGAACAAATAAACATTTAGTCAAAAATAATTAATAAGGGCTTTATTTATTACTAAATTTATTAGGTACAGAAGAAACTTTTTAAAACAAAATTAAGGTATGTCAATCAGCTTTTTTTTCTTTTTTTTTTTTGTAAAGCATGTAAACCTTAGCAAATTCACAAAAATTCTGAAATTTTTTTGAGAAGCAGATATTAGTGCCTATAAAAAGACATAAAAATTTTTCAAAACAATTTAACGAGCCGATTTTTTTTAATCAAGTTTTTGGTAGAGTCAGCTGCACGGTGGGACATTAATTTTTAGTTTGTCTCCATGGTTTGTCTCTCCATGGCATGGAAAGCCCTATGCTGAAAATTAAATAAAGTAATTAAAAAAAATTTGCTTGTTCAATTGTTATGAAATTTTTCCTACGGCTTTTAGGCATTAATATCTGCCTTTAAAACTTTTTTCAGAATATTTGTGAATTTACTAAGATTTACATGTTAATCAAATGGGGTTAAAAAAAAACAGCTGATCAACATTATCTCTACCTTAAGGGTAAGGTAACGCCACCAATGTTAAAAAAAATCCCTCTCACAAAAATTCTGAAAAAAATTTAAAATGTTCTCCTCTACATCCCCTATCAGTAGTTAAAATATCAGGTATACAAATACGATCTAGTTTTTGAGCTATGAATTTTTAAAGTTGACTAAATTAACATGGGAATTCCATTTCTCCATGTTAAATTAGTCAACTTTAAAAATTCATAACTCAAAAACTAGATCGTATTTGTATACCTGATATTTTACCTACTGATAGGGGGTGTAGAGGAGAACATTTTAAATTTTTTTCAGAATTTTTGTGTGAGGGATTTTTTTTAACATTGGTGGCGTTACCTTACCCTTAAGTGAATAAAATTTGAAAAAGAAAATTAAAAACTTGATAGTTGTTTTCATTAATAAGTTTTTTAATTATAAATTTATTTTATATTATACCCCAAAAACAATATTTATTACTTGTAATGTAATAATTAAATGCAAAAATTACGCTACCATTCCCTTAATACATCAATTTTAAATTTGAAATTTATTCAATCATGTAAATTATGCTATGCTCCGAGTTGTCCTAGCTAGGCTCCAGATGTCCGCGCTCCGAGCTGTCCGTGCTCCGAATTGTCCTAGCTAGGCTCCAGGATGCCCGCGCTCCAAGCTGTCCGTGCTCCGAGTTGTCCAAGCTAGGCTCCAGGATGTCCGCGCTCCGAGTTGTCCGTGCTCCGAGTTATCCTAGCAACTTGTTTTGGCTCCGAGCTGTCCGGCTCCCAGTTGACCGCGCTCCGAGTTGTCCGGGAATCATCATTTGGACATTTTTAAACAGCAGATTTTGGCTCTTTCTAGACATTAATATTTTTACAAGCTTTATAATTAAAATAGGTAAGGGAGTTTTGATTTCAATAGTTTTGATTTCAATCCTTTTTAAGACATACAGATAACAATATCTCCATTAATTAGATAGACTAAACTTCTATAAAGCAACCAAAATTCAGCATTATATTTACACAGTATCTTGTATTTAATTTCAAACTCTATTTGCTTAGAGTAAAAAAAAGTTGAACAATAACAAAAACAAGGTGCAATCTTCGTCAAAATTATTGGGATAGGGTCTCTGTGCTGCACCATTATCTCTGCCCCACTCTCTAGGGCAAACTCTGTACAAAAATTATAAAGATGTAATTTCCAAGGTTACGCACTAAACAGTAATAAGAAAGACGTGTTTTCAAATCAACTACAGTATATCCAGCTTTAATTTAAGTCTGAATGTCTCTCAACACAATGTAAATTGAATCACAACCAGAAATTGTTTATCTTCCACGACAGGTAAAAACGCCATATTTACGTCACTTCCGTTTGGAAACAAACTATTTCCAGACGTAAGCTAAGGTTTGAAAGACTGAATGTGCATATACATAATCACGTACCTTGTAAAAAAGGCGGGTACACAGGCCCTGGGGTCGACGTCTAGCTTTTTGGACAACTCCAGTATGTACTGCATGCATATGGTTTGGTGTGCTACATGCTCCATCAAGCTGTGTTTCTGTTGACACACAACACACAACCCACAGTTTACATTAAATGCAAGACAGAACAAGAGCAGATAATATTGTTACATTTTCAATTGATTATAAGAGTTAGAACATAAAAAGTTGCTTGAAACAGCTTTTGTTTTTTTCAGTCAAACATACTGATGCTAAGAAACTCTGTGCTATTAAGGGCTGGAACCATCACGATAATAAGGGTTGGCATCGTGGTAACCATTGATGTTGTTTATGACTTAATTATACTTTTATTTCTCACATTGTTCTGCAAAAAGCACAGGAAAAGCAATAAAGTAACTCATGAACAACATTAAAGATCACTGCGCTGTCAACCCTCATCATGAGAGACAGGTGGCTCATCATCGTGATGGTCCCAGCTGTTGCAAGCGTGGGGTGCTCCCTGAGAGTTTGCATTAGATTTGGTGCTGTCTGTACATAGAAGGCCAGGACAATGGCAACAAACTTGAATTAGCAATGTTGATGTTTGGCAGTCTTTTCATAACAAATGATCGATAACAACAATGACAATAAAAAATTTACTGAAGCAACATTACAGTTTCGGCGGAACCATGTCAATAAGTTCAATTAATACCACATTTGTGTATGATTACACCTGATTACACTGGAGAAAGAAATTACAGCAATCTATTCATTGTCAGTACTCACATATTTATAATGTTGTGTGTATAACTTTAAAAGTTCTGCAACAATAATGGACTGAATTATTAGGAGATTGTTCTGTGCTATTTCGTCACCCGATTATTACACTCTATAACATTCAAATTCTAACATCAAATGGGGTTCAAAGCCCTGTGGAGTTTTCTTTCAAAATTTCATATTTGTGTGCATACTGCATAGAGTACAATACAGATGATAAAAAAAAAAAAATAGCATGAAACATCTCCTAATAATTTAGTTTCACACCATCTTGTCAAAAGTAGAACTACAAAAAAAAAATCTCAATAATAAACTGATTCATTACTTGAAATTAACTTACATTGTCAAAGAACTCAAAGATTATCATGGATGAAAAAAATATAGTACTCAGCACTGTCTGTTCTTTAGACAAGGCCGATCAAGATAATTTTTTATAAAGTACCTACATACTATTTTCTATGTTTACAATGGCAACTTTTAATACAGATCCATTGATGACAGACAATTTTAATCTTATGAGGCGGCGTCAACGGATCTGTATTAAACAACGTCACATATATGAACGTAGTGCATTGTCCTTTCAAATTCAAGTGTAATCATGTATTGTTGTGGAAGAGGTCATCATTGTGTTGCTTCCGTCACATACCTTCTCCATGGCCAGATTAATGCACCAGATAACAAGGTAGTGCGCAGTATCCTCGCAGACCAGAGGGTAGTGCTCCATGAGGAAGCGCTTGCTGTCCTCGTACCGTTGGAACATGCCAAATTTCTTGAGCTCAGGCTCGTACTTGGTCACAAAGGCTTTCATCTGGAGTCCACGTTGCTCCTCAGACATCTGCTCCGGGTCTTCTTCCTTGAGAGGGTTGATCAGCGTCTTGGAGAAACCTGCCTTACTGATGGTGTCCACGTTCCATGGCATCACCTGCATGTATAAACAGAGTATTTATTTATTGCTTATAAGCAACAGTGGCATTAACATCATGAATCTTTGGCTCTGAAAATAATTTTTAGTTAAAAATGGGACTCAATTATTACGAGCTGTCCCACTTCACAGATGGTGACAAATTCTAAATCTTTATTTCATAATTTAGGATCAGAAAATGAGATTAAATCAAAGATAAGCTTCATCTACAATAACTAACAATCATCTTGATTGTCCCCTTTTGAAGTCCCCTTTTGTTAAACGGGTAGAAGGAATAGTTTGACTAGTTGTAATTGTGATTACTGAATACTGTATTTACTGTACCTTTTCTTTCTTTTGCAGCTCCTCTTCTTGTGCTTTAATCTTCTTCAAATCATCCTCAATGGCTTTTAGGCTTGCTTCCATTGAATCCAAATTGACAGCTGCTCCTGTCTTTTTTGCATTTTCATATTCTTCTCTTATAGTTTTCAATTTTTGTTCCTTCCTGTAACAGATAAAAAAAGATTGCATACTGTATCTCAAACAAATTTTCTAAGTAAAAAGCATAAAATTTGAGATGTGCAAGTGAAAATGTTGCACTTATTATTCAATAATTAATCAATGAAGCTACAGGTCTGCTGATTTTTATTTTTTTTTTTTTGGGAACACTTGGAGTCTCTATTACAGTACTGAACATGTAACTTTAAGTATGTTCATGAAGATTTCACACACAACACAAAAATATGTTTATTGTGTTGAATGTGCTACATAAAACTTCTAAACTCGACTGCTGAAATCTTCTAGTTATGAAAATTTTATAAACTGTAGCATACGGTGAAGTAGGTAAACATAACAAGTTGCTTACTTCACATTACACTAATGGTTGCAATCCTTCTGAACTGTGAATCAATCTTTCTTTGGGCTGATTTTATCATCTCTCTATTGTGTGGTAAACCAAGGCCGATTGCTAGCACCAAGCGCAATGTGATCATTTTTCATTTACTGTAATAACATGTTTTGAGTTTAAAAGTTTTTTGTGGTATCGTCGTTTATAGGTAGAAAATATAATTAAGAAGATAGACAACAATAATTATAAAAAAAAGTGATCACAATCAGGTCAGTTCACCAAAGTGCACTAACTTCAAGCCATGAATCTGAAAACATATTTCCTCTGCAGTGTCACTGCTGGAAAGTATAGCCTGAAATGTGAAGCATTTATACTATTAAACATAATATATATATTTTTAGTGACATTTTTGTTTATGTAAACTGTCTTCTCTAGGTGTAGAATATATAGACACAAAGGTGGAGGGGCCAGAGGGTGGTCAGGAACAGCCACATCCCATACACCCTAGGGGTCTAAGGTGCCTGACATCTCTGAGGATGAGAGGAGTAAGGAAACTGGAGTATAAAACGATAGGAAAACAGGTGACTATGACGTTGTGTTAGGTGCCAACTCACTCTTTCTTGGTGAGCTCAACGACTGTCTTCTCTTGCTCCTGCTCTTCCATGCGCTGCATACGAGCTTCGTGCCGCCACCGGAACAGTGACGGAGTATCAATATTGGGGTGTGTGTCATCCTCATCGTCAGAGATCTGTAAACACAAATTTATGTAGCAACCACAAGAAACTAGAGCAAACTCACAGTATATTTGGCATCAACCATTTAAAACACTACAAAAGTTTATTTATATTGTATGAAGTCCACAAAATATAAACAAGTCAAAACATTATTTTATTAACATAATTTTGAATGAAAAATTAGTGATATACTGTACGTAGAACACAGTATATGATTGTAAAGTTAATACTGTATGCTTTTGATTAAATTATTCTTGTTCTCCACTGACAGAGTATTTCAAAATAAATTTGTCTCAGAAAATTTCCCCTTGCTAAAGAGCACAGTTGGAACTACTTGGTCGGAGCTCAGAAGTTAGCTTGGCGAGCATTTCAAGCCCAGGAAACCAGGGTAGGTGCAGTGGTGTCAGAATAACAGCAGGGAAACAGCTTGTACTATATTTATCCCTAAATTTTTTTTAGAGAAACCTCAGCCAGCAGTACGGTAGGTAGGTGGCTCAGGCAACTCAACTCATTTTTATTTTCCATATTTTAAACCTATTTATTTACTTCCTGTCATGTATTCTGTATATTCATGTGTAAGGTAAAGTTCTATTTATTTAATAGACACACTAAAATAACTTAACTTTTATTTATTTCAGTCAAAACAAGTATAATAAATGCATGTTTTATTTATTTATTTTTTATTATTGTCAGTGATTATGTTCGATAATTAATATTATGTAATGTATTTATATTTTATGTATTGAAATTGTATGGTCTCATTTATCTGTATCCGATTTTGATAAATTAGAATCAGTAAAAGCCATGTTTGTTAAAAGATTACTGTGTCTGTCAAAATTTACCGAAACTAGACTGGCCTATAAACTGATAGATTCCAATTATTTTATTACAGAAATCAAAGAAATGTTTAAACTTCCAACGACAGATCAATATTCCAATTTTATAGCTGTCAGGAATCAAAAAGCTCAGGATATTAATCCTGAGTTTTACAGCACTGATGCTATGACATGTAAACATTGGTGTCTGCCCCAATTGGATAGATCCAATGTTAGAAATGTCTTAAATCGCCAGGCTGTTCACGGCTTCCACCATCTAATTTGTAAATCTTCTGGTTATCATAAAGCTGAACAATCTTGTGTATGTAAATTATGTAATGAATATTGTAGCCAATATCATTTAAATATCTGTAAATCTAGAATTAAGCCTATTAGCGATTATGCCAGGGGAGATTTCATATAGTCTATAGATTTTGAATAGCAATGAAGCAATAAGTTTTTTATTCTATCTATTTTCTATGTCATATTTTGTTTTATATATGTGATTATATATATGATATATTATTATTATGATGTAACAGGCTGTTAGTATCATCTGTTATTTTATTTTATATTGTTTTATTATCATTTTCTATTGTTCTATTATTCTGTAACTATTATATATGTTTTGTATGTATGTTTTATGTGTTCTATTGTAATGTTTTTCTATAATGTATGTTTCTAGTGCTGTTAATATGTACACTTTCTGTGTTTAATAAAAGACTAATAATAATATTTTATATTTTGTGATCGCCCAATTTTGATGTGAACATAATAATATGTTTGTCATGTACAGCCAAAAAGAAATTCTCAAAATAAATAAATAAATAAATAGGGAAATGCTACTGCTGTATGGTAGTTACCTAGTTACTTATGTGTTGGGTACAAAACATAGTGCATATAAGAGGATGTACAATTATTGGAGATAATTCATCCTTTAAATTGCTTTACTTAGGATACTGTATACTGTATTGCCAATTTCTTAAGAATTAGATTTGGGTAATATCGGAAGAAAAACTTTAATTTTAGTGCATGTATTAAACTCTGCCAAACTGAACTGTTGACTAAGAATGTACCGCTATACTGTAGATGTCTTGCTCGTAAGTTCAAAATTGTTATCAACATAAGATGTGCAGGAGAAGCCACAAAGAGAAGCTTCAAAAAGCAAATGCTGGTGGCGGCGAGTTCTTACATTGCGCTGTTAAATTTGTTAGAAGAAAAACCCTATTTTTTTCCCATTCAAATTCTATGGTGCAATATATGGTATACATAAAGTTAATACCCTTGACACCATTTTACCCTTTCGGGTGTGGCCAGGCCGATATTTAGCCTTGTCAGTAAGAGTTATCTTGCGACCATGCTATGGCTTACCAGGCTCCCAGAACATATATATATATTTATATATATGACAATGTATATGTTTATATATATTTATATATATATATATATACTGTATATATATATATTGCGTATGTTAAGTGATGTTTTTCATGGATCATATAAATTATTTATCTTGCCCTTCTGTTGAATAAATTAAAACAAACATAGGATATAGGATAGAGAGCATGGTAGAACACCATGGTCGTTACGCGCAATTTGCTTGCTGGATTTTCATTGACTAAAGCCTGGTTTACGCAGACGCAAAAAAAAAAAAAAAATTGCGTCAAGCGTCTAGCGTCAAGATTTGGTCTGTTCTTGGAGAAGCATTTTTCATGCTTCTCGTACTACATCGGCAGTTATCGGTCACGCTCGCTTGATTTTTTCTTCTCCTTATGACTTCGTAATAATTCGGCAGTTGTCGGCACTTCTCGGGATCACAATTCTTTCGGTCAGTTAATTTTTCATTTATTCAGCTTCCGAGAGAGTTTAAGACATTTTACAACTTTTAAATTTAATATTAAATCAAAACAATTTTTCGTTTTCTTCCAAAATCAAGTGAAGACTTTCGCAGTTTTGGCCCAATTTCATTGTTTTGAAATGCGCGCATCTCATTGGTCGGGGGGCGGGACAGACGCAGAAGCAAAAGTTGAGAGTTGGTCAACTTTTGCGTCTTGCGTCTGCTTCTTGCGTTTGGCGTCTGGATGCGTAAATCATGCCATAAGGTAACACGTATGTATACTTCAACTCTAGCGTCTGACGCAGAAGTTTTTTTTTGCGCCTGCGTAAACCAGCCTTAAGAGAACAATCATTACAAACCCTGACTGTCATTTTGTCACAAAGTACAGTCTTTCAAACCTCTATGTCTGTACTGTATTGAACTAGTAAGAAAATTTGGCAACTCTGTTGTTTGGTATAAAATGCAATAAATTATCGCATTTACTTTTTTTTTTTTTCTCAAGTTCTTGTTACCACAGTGAGAAGCTGTATGGCAGCTTCGCATCATTTTCTAGTAAACGCTGTTACAGTAGTCAGAATTGTCATGGTACTGTGATATACTGTACTGTTTCTGTGCGTAGTGACTAACACTTGTGATATTGTAGTCAAGAAGTGCAGGATACAATACTGTATTGTCAATGAAAGGTGCTTTGATATTAAAAGTCCTTACAAAGGTGCTCGGTTTGTATATACATGAACTTTATACACTCATTAGGGCTGATCAGAAATACACAGTATATTCATGATCAAGAATCAGATGACTGTCCAAGGAATATATTATTATATGCATATTCAGTACTGTACCAAGGTTCATATTTAACTTGGTTATTGTCAGAAACACCAAAGTATCCTTCGGCTCGGCTCAGCCAGTGAAATTCTTCATTAAAAATTGTAATGAAGGACTTCACTGGCCGAGTTTATGACGAAAAATTTCACTGTCCAAGCCGAGTCGAAGAACAATGATGGAAGACGTTACAAACACGACGAAAACCAAGTTAAATGTGAATGTATGCATATAAGAAAATTCTGACGTTTGATTCTTATAACTTATTTCATTTTGCATGCATACTGCACATATGCATGTGTATGCATACTGTAGTTAAGAACAGACCTGCACTAACAATATTGATGTCTTGTGCATTATCAACGGTCAACGCCAGCAACTACTATCGATATATGTATACATAAACACAGTATGTATCATATGCATACATAAATGAAGCAGTAGAATCCGATAAGCTGCAATGAAAGTTTTATATATGCGTATGCCCATATCGTATGTTATAGTTCGTATATAACAGAACTGTATCCTGTAAGTAATTGTATGATGCTCCTGGTGACAAAGTGTGCATTTATGAGACAGGCCAAAAGCAAATACTCTCCAATTCTAAAAACAGACGATCTCTGAAACATTCAAGAATTGACCCATCGAAATTTCTCGATTGGCATCAAGCTGCATTGAACTAGGAAGTCGATGAATTTCTGGAATTTACAGAATTCGAGACAATAAATACACTCAATCGAGGGGTATCGGGCATCACCCCAAAGGCGGGCATTATCACGTTTTTATAGCTATTGTTGTAATTAACTTTATATTTACTCACAAAAATTGAATTACTTGTTCCTTTTTTACACTATTTTATCATTTTTTTACTAATTGAAGTTAAATTTCCATTGAAAACACGATATTTTTGTTACCGAAATGCCATAATTTACGAAAATGACGATTTCTAGTTAAACAGCTGATTTTCAAATTTTTCACATTTAAGCTTTCAAGACGCGCGAAACACGTAGAAGTCGTATTTTTTGGCATAAATATATTGAGAATAATATTGTTAATAACTTCCTATGAGTTATTAGTTATTTTTTTCAGTGGTAAATATGATTGCGTGGTATTAAATTGTGAGCCCACTTCTGGTATCCTTGCTACAAATCTCGTGTGAAGTGGGCTTGTGATTTTACTTTGAAATGAAAACTTGTTTTTTGTGACAGAAACCTTATAACAATGCTAAATGAGGATTATTAGGCCTAAATTCAGTAAGATAGGTATAAAATATTGATAGAAGAAGTTTAAATCTTAAAGTTACAAAAAGGGACACTTCTTGTCGCTTCTTGACTTCAGACATGGATCGAACGTCCCACTTCACTAACTCTGTTAAAGTAGCTGCATGATGTGATCATCATGTTGCACGTTGCACTATACATATAATTACAAGACAGTTTTTTTAATTGTCTCCAGTCAACAAAATTTACTTACCTAAAAAAATCAGATCAAGCAATTGTTGTTTAAGCATATGGCATTATTATAATGGACAAACTGCATGTTTTTTTTATTGCATATTATTATGGATACAAAACCTTCATTTATGTATGAACTGTATTTTTTTTAATTGTTTTAGTCCTCTGGCACCCTTTAAAATTGTGTTGCAACACGCTGTGTTGTTACACTTGTTTAACGCCTTTTTCTGTGCTTACGCGTTAAATAGATCCATGACTCTGACGTACCGTTTCTTTGCTTTACAGCTTGATTTTAACGGTGCTAGAGAATTCAATACAAAATTCTTGAAAAAAATCTTTAAGATATGAATAAATTCTTTATCCAAATATGCAATAAAAAATGCTGCAGGTTATCCAAGGAAAACAATAACTTTTTATCACCCATGGCTAAGACACCCTTGTTGCCAAGACCGACTAACTCCATCAATGGGTAACTGACAAAGACGCCAAGGTGCTGGGTCTCCCCAAAGAGTTCAACGGCTCTCTCTTGGTCAGTGACCCTTGTTGCTCCCACCGTCAAACTCCCCAACTCCTAGTAGGCAAAGGACGAAGGCACCCAGATGCTGGGTCACCCCTGCCAAGGTGAACGGCAAAATGGCTCAGCCTGTGACCGTTGTCGCTTATAATTTTTTTTAATATACAAGGATACACCCCTAAGAGCTTACAGCTCGCGGCGGGGTACTGGGTAGGGATAAGGTAGGGAACGGATAGTGCATGGCCACGGCCTGCATGCTTATGCGTCCCAGCATTCGCTGAAGTGAGACTGAGGGAACCGTGGAAAACCTCAGTCAGGACGGACACCTCTACTTTTTCTCAATGGACCAAAGCGATGTCCAAAGCCTGGGGAACCACACACAAGTGCATCACTGCACTGGGTGGAAAGCGAGATGAATTTACCCCAGGGAGGGAGCAGCGTATTTTTTACTTGAAACGGTCACCCATCCAAGTACTAACCATGTTCGACGTAGCCTGACTTCGGTGATCTAACAAGAACCGGTCAATGCACTGCGCCACGCTTGACCTTGCTTGAGACCTAATTTGCTTGAAGACAACTATTTGTGTTTAGAGTCTGCATAAAAAAGTGTGACAAAATATTGAAGGTGTATATTATATTATATTATATTATACCTTTTTAAATCTCTCAAGCAACACTAACTTATTCATTATTTTGATTTTGATTTTTCTTTTTCATTATTATTATTATGTTATTTTTTATCACACCATAATTGGATTTTACCTGTAATGAGAGTGTAAATTTAAGTTGAGGTTCAGGGGAGGGGGAGGCAAAAAAAAAAAAAAAAAAAGAACACAAAAACTCACCACGCATTGCAGGCAGTAAATTTTAAAAATCAGCGAAATTATGATTGAATCATAATGCATGCAGCTTCAACTCTGAAGATACTGTAACTTTAAATATAGGCACGACCACCTCCAGGTAACCAACATAGCGTAACTGAGAAATGGGGAGCCAGTAAGCATCAAAATCAGTCCATGTGAGGCACAAGGAGTAAGTATCTACCTCTACTAGCTGAGAGGCAGTGAGCCACCAGCTCTTTTACCTCTGCTCAGCTAAGTTGTGAACCCGCTGCATTTACATCTCAAAATTTATTATATATATAAGACGCACCGAGGTATACAAAATATTAAGAAAACAAAAAGGGTTATGGTGCAGTAATTATGTTTGGCTAGGACACCAATTAAGACTTATTCCATACTGTCTGAAACTATAAATACATAAAATGTGTAATAAAAAATATTATGATAAATTAATAATAATATAAATTTTGCACAAAATTAACAAAAATTGTTCTTTTTGTTATAATTAATTCTAGTTTATTTTTTTTTTTTTTAATAAAACACTATTGGGTACTTCTATTTACTAATTACATACTACTTTGAAACCCCAAACCTTCCGAAACCCTAACTTGAGCGTTTCGCGGGCTCTTCCGGAACGGGAGCAGCCACGGCCTTGCAAATCCATCCCGGCATTTGCTGCGACTGAGGGAAACGTGGAAACCTCAGCCAGGACGGACGCTACAGCTTTTGTCAATGAACCGGAAGTGCAATGGTTCAAAGCCAGGGGAACCACATAGAGTGGAAAAGCGCAACGATTTACCCTTGGGTGGGAAACGTGCATGTTTTTTGTTGAAAATGGTCACCCATCCAACTATTAACCACGCTCAACGTTGCTTGTCTTCGGTGATCTGACGAGACCCGGTCAAGTGCACTACGCCAGTTTAATAATATACACTTTTTATTATATTTATGCTCTGTCTGTGTTGTATCTTGCAGGAACTAAAAACATTTGCTTAGCTGAGGGGCCGGGGAAAAATATATAATGCATGATAATTATATATTTTTTGGTGGAAAATTTTCAGTGTTAATAAAAAATCCCATTAGAGTTTTTTATGATGTTCTCACAGAAACTTGGTTGGGTTATAAAATTATTTTCAACGTTATTCGGTGGAAGCTCGGGCCACAGAAAACACGGCTATACTTTTTCATACGGCCATTCCACAAATTTTCATTCAATAGATCAGATCATATGGGTTTTTATCAGGTATAAAGTCCTCATGCTAGCTATAAGACGACACGTCCTCTCCAACATAATTATATAAGATTTTTTCTTTGAAAAAATTATGAGGTGGAAATTTTGGATTTCAGTTCCATATAATGTACTAAAACTATTTTTAGAAAAAAACTAAATTAATTTTTATGGGAAAATTGACGTGCCGTCGCTGTTACTTTAGCAATTAATCTTGAACTTATGGAAGGTTAATTATTTAATTAAGTAATATTTAATTAATTTGTAGAGCAATAAATAGTAGAATTCAATTAAATAATGTAAAAAAAAATCTAAGTATGCTTTAATAACGTAAGCATTAAGTGAAACTAAAATTTGTCCATTTGAAAAATAAATCCTTTCTGTAGAAATTCAAAAATTTGCCGCCAAATCAGTTTCCCGCGCAATGCCCGAAACACACGCGAGTGTTTTTCCGATTATCATATGATCCGACCCGATTTAGGAAAGATGGCGTCTTCAATTTACCTTATTTCACTCGCAAATTTATGCCGTCTTGAGTTTATTTCTAGAAATTAAAAGTATACCATCATGTAGAGCAACATTTAGGGTACTAACAAAAGTAATGACGTTATTGTAAGTACTGTAATATAAGAAATATGAGATTAGAACTGAGTGAACATCCTTAACGAGTCCGATACCCCCCGATTGAGTGTAAACGATAGAAACTAACCTCAATATCCTTCCACTTGCTGTAATCTACCATTTCAATTTACTAAAGAGAACAGTTCACCAATTCTTTCGCCCAAAAAGGCCCTCAATCCACCAATTCTAAAGATTTTCTGTTTTTGAGCAAACGGCACTAACGGCACTCTCTGAACATCTGTGTGATGCTGTGATCTGTGAAGTTGCCAATAAATAACAAATGACTATCGTCAGCTCAGCTGACACAGAAGTGGAGCTAAAGCAAGGATGTATGTATAGAGATAGGTTATCTCTATACCAATAGCATTAGATCTACTGAGGCAAATCTCCAACGTAAGATGGCGCCCTAGCGCAATCATCTGCATTGTAAATAAAATTGTATGGAAGTTCCAAGGATTTTCTATACTATGGATAGGCTACGTCTATACCAATAGCATTATAGCTACTGAGGCAAAAGGCCATGGTATCATGGCCGCCAAGCGCAATATTTTGTATTGTTTTGGCTTCACAGGCCATGGTAAGATGGCGGACATTCTATTGAAACCACCACCCCCTTCCTCCTCACGACCTTGCCTCACTGACGATAGTGCCCCCACCAAGGATTTTCTATACTATGGATAGGCGGATAGGCTACGTCTATATTTCTATATACCATTAGCATTATAGCTACTGAGGCAAAAGGCCATGGTATCATGGCCGCTGAGCGCAATATTTTTTTTTTGCTTTAGCATTAATTACAGGCCATGGTAAGATGGCGGGTGTCCTATTGCCTCACTGACGATAGTGCCCCCACCTATCCATAGTATAGAAAATCCTTGGCCCCCACCTATCCATAGTATAGAAAATCCTTGGGAAGTTCCCCAACGTAAGCTGGCAGACATCCCATTGGTTACTGTTGACCACAGTATCTTTGTAGCCGACTCTAGGCCAATCAAATGCGCTAGTAGAAAGTCAAGGTCGTGACGTCACTGGGTTGAGATTTGAGAAAATGGCGGCGCGTTGGCGGCAAAAAAGTTAGGCCGTCCTCTTGTATATATATTTATAGTCCTTGGGGGGCCTGGAGGGCGGAGCCCCCAATATAGCCCGCCGCAGTTGCGTTTTTTTTTTTTTTTTTTTAAACTCATAGAGTTTTCCCTAATCTACACTAAATTTAATTTTCACAAATTACACTATAAAAGTATAATTAAAGAATTAAATTTTAATATTAACTGCAATCCATATAATCTATACATCGATCACAATACTAATTTAAGTATTAAATTGTGATATATAGTAATAATAGGAAAAGAGTTAAAATCGAAGAAATTAAGTAAAGAACTCATGCAATCTCTCCTTTCGATTCCTTAAAGGGGTACCAAAGTTAATACTTTTTTTACATATTCGGGCAACTAAGAATTATTCTGATATCCCTGTGTCTCAATATTTTCGTAAAATGCCTATATAGTTATTTTACAATTAATTATTTAGTTTCAAAAGTGAGTTTGATAACCGTTGGTTGATTCAAGTCGGTGCGCGCCCGCAGCAGCCGCTGATACCGGCTGATACGACGAGAATCTCCCGCGAATCGGGGGAACCTCCTCCCGCCCCCTTCTTGTCGTATCACCGGCCGCTGCGGCCGCGGCGATGCTTGAATCAACCAACGGTTTTCAAACTCACTTTTCAAACTAAATAATTAATTATAAAATAACTAGGCATCGTACGTAAATATTGAGCCACAGGGATATTAGAATAATTCGTAGCTGCCCGAACATGTAAAAAAAGTATTCACTTTGGTACCCCTTTAAGGGTAAGGTAACGCCACCATGCGCAATGTTAAAAAAAGTCCCTCACACAAAAATTCTGAAAAAAAATTAAAATGTTCTCCTCTACATCCCCTATCAGTAGTTGAAATATCAGGTATACAAATACGATCTAGTTTTTGAGTTATGAATTTTTAAAGTTGACTAATTTAACATGGGAATTCCATTTCTCCATGTTAAAATAGCCAACTTTAAAAATTCATAACTTCAAAAACTAGATCGTATTTGTATACCTGATATTTTACCTACTGATAGGGGGTGTAGAGGAGAACATTTTAAATTTTTTTCAGAATTTTTGTGTGAGGGATTTTTTTTTTTTAACATTGGTGGCGTTACCTTACCCTTAAATAATATTTTTTCCTGAAACACTACTACAGTACTATTGAATATTCTGCATTTTTTCCTTAAATTTTAAATATATTTCAATTTACAAATTGCTTTTTTTTTTTTTTTGTATACTATATATATAGCTATAACAGTTTTATTTCCAAGGTAATTAATCTAACAAAGTTAAAATTAAAATAATTCTTAATTATTTTAATATCACTTAAATATTTTACTGAGAATGTATTAAATTTGATTATAATTAATTAACAGCTAATTTTAATTATTCCAATTTAATTTTTAAACTTATTTATATAATATACATTTCAAGACCCACAATTTTCTTATTGTTATAAATTTCACCTGTCAATTGGAAATTAATAGCGATATATATATATATATTCATATATACGCACCACGCTTCCACCTCGTCAGACCCGTGATATAACGGGTCTGACGAGGTGGAAGCGTGGTGCGTATATATGAGTTACCCCAGTAGTTTTTGCGAGGAAATACTCGAGAGGTACATCGAGATTATTTTTTATTCTTATACTAATCAAGATACGAGTATTTCAGTGGTGTCATTAAAATTCTCCTAAAGTTTGAATGACATCGACTTTTTTGGCCCGCAAAGTAGGTATTCCTTAACGAATTGTATCCTTTTTTTTTGTTTACTTTGCCATTAGTTGAGAAAAACATATATTTTTATTTTAAGGAGTTTTATGGTTAGAAGAGATGTTTAGGAGCTATATAGAATCAATTTTTATTTAAAAAAAATTTAACCTTTATTTTTGGGCTGCGGAAAGCAAATGCTTCAAAAACGTCATATTATATACTTGGCTTACGGGAACCGGTATAACAAAAAGACTAAAACCCATAGAGAAAATCTGAAAGCAGAGGATGTTGTAGGCACATATGGTTGTACATCCATATATAGAAAAAATCAAATTTAATTTATGCATAATATTTTCCGAGTTACTGGAGCCGCCGCCGTTTGCTACATTTGCATTCTGACGCCATTTCGTATTTGCACATGGCATAGTCCCTCAATTTTGAATATTTTTGAAAAATACAAAAACATTTTTGTAGGTTCATTATACGAACATGTCCTGTGATTTTTATCAAAATCAAAGAACTTTTATATTTGGTGGTCAAGGTGGCCACTATGACGTGAAATGGTTCATATATATAATATATATATATATATATATTTAAAAAAATTTGCTTGTAGTAAGATTTAAACCCTTGATCCTTGGTTTCGAAGGTCTTGACCAAGACGTACACGTAGCGTATTGCGGCACTCATCTCAGCAAACCAAAACCTGCTGGCCTGTAGCTGGCCGCGGGCTGGTCTGCCACCGCCGGCCATGTGATGGCAAAATCCATGCTGGATCCGTGTTTTTCTTGTATACCGGCCATCTGCCGATCCAGCTTTGGCATACCATCACAAATTTAGTTTAATTTGCTATTAAATTAAAATCATTCCATATCACCTAAAACATTTTTTTATGCTTAAATAACATAAGAAATATAAGAAAAAATTATAATTAAGATTGAATAAAAAAAATGCCACCATCGGGAATCGAACTCAAGACCATTGACACCGTTGGCAGGTATCCTATCCCCTACACCTGAGTGATTATTAAGAAATATACGATGTTAGAGCCTACATATTTTTCAAAATATTTGAACTTGTACGAGTTTGAAGATTTCAATATAAACTGTAAAAAAGTATAGCACAAAAATACAATATGGGCCTGTGAAGATAAGCCGCATGCTGTCACTCGATCCGTCAGATGGCCAACTGCTGGCCTCTGCTGGCAAGCCATCTGCCAGCAGTACCAGCAGCAGACCAGCAGCCGGCCAGCTGCATGTAGGCCAGCAAGACACATGGCTTTCTGGGATATTATTGATAATGAGTATATAGCAGCTAGGGACTGGATGCACGCGTTTTTTTCGTGCATCCGAGATGCGCATCCGGATGCAAATTTATTTTTCATGCATCTGGGATGCGCATCCGGATGCATTAATTTTTTAACGTGCATCTGGGATGCACGGATGCGGATGCAAGCCCATTTTTGCGCATCCGTGTGCATCTTGCATCCGCATCCGATCCTTGGTTTTTATAATACACTTTGTTTCTTGCAATTTTAAACGAAAAGTGGCAGATAAACTTTAAAAAAATGCCTCGTGTTAAAGATTGATTTAGAGGCCATTAGCAAAAAACCTGATAAAAAAGAGAAAAAAAAAAGTGTTAAATGGATGCAAATTTATTTTTCATGCATCTGGGATGCGCATCTGGATGCAAATTTATTTTTCATGCATCTGGGATGCGCATCCGGATGCATTAATTTTTTCCCGTGCATCTGGGATGCACGGATGCGGATGCAAGCCCATTTTTGCGCATCCGTGTGCATCCTGCATTTGCATCCGCATCCGATCCCTGGTATATAGGTATTATAGATTTTATTAATTATTAAGCTGTAAATTTTGTGGTCTTAGAATTTTATTACTTCACTGTTTCAACTAAGCAAACATAATGAGCAAATGGCATATTGTAAGCTGACAACTATTAAAGGGATACATGCCTCAAATTACAAATTAGACAGGCATTAAGTGTTGCTCGAATTTATAATTAACATTCGTATTATTTTTACATGCGCGCGGTGCGACTGTGCGAAGTCGCGCTACAAAGAAAGTCCTTGCTGACGTCACAACTCACAGCTAGCACCGATAAGCATTGAGTTGTGACGTCATCAAGGACTTCATGACGTCATTAAGGACTAAATTTCTTACTTTGAACTGCGACTTCGCACGGATGCATCACGCGTGGAAAAAAATAATGCGAATGTTGATTATATACTCTAAACCCACTTGGTGACTGTCTAATTTGTAATTTGAGGCCTGTATGCCTTTAATTAATATTGTTTATGAGATTAAAAAACAAAATGTTTAAATGCTTTTATACTCGTACATGTACATTAAACATTTTAATTTTTGCAATCTTATAAGAATTTAATGCTATAAAAAAATCTAATAAGATCTTAAAAGAAATACATCTTATATATACAGTATAAGATGGGAAAAAATCTATTAAGATTCATTCATCTTATAAGCATCAATCTAATAAGATCTTATTAAAACACTGAATTTCTTATAAGATTTTTTAATAATCAAATATATAATAAGAAATTTTCAATAGAGAAACCCCGACGAGAAGTTTTATTTCGGGCTTTGCTCATTTAAATTTGATCCTTTCTAGAAGTGCTCAACTCAAAAAAAGCAAGCCCCGACGAGAAGATTTATTTCGGGCTTTATAATTGCGTTCACTGTTTTGATCATTTCTAGAAGTGCTCAAAGCAAAATGAAAAATAGTAATTGAAAATTGTGCCGTATTACAGTAATAAATAATAAAACAATAAAATAATGTAAATTTAATAATATTTTAATTATATATATATAATTATATATATATCACTTTTTTATATATATATATATGTATGAAGCTATAACTTATACATTGTTCAAATCTTACATTTTCGATAAGTTTCCTGCAAATTTTACGTTATAATACGCAAGTTAAAAACTTCTTAAAATCAAGCAGTGATGTACGTGTAACACATATATGAGTCGGCTGGTTATATATACGTTCTAATCTGGATCACCTCCCAGCAATCTATAACTTTTGCATGGCCTAGCTCTTGCAGAGAGCTCTGGTTTGCCGCTGACGCGGTGACTGCCTGACAGAATTAAATGAGCGTTCCTGAGTGCACTTAATTGCAATGCGGACCTGCAGCCGTGGCGTGTATAGAATTTAACACTGTATTTAGGAGGTGCCAAATGCCTTGATGATGGTTTTCTGTGGTTTCCCATCGTCATGACTTCCATCAGATAGCGTGAATGCCGGGGCATACTAAAATGAAACAGCTGCTTATATATAATAATATATCCTATTATATATAATATATTATAAGTATTAAACCTCGTTATAAAATACTCTACAGTCTCCATGTTCTCCATCGATCTTTTCATAATGGAGTATTGTCCTCAAATTTTTTTATTGCAGAAATGGATAGAGCGTGCAAAGTTATGCTACCCTGATTTTTTTCAGATTTTTTAGAGCCCGGGAAGTATTTTTAAAAAATTATTGAAAGTCCTTTTTGTGACGTCACGCGGCGACAAGTCCTATCTTTTTCTTAAGAGCGGCGTCTCGTGACGTCACAAAAAAAACTTTCAATAATTTTTTAAAAATAGTTCCCGGGCTCTAAAAAATCTGAAAAAAATCAGGGTAGCATAACTTTGCACCCTCTATCCATTTCTGCAATAAAAAAAATTGAGGACAATACTCCATTATAATATATCGAATTATCCGGGTACCGGCCCTCTCTATAGCACACTCTGCTGTGCGCTCCGGTCTTTCCTGACCGCCCTTCGTCCGTCTACACGTCCTAATTAAGTAAACAGCTAGGTTAATTATAAAATATATAGATCTACATCATGCATGCACGCGAGGAAAATGATAATAATAAATGGACGAAAAATTGTCATTCCTTTGACATCATGTCGTGTTTTTCACCCCCGCATTCAGAGTTGTGTTTGAAAACTTTGATATATTATATATTATGCAAATTACATGCATGCCATGGTTAAATAATGTTAATTAGAAATTAAGTTAATAACAATTAATTTAAAAGTCAAAAGATATCGGATCTGCACAAGTAAAAAGCATGCATTGCAGCGTTAATAAGGGTAAAAATAGTGGATATATATGAGTTGCAACATGCAATTAACGGTGAAATCAACCTTTAGCGAGATAACTTATATACACGTACGTACTCTTTTCATGACCATATAATATATCATATACAGACTGGGCCAGAAATGGTGTTCTGATCGTACGCTAAATTTTCGGCGGGAGGATGACTTTCAGCTAGAAAGTTGAAATTTGGCACACATGATAAAGCCAAAAGGGTTGTAAGTTTTTTTGACATGTGTTAGAATTTTTTTTAAAATCAATATTTCATGCCTTTTTAGGTGTGGATTCACGATTTGCATTACTTCCTTATGGGATTTCCATGTTAAATTAAGTTGATAAAAAAATTTAATTTCTCCGATCTCAGCACCAAATTTTATTTCTGGGGGGTTCAAAACACGTTGAATCTAGTGGTGTAATTTAAAATGTGATAAAAACAACCCCTATTGAGATATTGACCCTTACTACGTTAAAAAATCATTTTATCCTAATTTTGACATCACCGTTGAAACAAGCTCATTTTTTTTTTACCCTAAAACACCTTTGAATTTTTTAAATCGGAGATATTTAAGGATTTCATCATTAGGGGTGAAAATACCAACCCCTAAAAATTAAATCCTTAACTAACTCCGATTTAAAAAATTTAATGGTGTTTTCTGGGGTAAAAAAAATGAGCTCGTTTCAATGGTAATGTCAAAATTAGGACATCATTTTTTAACATAGTAAGAGTCAATATCTCGTTAGGGGTTGTTTTTATCACATTTTAAATTACACCATTAGATTCAGCGTGTTTTGAACCCCCCAGAAATAAAATTTGGTGTTGATCGGACAAAATTTTTCTATCAACTTAATTTAACATGGAAATCCCATAAGGAAGTAATGCAAATCATGAATCCACCCCTAAAAAGTGATGAAAGAGTGATTTTAAAAAATTCTAACACATTTCAAAAAAACTTACAACCCTTGGCTTTATGTATGCCAAATTTCAACTTTCTAGCTAAAAGTCCTCCCGCCGAAAATTTAGCGTACGATCGGAACACCATTTCTGGCCCAGTCTGTGTATATATCATGCATATATTATTCCACTGATGCATCTATAATGCATTTGCTATATATATATATATATATATATATATATATATATATATATATATATATATACACGACTTACCACAATGCTCGTCTAACACAGCTGCATGCAGCTGCTAGACTATCTTGGAAGGACATAATATATGATAATATATTGGTCCATAATAGTTGCTATTTGCAAATAAGATCTGCCAATATGGGTCAAACGACGTCCAATATTATATAGATGCAGTTGAACTGATGTATATTAGCAGAAATATTTTAATTGTAACTATATATAATCTAGCGATAAAGTATATATATATATATATATATATATATAATTTATAATATAAAATCAACATGCAGTTATAGGGGCTACAGTATATGTTTACTCACAAAGAAATTAACTTATATATTTTTAGCCCATTTTTTTTTCTTTCTTGAAATATTTACACAGTATTAAAAGTTGATATCAAATTTTAATACTGTGTAAATATTTCTAGGCTAAATTCTTTGTGAATATAGTCCATATGAATGTGTATCTATTATGGTCTGTGGACATGACAGTAATATAAATTAAATATATATATCCGATATTAAGTTTTTATTTAAATATAATTACTCTCCTTTTTCTTTCCTCTTTTTTATTATACCTATATCCACAACTGAAATATATAATTTTATTTATATTGATAAATTTAAAAATAATATTAAAATCATAACTGGGAGAACAAAAATAGTAAAAAAAATAAAGAAATAAAAACATAAATTTATAATAATTATACATAAAATGAACAAAAATGAATTGCCTAACGGTGCTAACCTTTAATATTTACCGTTAGATGCATCAAACATTATGAAAAAAATTAATATTATAATTTATGCAACAAGTTTTTATATAAATTATTATTGAAATGTTCCTACAAATAATAATAGTATTGAAAATAAAGGGAGCTTAACTTACAATATTTAAAACCATGCATTATCTTCTTTCCATAAAATGGGGTATTTCTCATTATTATAATATTTAGTCTCAAGAAGGAGAAAAAGAAAATATATACAAAAATATATTGTACGGTACTAAATCATATAATAATAAAAAAGTAAAAAAAAAAAAAAGATAAAACTTAGTATTCAAGAGGCAAAATCATTTATTATTTCCAATAATTTTTATTGTATTGAGTTGTCAACATGGAAAAGTACAAATATTGCAATACAACCAATCTATGTCAGGGCAACAACGACAACAATGGTCGGCTGCTCCCCAGGTTTAGGTGCACGTGGCCAGTTGCGAGGAGGGGCTTTGTTTATGCTTAAGCCCGACCTTGTTGCAATTATTTTAATGATCAGAGGGACAATGCAATCTTGAGGTTTCAAGGTGGGGTGGGTGGGGGTAGGCCCCTACGAGGGGTTGTAAGCAGTACAAAATAGACCCCTCCCACGGGCCACCACGTATGTACGTAACAAGCCTAATGCACCAGCAGCTAGGCAGGCAGGCAACTGGCTGGCTTGCGCACAAGCACTCTTAGTCCAGACCACTTTGCTTGGCTCGCTCGTACTGCTGCTGCTGCCACAAATCCTTGGGATGAATCGGCTGTGGCTTTAGTTTTTTTTTATTATTATTATTTTATTTTGTGTGTGTGAGAGAGTGTGTATATGTGTGTGAGTATTGTACTGGGCAAATTTATAAGCATAATATAAGATAGTCTAAAACCAAAGTCTAACCTGACTAGCTGGTACACACATAACAGTCAAGACAAAAAATGAAACTTAAATGGGGTAGAATTTGGCCATTCTAGTTAGTAGCTATTTAATTCCAGCTGCCTTTTTGTCTTTTCAACATTTCAAACTCAAAAATATTCTCATATATATTATCTTTAACATTCATTTTTCGTAAAATTTATAATTTTTGTTTATTAATTATATTACCTGAAACTGAGAATGAAAAAAAAAAAAAAAATCAATTACTGAACCAAAGTCCAACCCATTAAACTGTGAAATTTCACAGATAAATATATAATTATTACAATAAGAACACAATCACAACTAATTCAAAGTTTTTTCCCTCTAAAAAGTGCTTTAATACTTAATTCTCGTTAACTTGCTAAAAAGATCGACTCAAAACTAGAAATATGGCTCAGCCTGCAGATCAACAGACGTACACTCAGAAGGTTTTCCTGAAACTACCCATATAAACCTACAACTAGATGAAAAATCATTTAAGTAGTGAATAATTTCATTTGATAAATACAACCCATCAAATACATACACCTAAATGCAATGAGACGTACACTCGACAGAAGCAATAAAGACACAGGATAGATAGAGCTCGCTACTGGTATAACAAGAGAACGTTAAATCTTTAGACCAAACTCACTTTCTTTTTCATATGTATCTGTTTTTTTTTTTTTTTTTAATTTTTATAAAAAGTTTCCATATTTCCTTGTGCTTTTTAAGCATTGCCACGGCAGCCCTAGGGACTACACACATCTAAATAAGAAAACAAAGGTGCTTAGGAAAAGGTTGGTTGGTTAAAAAGGGCAGCAGGGTATTTCTAAACCAGAATGGCCGCTCATAAGTAACAAAACCGCCATAAAAATTGTAAAACGAGAGATAAGAATTAAGTGATAAATATTAGCTCAGTGAGCAGGGGAAAACCACGAGGGAGTGTAAATGAGACACAATGACTTTTTATCTATCAGCCTTGTAAAACTATACTATATAAGAAACAAATAAATAATTAAAACTTCACCCGCTTTGCAGGGTTCTATTACAGCTAGATCTACAAAGTCAAAAAAGACAGAAAATCAATGTGTTACTCAAAACAATCACTTTATCTAAAGCTAAACTTTTTTTAAGAACAATTTATAAGTTATTGCATCAAGTAGTTTTTTTTTTCTTTTTTTCGTTCTGTTATAACAGAAAACCTCATATATTTTCTTACATATTTTCTCTATAAAAGTTAAATGGAATGCTTTTTCTTTTTTTTTTATTTCTTTTTTTTTTTATATATTTTTTCTTTATATATATATATATTATGTTGTTGACAAAAATGTTGTCTTCATCAGTCCTGCGCCGAGCCTAGCACCCTATATAGAAACAATGACGCCACGGCCCAGTGCTGGAAAAAGTTGAGGAGTATAAATGGGGGAAGGAGCAAGGGAAGGGTACAGATAAAACAAAAACGCAATCAAATATATAATTGGATAAAAGTGCTGGTATGTGTGTATATATATTTAATTATATATATAAATACAAATATGTGCTATGCATATATATATTTTTTATATATATATCTACATATATATACACACACAAGCAAGCTGGGGGAATTAAGAGCTAGCACACAAGAAGGAGTCTGGCTGTACCAACCTAGAGCTACCACACAAATACAAGTACAAGGGTTGCAGCAGGCCCGCGGGTGTGTGATTGTATGTATACACACACTCCATCGTTAGTTCCCTCCGGGGCGGTCCTGATCTCAAACGCATATAACGCAGCTATTAGGCCAGGGGTGCCGGGTCGACCCACTTTACAGGGGATTTTTGTGCTGGGGCCGCCCTTAAATTCCTCTCTCTGCAACGCGTGCAAGACCACCTCGGAGTTTATGCAAGTATTTTATTAATACACAGCAACACGGCCAAACTAGAATAATAATTATAATCATAATAATTAATTATATGATAATAATAAGAAGAACGATTAATTAAGAAAGAGTATTTTTTTACATATTAAATATATCCAATCAAAGAGTGGACCTTGCAATAAATTGAAGGTGGAAAGTAACGGGCAAATGTCCACCTTTTAGGTAAAGATTATAATACCACTTTGGTAAAATTGCATCCGTTTAATCGTAGGTGAACGAGTTCTATAAAGCTTCAAAAGTTATTTTTTTTTTTAAATATACTGTAAATGTAGAACAGGCATCAATCACAATATTGATAAATGCAGAAGCAGTTTTCAAAACTATTATCCACAACCCAAAATATATTATAGTACTTTGGCCCTATTATCATCATCATCTTATTTATTTTTATTTTTTTCTCTTCTTCATTTTACGATCACTAAAATGTGTCTTAGCATCATTATCAATAATGTGCTGTCACATTCAGGCTCTCATTCCGAACCATATTCTCAACAACACTACAAACTGAGATCTAGGAATTTCATGTCACACCATTAACAGTAATCTCTCTCAGCATATAAATATTATTTAACTGCAATTTTTAGGATATATGTAATATATTTATTTAAATTTATTGTATTATATAATTAAAAAAAAAATAGATATAGATAAAATTTCTAAAGCTATGAAATTTTCTTATACTCAGTGTTAGTAATGTTTTTAAAAATATGGTTCCTAAAAATTTCTGTACAGTACACTTTACATTTGAATGCACCACGAGTCTGAGTATCATACAAAATAAGCATTAAGATGGCAGCCTGCACAGTGGCTGCAAAACTCGCTGCCACTTGGCAGTGCCACTAAAAGAACCCTCTCACATAACATGATATTTTAACATTTTTATTTTGGTTCTGAACTTTTAATTTTTACAAGTAATAACCAAAATAAGAATATTGCTGTGAGAAATTTCTTTTAATTATTTTTTAATTATTTTTAAGGAATGTTTCACATGTAACACTAAAAATGTACACATCTTTGCTTCGTTGATTTATGAAAGGGCATAAATAACACTGAAAAAAGTGCATTGAGTTTGACTGAACTTCATTATAATCTAATCTTTTGTAGGTAACTCCTCAACAGCATGATAAAGTTTTTTATCAAAAAGGTTTTCTCTATCTCTCTCCTAATCTCAGGCAAAGTATAATATATATATACATTTTTATATATTTTTTTTTATACTTCTTTTTGTTTTTTTCTTTACAATTGTGACCATGAAAGATAAAGTTCATCAAAATTTTGTATTTATTAAAAAATGCTGGCAATATTGCATGAGTTTTATCAAAGTGGCTCGGCACAACTGCAGTGGCACATGCATTTTTATAAATATATAGTTTTATAAGGTACGCAATCGTTATAAAAAAAACACAAGTGTGTCAGGCTGATTTGTGTTTTGTAATTATTTTAATTGTGATGCCTGAGCGTGATGGTAGTTGGCTGTCTTATGTGCAATATATACAGATATTTATAACCCACAAGCCACTTGAGGAGCTAGTGGGTATACACGGAGATATGCAGTCCTTGATTGATGGGCTGGCTCACCACTGTGACAGCAGGCATCGCGGACAGCCATCTACCACTCACACCTGACACGCTAATGTGTGCATGCAGCAATGTGCATACCAATTTTTGTCTCTAAAATTGTTTATTATTTTTAATTATTATATGCTTCATGCCAAACTGCAGTGTTACTCCAGCATCACAAACTAGGTACGTTTCTGCACTGCCACCATACTAGAAATATAGCAGCTTTCAAGAATACTTTAATATAGTACCAAGAGATGTACAAATTCTCTAGTTTTTTTTTTATCAATATTATTAATATTATTTTTTTTTACTTATTTGTAAGATATCCAAATTTTTTTTAGTTATTTTTTATTTTTATTATTATTTTTAAATAACTGCAAACTTTCTCGTATTAATGACTGGTCATTAAAATGGTTCGCCCACTAGGAATGCATTTGTTTAAATTTGATAAGTGTTCTTACAAAAATAAATTTTTTTCTTTCATGGAAGTTGACATATCAAGTTGGGCAGCATATTTGATAGGTTACCTGATTTTTCTTTAAATATATTTCATTAGTTCTATAATAGTATTTTTTATTTTATTTACTTTTTAAATATATTATTGTTCTGTGCAAGTCGGTGTGGTTCCCAAAAGCTCGCAAAACCAAGGCAAAAGGGAACACAACAAACGTACATATGCTACTACTGTGGTAGGGAATGAGTGACATGTAAGTTGTTTTAATTTTTAATTTGGTTTCTGTTTGTTTCCAATCAACGTTTGAGAGATATATGCTGCATGATGTGCGCTACGGACCTAGGCTGCACGCTAGGTTGGATTACTAATTCAATACAAGTTAGTTAACTTGTTTTTAATATAAATAACCACTACTTGCATGTTTTTTACATTCAGGATGTTTGTTTGCCAGTCTGTGGTGATATAAGGGTTGGATCAGGACAAAGTTAAGGGAAGTTAAAAATAATGTTAGTAGTAGGAAATTATATTCAAACTTATAAGATCAAAACAAGAAAAAAAGAGAAAAAAACAACATAAGAAAAACAAAATCATGTGATAAACTGAAAAAGAAATTTAATTCTTATAAAGAAAAACAATTAAGCAAATGATAATATAAAATAAAATGTATGTTATATCCTTGCACATCATAAGTGTATTTGAAAATAAAAACATTGTTTAGTTATCATGTGTTTGTGTTATAGTGATTAACAATAGTATATTTATACTATCATTATCACTGTGTCCTATATCAATAGAAAGAAAAATAATTTAAAAATAAACTTAAGTCACTAAGTTAAAACAAAAACAAAAAAACCAAGGGAAAAAAAGTTAAGATAAATTAAAAATAAAAATAAAGTCCACCAACATTTTTAAGCTGCAGCAGAATCTTTGCCAAATTATATGGCTGATGAAAATTCACGAGTAAAAGATTTATAATTAATCTTAATTGATATTACTTAATTAATCAATTCATTTAATTAATGTTAATTAATATACGATGACTTTGGGATCTACCTAGTAAATCTACGTGACTATGTAATAAGAATCATAAAGTTACACATTTGAAATAACCTCTAGAACTTTGGAAATAGAAGACAAAAATGAAGTGAAAAATTTATGTGATATCTATCTTTTTGGTGTGCGTTGTAATGACTCAAAATTGCACAACCCGGAGGATGTAGCAAGAGACAGATATCACTGGGCTGGTTTTTTTTTGCTTGCATGCCTCTACAGTAATTGATATTGCTGCTTAAAGGAGATATGCTCAGGCCCAAATATGACGGACCCCTTTACCACATAACATTAATTTGCTACAATACAAATCCACAGCTTATTGTTACTGACACATCAGGCCTGGTATCAACAGACATGCATGCATCCAAAACCAACCCAAATAAGACTAGCTTTTCACAAAAAACTATAAATTATAATTATAGAGTAGTAATATAATAATTAAGTATTTATAATAATTGAAATGTATAATAATCATATACATATTTTTTTCTTAATACAATAATGAGGAAAATTCCAATGATGCCCTCACATATATCATTTAATTTATGATCGAGAGTTTCTCTTGGAAACACATGACTTGCACTAGTCAACGACTAGCTTCATATTGTTTGGCGGTACATGTATAATAGTTAAGTAAATATGGGAGGTACGCAATATACCATAAATACATTTTTCTGTAAAAATTAAACCATTTCTTTTTTTTCTTCTCTTCTACTTCTTTTAAACAGACTTGGTTCATCTCGAGGTGGCACCCAAGTTATGATCATAATTTTTTACACATAATACTTGATTATTATCATTTCTTTTACAAATTTAAAAACAACAGCAGTTTAATGTACACATGTCTTGTCCTTGAATACCACAATGAGAAAAACAGAGAAAAAAACTAATCGAGATGAACTTAGTCTACAATTAAGAACGAGACAAAAAGTTAAAAAAGAAATATGCACTCTGACTAGCAGCATGGTCACAGTGAAAATGTGCCGGCCAATATGGCTGCGGCGTTGTAACACAGCGGATGAGGAGGAGCATGAGGAGTAAGTTCCCTTTATGTGGTTTTGCTCTTGTTGGTCTTGAATGAGACCTGGAGAACACGATTTCCCAAGGTGTAGCCATTCAGAGATTGTATGGCCACAACTGCCTCGTCGTAATTGGTCATCGTGACGAATCCAAAACCTTTGCACTTGTTGGTTTGAAGGTCTCGAATGACTTTCACACTCTGCACAGCACCAAACGGACCGAAGAGCTGCCACAGGACGTTCTCCTCTGTTTCCGGAGCCAAGTTGTAGACGAAGATGCACCAGCCAGAGCCGTTCATTGCATTTCCTGGCAGCATGGAGTTGGCTAGCAGGTCTCCAGCCAGAGGAGAGTACCTGCACAAATGCAAGAACATGTCACACCTCCTGTTTGTTTGCCAACACACAATAAACATTTGGGTAACACATATCCATACTCCTCCATAGCTAGTCTAGCAACTATCCCTGCAAGTCCAATCACAATTTTTTTCCCTCTATTTCACTTGCTAGTAATTTGCTGCTCTATGCTCAGTAATTCTGTAATTAATGTACTCAACAGCCAAAACATCTCGCCTTGAGGTTAGGCAACTTGTTCGTCATCCATAGAAAACCGGTTGCATATGTAATAGGGGCTCTATGTCAGCCTTGAGGCCACTTTTGATGCGAAAAAAGTTGCCTAAACACAAGACGAGATGATCAGGCAAAGGAACTTTTTTCTTTTTCTTTTTAGTAAATAATTGCCTGCACAGTGAAGACGTAAATTTCTAAACTTGCACTAAATCTAAATTTAGGTGTGTTTAAATGCATCTTAAAATATATATTTTTTTTTGTTTTGCAAAGATTAATAATATAGAGGCTTCAAGTGATGCGCTTTTGCTGCGCAACTGTTTGTCGCTAAGGTTCATCTTGCACTTGAAAATGAAGCCAAGAGTTTTTTTAACTTTTCTTGGTTATAAATCAAGTAAAAAATCTAAATCTTGAATTATCTACTGTATTTTTCAGTTTGGACCAAAGTTCCGTAAAGGAATTTTCCCTGAAAAATCTAATTCTTAGTGAAAAAACTATTTCACGTTTTTTTTACATAGGTTTGGTATAGCAGGTGGGATCACCGAAAAATCAGCTGACTCTAAGCCTCTATAGACAGTAATGGTTGCATTTTTTTATTTCATAATTAGAAAATATACATAAAATTATGCTTTTCTGAATTTTTTCAGATTTTTTGGAGTGCGGCAACTAATTAAAAAAAATATATATTTAAAATATTTGAATTAGGGTGGTACACCTGATGGGAC
Organism: Siphlonurus alternatus; assembly: GCA_949825025.1. NCBI lineage: Eukaryota > Metazoa > Arthropoda > Insecta > Ephemeroptera > Siphlonuridae > Siphlonurus > Siphlonurus alternatus. The sequence continues at coordinate 58,407,778 of OX463788.1, read as the reverse complement.
AACCGTGATGTCATTTTGTCGTGCTGTGATTGACTATTGATGATGTCACGGTTGCTGTGATTGGCTATTGATGATTTCACGGTTGTCCCATCAGGTGTACCACCCTAATTCAGATATTTTAAATATTTTTTTTAAAATTAGTTCCCGCACTCCAAAAAATCTGAAAAAAATCAGAAAAGTATAATTTTAGGCGTATTTTCTAATTATGAAATAAAAAAATGCAACCATTATTGTCTATTAACCATTTAAAAACAAGTAATATGTTTGTCTCATTACATGATGTTATTATACTAAGCTAATATGAAACAAATATTTATCATCATGAATGCTTGGTTTTGCACATAGACTGTTTATAATTTAAGTGCATTTTATATTGCATTTATAACTGAGCGGCTTAGTGGTATAAAAGCAAGGCAAACTTTGTTCTAGTTTAGCAAATATTCATCAGCTTCCAAACAATAATTAATTAATTAATTTAAAGTTTTCACTTATGCACTACAGTACACGGAACATTTATTAATTGATAAGATATTTTTCATCAATGGGTAAAGCATGAGTATAAAGCTGTTTAAGTTATCAATAAATAAATAAATAAATAAATAAATAAATAAATAAATAAATAAATAAATAAATAAATAAATAAATAAATAAATAAATAAATAAATAAAAATAAATAAATAAATAATAAATTATAATTTCAAGCAAGCAATAAAATCGACAATCAACCTATTTTTCTTGCATTTTAATAAGGAAAATGAAAGAGGAAAAAAGGCAAGATATTTTTTATTTAATTTTTTTCAGAAGTTGAAAAACTCATTTAAAAAAATGTTTTTTTTTTAAGACTCTGACTAACCCACCATTTTATACATGATGCAACTATAATAGATAGGTCCATCAGCCCTACGAATTTGGACTGATCTGCGCATTTTGGCCAAAAACACCCAAGGTGACGTCACGTAGTGAGCTCAAAACAGCTGTTTTGCTGCACGAGGGGCCACTACCGGAGCAGAATTTTTGTTCAACATTAGCGAGAACGTTGCTTTTTATCTCATCTCAAATTTGATATTTATTTGCAATACTACAAGCCAAACCGGTTGCAGTAACGTATTAAAAGAATTTTTAAACACTGCAATTCGCAAGCAATATGGGGTAGAAGTTCGTATCTTTGTTCATAAAGCATACAAAGTTGCTATTGGCTGTGCGCAGATTAGTCACCTAGCGTTTGCGCAGCTTCATTTGGATTCAAGCTTTTTTATCATGCACACTTCGCAGAGCCATGCGCAGTAGACTACTAACATTTAAAACTCGTTTCTGCGCAGCTTTTCTAAGCCGTGGCTATTAATTTACGGAAAACTCTATAATAGAGCAGAAAAAATTAAACGTATGCACCGTGCGCATGGGACGGCCCTGCATTTTATAGTAAGGAATGACACAGCTAAGCAATTTCTTTTTAAATATTCCCTCAAACCTAGATAAAATTCTTAAAAAAAATCAGAGTTAGTTAGTTGCACAATTCTGCAGTAATTTATTAAAAAAATACAAACAAATGGTTTGTATTTTGTATGTTTGTATTGTATTGTATCCAGTACAAAATGGTTTGTACTGGATTATGATCCAGTAACGCTATCATGAGCTATCTGCTGTATATAAATACATCACTCAACCCCCATTTAATATCTAACACAGTCAATTGGGGCATATGTTCCTAAAATTGTCTCTCTAGTTCTATGTAGCACTGAAAAGCTTAAAAGGCTTAACCTGAGATATTCGGACGAAAAAAGTCGTATCGACAGATGTTCTTGAAATTAATTTGGTAGACTTACAACAATTGTCCAAATACTACTGATTTTTTTCAGATTTTTTTAACAGTTATAATTAATTTATTCAAATGTGTATTTTGTATCCTTTCAATGTTAAATTTTTCAATCAACATTGCACAAAAACGGCTCGAGATTTTTTTTTAAATTTTACATGGATTAAAAGCTAATTTTTTGGACTATTTTTCTGAATTGTTTTCATATATTTCGAACCGTGGCGATGATCGTTTCTGATATGTCCTAAGAAACTTGGCAACGCTCTCAAGGACTGTAGTTAACACCCCCTCCTAATCTATTATTCGCATTACTATTGCAACAGTGTTGTCAGATTTGCCAGTGTAGCCTCGCCTCTTGACCTTGACAGACAAATTCTCAGGTTATACCTTAAGTTGTTTGACTCTAAATAATATATGTATTTCTATTTTAATCAAAATTCTTAAAAATTGAAATTCTTCTTTACATACAATATTTTATTAATAAAAAATAAAAATATGTAAATATAAATTTAAATAAAAAAATCTTAATATTTCTAATGAAAAAGTACTGGAAAGATATTATACATATACTACTGAACTACTGCACATGCAAGAATTTAGCTTCCCCCTATACAGCAGGTCAAGGGGTGATTGAATCACTAATAGCTATAAAATTATCACCATGACCAACCCACAGCTAAAAATAAAGCATGTGGTACAGAGGAGTAAGCTGGGCAACAAAAAAGAAAATAATAAAATTTAAAACCAGCAGAATACAAAGTCAAGTTAAAAAATAAATAAATAAAAATAGAGGAGTATAGTGTGTTACTTTATACAGAAAAGAAAACATTTTATAATACTGACCTCTGTAAGCCTTTGTTTATGGCTAGCATGGTCTTGCCAGTGCTAAAACAAAATACAGAAAAAAACACAAGAAAATTAAAGGAAAGTTTAACAAACATATATGAGATTGGATTTATAAATTTTGCTCATACAGAAACTAGTAAAATACGATTGCATTTGAACAATATGAGCAACAAATTTTCGTCTATGAAATATGACATGAAAATATATTCTACAAGAGTAAGACTTAGAAATATCAATATTTTATCCAGATAAATTGACTTTCACAGTTATTTACGACACATTTTTAATAACCAAAGAGCTTTCAATAAAATTGAAGATTGCTGTCTATTTTTGTTACCATTACTTTATTGGTTTACTTGTTTTAAATTTTAATTAACCTTTTATAAATTGTAATGTTTGCACACAGAATTAAAATTCCTCAAAAATAAGACTTTTAAATTTATACATCAAACATTAAAAACTGCTTTCCCCAAATTCCACAAAATTAAATTCAACATAAAACATAATAAGGTTTGGAATTTTGCAAAGGACTGGTTGCCTAAAATTCTAGCATAATTATGTTCATAATTAAATGTTAAATAGTTTGCCTCACTGCATGCTTGAGCCAATACAAGCAACACCAAGGCAAGCTAGGAATATGTTGAAGAGGTCTGTACAGCACATGTTCACATGTACACAGTGACAAAAATGGAGACATAAATCAAATACAGTAAGATCCATAATATCACATGCAATTCTTGTAGTCAACATTTATAGTAGAATGACTGCCTTCCAAACTTTTGTCACTGCATGTACAGGTACGCACTCTAGCTGTAACGTATACAAAAGTGTGCACTCTCAGTAACACTTAATTGCTTATGCATGCTACAACTGCAGGCTGCACATGGCTGTGACATTGGCTGCCTACTTACCAGCACTGCATATATGATGCACAAAGCAATAGATATAGCGTTATTGAGATATTAGGGGAAAGTCTGTCCCTTTATCAAGATAAACAAATTCTTTAACTATTAAAATCTCTTTATATCATATGCATTTTAAAATAATGAAGTTTTACATTGTAAAATTTAGAAACAATTAAATTTTAAACACAAAGATCTTAGGATAAGAATACCTAATGTAATAAATATGCATGTCTTAGTAAATTTTAAATTATAAAACAATGGGGTACTGACCAAAAAAAAAAAAGTTTCAAGTTTTTGTCAACATTTCAAAAGGCCCGAGAATTTCATGAAGAACAAGCCCTATTACAGCATTCTACGACCATTTCCTGATTTTATATGAATTTTTAAAACCTCTCAAAAATGACGTCATAGCATTGAATCTTAAATGGGAAAATAGATCAGTTAACATTGCCAAATCCCATACTTAATATTAAAATGTAACCAAAACTTCATTTGCAAGGTTTTCAGGTACTAGAATCACGATAATGAAGGTTTGAAATTCGTACTTCAATAACTTTTCATTTTAGCAATGTTAACTGATGCATTTTCCCATTTAAGATTCAATGGTATGACGTCACCAAAGAAAGTTTTAAAAATTTATATAAAATCAGCAAATTGTTGCAGAATGCTCTAATAGGGCTCGTTCTTCATAGAATTCACATTACTTTTTACTAGTATTGCTAACTCAAATACCGGTCAGTACCCCATTTGCCCCCATTCAATATCAAGTATTTATTTGAAGACTTGTAAATACCATATGAATATAATTATATGCATTGTGGCTTAATTGTGGTCATACATTTTGTTGTTGCACCACTTTTAAACCCATTGCCTTTTCCACAAACAATTCACAAGGCTTCAAACACACAATTTAAAGGCCCTATGACCATTTCACAGTATTAAGTCCACAGTTAGTATTGCCTCAGTATGATTCGGCTGCGTAAAAAAAATTGTTCCAGCAGCAATAATATCAGAGATAATAGCCGATGAAAAGACACCTGTGACGTCATTTGTACCCAGTCTGCAGCGACGGTATAGGAAAATCCCTGCAAAAGATAGGTTCACTCTAGCTGCAACCACGGACATAATCTTAATTCTGGAATGTTGAAATTTTACCACGGCAGTCTTCATAGTATTTGCCAAATATTCTGAAAGAATTTTGTTGTTGACATTTACACAGGCTGAATTATTGCAGTAGCAAGATAAGCCAAAAATTTAACATTGCTTTCCTATGCAACATTTTTCTCTTCTTGCTACTGCAATAAGTCAGTCTGTGTGAATGTTAACAACAAAATTCTTTCAGGATATTTGACAAATACTATCAAGACTGCCCTGGTAAAATTTCAACAATCCAGAATTAACATAATGTCCGTGGTTGTAGATAGAGTGAACCTATCTTTTACAGGGATTTCCCTATACCGTCGTCGCAGAATGGGTACAAATGACATCACAGGTGCCTTTTCATCGCCTATTATCTCTGATATTATTGCTACTGGAACAATTTTTTTTGTGCAGCCGTATCATACTGAGGCAATACTAACAGTGGATTTAATACTGTGAAATGGTCATAGGGCCTTTAAATCAGATGAGAGTACATTTAAAAATAAAATTTCCTAGAAGTTTCCATTATATATAATGAAAACTGAAATTGAAGAAATATTGCATATTTTGTGAGCTTTAGCTTACATAATATGCATTATACTAAAGAACTTTGCTATTTTAATGCAGGGATGCCATGGATAATATCTAGCTCGCCAAACTCCACAGCCAGGAGCAGCCGTAAAAGATCATAAATAAAGCAAACCAGTCTATGCATTTTTTTTTAATGTCATATAATAAATATGTATTACACAATGACATAAAACAGAGCAAAAAAAAATGAAATCAGAAAGTATAAATGGGGTAAGGTGGGATTTTTTTTCTTCTCTTTTTTTTTCAAAACCAAACAAAAATAAAAAGGTTATATCACATAAAACAAATATATCAATAAGAACAAAAAGATATATATATGTGTGTATATATATAATACATATAAATATATTATGTACACATATTATATACATAAAAACATTATATATATATATATATATATATATATATATATATATGTATATAAAAAGAACAACAGCGGAATATGGGTTTTTTAAAAAGCTCGTTAAACTTTGTGACAAGTGAAATGGTGTCAACTGGGAAAGTCAAGTACCTGGCTAGTGGTGACAGTGGAATGTACCTGAAGCGGCCCGTCGGATGGTGGATTGGACCACCAAATCGTCGCGCCTGAGGAGTCAGGTAGGCAGCCAGAGGCGGCAGGGCCTTGTTGTTGTTGCTCGGGTTGTTGGCAAACTTCACAGTTATAGGCTCTGTTGAGCCCTTCGGAATGGTGCCGTTTAACTCTTGGATTGCCCTCTCAGCCTCGATCCGTTGGTCGAATCTTATGAAGCCCACACCTTTAGACAAACCTGTAAAAATAAAATGAAGATACCACCCTCACCAAAATTGTAACATATGATATATCACATCGGGGGTGCACATGCCATCCACCCCCTCTACATTGCTAGAGGTAACAAAAATAAGTGAGAATATGTATAAATATGCCAGAGTGAAAAAGCACAGGTAGGTATTAATGGCAGAGAGAGAGAGAGAGAGAGAGAGAGAGAGAGAGAGAGAGAGAGAGAGAGAGAGAGAGAGAGAGAGAGAGGAGGGAATGAGAGAGGGAGAGAGAGAGGAGGGAATGAGAGAGGGAGAGATAGAGGGAGGGAGAGAGAAAGAGAGAGAGAGGGGGGGGGGAGCGAATAAGAAAGGAAAAACAAAAAGGTTGGAACGACCTAAAAACTAGTCATTTCAATTTGGTGGCAGACTTGGTGCAATTTGGCAGACTGAGGGGAATAGAATATATGAAATCAAATCAATTTAACATGTCAGCAGCACAATCGAATTTTACATTAATATATAAATGCGCCTTCACTTTTTTACTATTGGAAAATAAATTGAAGAATAAAGGGAAAATGTACTACATTTATAGAATCAAAATAAAAAGCTTATTGAACTGACTCACAGTTGAAAAACTAAAGAAACGAATTAATAAATTTATTTGTAGCTCATAATAATTTATTATATCATGCTATTCAACGCAACTTAACTTCGTTGCGAATATACACATCTCTGATGTTTACTTTGAAAAATTAACAACCTTTGCCTACACTTACACTATAGTGCACATAAAATGCAACTAGCTCATAAGAAACCGTTGAAAATGTTTCATTTTATACACCCTGATGTACGTACAAGTATAAGTGCCAAAACCATAGTGGAACGCAAAACAATAAAGAAGTAATGCTCATGCAAGGATCCTCCAAAATGTCCAGCTCCAACAGGCCCGATTGCAGCTCAAGACAATGACTTCTTTTACAAGCGACATCGTACATCGCTGAGAGCCAGACGTTTTGTGGTCCTTGAAGAAAATTAGTTAATATTATTTTTTGGCCCAAACAGTTGTTAATCATATTATTAATTACTCGTAGTACTGGAGAACTAGAATGTTATTAAAAGTAGACACAGAAGTGTATGCATATTAAGTAAAAGCATGGTATAGAGAGGGCGGATGCAAATTTCAACTAGTTCCTTGATCTCGCAAGAGTGCTGCTGCTAACTGAGGCACGCGAACGGCAAGCTCGGCATGGCAATGCGTGCGGTGACAGCGATAGAGCGACGAGGCAGCGCGGCGGCGGCAAGCAGCCAACAACACTCGCAAATGTACTTGACATAGCGGGCGCAGCAGGCGGCACGCAACAAACACGCCGCCGATCGCTCGCTCGCGTACTCATGTTGGCCAAATGGGAAGGGGGAGGAGGGATTGTACTAAGGCGGAGGTCGTTTCCACCATTATCTCCATAAACCCCAATTAACATCCTCCCCTGTGAATGTCGCCACGACTACCTCCTGCCCATCGTCACCAAACTAGGCGCGTTAACAGGAGAAAGAGAGAGAGAGGGGAAGGAAAAGATAAGACAGAAACAGAGAGGGTGGGAGATCATTTGCGGGGTTTGATCGGGCGGTAGCACTCCATTCCATCACTCTGACGAAAATAACCCACCCACAACCATGAAAGTACAGAAAAGCACAAAACGTCAAGAGTGACCCGCCCTGTCCCTCCAACACAACACGATGACAACAGGACAGGGTCTGCAAATTCTACTTTGGCGGGCGGGAGGACATAATAGGTGGGAGGGAGGGGCGGGCGGGCGCATGGTTAGCGAGGCCTGGTGTTTACAATCAAAACCCGTGACAGCCTTCTTTAACCAAACGTGGAGTTAATTATAATAATAAATATAATAATAATTATAATAAAAACAGAAACAAAATAATAGAATCAACAACAAGAACAACAATAATAAGAATGTTAATGAAAAAACAAAAACAATTAATACTTATTTATGTAAAATTTGTAGGTGCGAGGTTATACAAAACAACAAAAAAAAAAAAGTTTACCTCACAAAATACGGTGCAGTAAACAAATAATATGTTTAATGAAACCTAGTATGTTTATAGGGCAAAATATAAGGCAAATTTATATATTATATAGCAAATACACCACAGCACATGAGCAATATTTTATAACGTAGGCTAATGAAAGAGGAGGGTTCCAGACCATGATAAGATTGTTTTTATTTATATTTTAATCCACCTGTGTTTTTTTTCCTTTAACTACATTCTAACTAAAATATTTTTATAGTAATAATAACACGAAAGAAAATATTTTTGCAATGGGATTATAAATAATAATGAGGCTTTTTTTTAGGAATAATAAAAAAAAGTAAATGCGTGCACTCTATTATTAGTACGAATTTCTTACAAAAGCTCTTACAGCCTATATTTACAAAGTGTGTTTTTTGTTGTTAACTAGTCTAGCCTAGACCAGTGGTCTCATAACATATTTAAGCCTGTGATATTAAAAAAATCCATTCAATATTTCAGTCATCATTCAACCAAATTACAAGAACTTTAGGAGCAAAAACGTACTAAAATGAATACTACCAAGTACCAATTAAATGAACAAAGTTTTACATTTGAATTGCGTAAACAAGCCTTCCAACTAGGTAACACTACCGGTAGTGGCGTAAGCACTGAGGATTGTTTTTGGGTTGTTTTCATCCCCGAATTTAGCTTAATGGGGCAAAATACATTCCTATAGATTCCCCTGACTACGCCACTGCATGGGCAACCCGCTTCGCTCGATCGTTACGCCACTTGTACCTTTTATTTCTCTTCCTTAATACTTTGCGTTTTAGTTAACACAGAAGGAAGATAAAGTGTGGTATGCCGCGACGAGCATTGCGACAGTATGATGCTCGAGAAATGTTTCAATAACAGGTTGCTTGATATGGATATAGTTGTATCGTTTCTGTACAAATTTAACAGCAATAGAGTGTACATTAAAATTTAATTAATAGCTCCATTTCAAAACTCAAATTAATCGCGTGAAAAAGGTCTGTATTTTATCGTTGTCTTTACTTAAAATTCGCATTATGACGACACAGTGAAAGTTTTATTGTATTATCTCTTAAGATGGTGTCAGATTAATGTTGAGAATGATGGGCGGAATATAATTGAATGGGAATTTTGCAGGCTTTTATTTTTAAATTTTATATGGTGTAGTAATTAATACAAAACCTGTATAATATGAATTTGGTAAGCACTGGTCTAAACAGGCTAGGGTTAGTGGCAAGGAAGAGCCCAAAGGTAAAAACAAAAAGAGATCACTCACGTACAGGGTAAATTGTCTTCGGCTCCACCGACATACTGGCGGACTAAGGAAGAGAAAAACGCAAAGTATACACAATAATATCCTTCCAATTCTACCCTGAGGCCCATATATTATATATATATTGTATTATGGGCCAAATTTATAACCCTTGGCCATGAATTAAAAAAAAAAAATTTAATAACAGTCAAAAAGAACCTTATCATAAAATCTGTAATTTATTGTTTAATAATAACAAAAATAGTAACAATAATAATGATAAATATAATGATAATTATATGAGCACTACAGAATAAAATTATATAAAATTAAGATAACAAATCAAATAACAAATAATACTTTTATTTTATGTATAAAATAAATTAAAAAATTAAGTAAAATGAAGAATATCCACCCTTGGTAAGTAGTTTTTTTAATAAAAGCTATAGTTTTTATGTTTTTAATCATACATTATTTCACTGTAATAAATATTCATGAATTTTAAATTAACTTATTATTTATTATTGATTTATAAATGTAACATATTATATATTTGTTTGAAAGTGATTGAGATTAAATAAATAAATTGCTGTATGAAAACATGGCCACACACGTAATTTTGTTTAATAATTAATTTTTAAACAACCATTAACACCAGACCTCGGTCACGTCACAGCGACTTCTCGAGGACACTGAGCTTGCTTGCTTGCATTGCTTGTTGCAAAAACGCTAAGCTCAACAGCTTCACTTGCCCGCTCGCTCGCTCGCTCTCTCACGCTAGCTTGCAGCCACGCAAAATTGCTAGCTTTTAATCACTATAGAATGGGCATCAGCTAACAACAAAAAGTAGTATAGCCCATGCCTGCTTGCTTGCTGCATGTCTGCCGGCCGAGCTAGCGGTCAAGACGGGCTACAGGCTACACTATAATAATGATAATTAACACAAGAAATTATCAAGTAGGACTATATATCTGTTGAGCTTGAAGGGAGTGGGGTGGCGGCGGTTGCTGCTACCGTCACAAAAAAGGGTGGGACATAATATAATCTTATAATCTAACCATTCAAATGTTAACTGTTTGAAATATATCCCCAGAAAAAAAAAAATAAAATAAATTAAAAGTAATTGAGAATCATGAAAACAAAAGCAACAAAATATAACAAAATGTCAAACGCTAACTGAGAGTGCTCAAGTTTTAACACCTTACTATTATTATTTTTTAAATTCGACTGCTTGCTCTATTTTTTTGTTCTATTTAATTATTGCAAGATATATTTAACCTCTGGAGGTACTGGAAAAACATTCAATTATTGCATAATCATTGGAACGAAATTTTTAATTTTAAATTAGCTATGCATAAAGAAAACAAAAATCTTATATTGATATGCTTGAAAACAAAACATAACAGTTCACGCTGTAAAATAAAAATGATGCAGGCATATATTATATATTGATGCAATGTAATAACTGGCTTTTATCTGCTATACATAGCAACGAAATTAATATGAAACAAATGTTCATTTTTAATACGTTGTTATCAAAAAGTTTACAAGATTCTGGATATTTTACACGCTCGTTTACAAAGATATTAAAAATTAAAATGTATTTAATGGCAGATTACGTGTTGAATGCCTGGATAAATAGTATCGACGAGACTGACAAATGTAATTTTCCATTACCTTTGAAAACAATTACTTAGAAAAGACAAGGGGTTGGACATCAAAACTCGACCAATTCAACTAATTTTGATTTTTATTGAAAGATTTTTTCCTGCAATAACCAAACTTTTTCTCCTTCATTGCATTTTCCGTATAGTGTGATAACAGAGAGTTGTTATTACTTTCTGTTCGTAAATACACAATCAGATGATAACCGATTATAAGAATTTCCTTATGCTACTTGAACAGATGGTTAATGATTATTGATACATGAATCGATTATGCATTTCCGAACAAACCTATTGTTTAACTTAACCTGATATTACCTGATTAAAAATTACCGCAATTTTTTATTTATTCACGAAAGCAAGTTAACGTTGATATACAATTTGTACTCGAAAACAATATCCCTCGATAGATCGTGCGTACAGCAACACAAGTTCAGAACAATTCGACAAAGCAAGCAGTCAATATGAATTACGTGGGACTGAATACGTGGGCCAAGTATTTTGGTTCAGCAGCATCGCCTCACTTACTTACAATATCAAATTAACAAATAAACAATTTTCTGCACAACTCCTGCTCGCCACCTTCTCCGAAGCTGAGTGCATTAAAAATTCATTAGTGTTTGCAACTTGTAAATAATCTTTATAAAGGAGCAATGACTATTTTAATAAATTGCCAAGGTGGCTGCTTTAACAAGGCTTACATTAAAGCATATGTCAGCAATAATGGAAATTCATGTAAACGCCACACCTTTTTTTATTTGATCATATAGTATCCAATAATGATTTTAATTAAACTTTACATTTTAATAGCATTCTTAAATGAAATCAAAATATATTTTACATATGCGTAAAAAACTATATTATGCAATGTAATAATTAATTATAAAACAATACTTAATAATACAAGCCCCATTTTAATTAATATGACAGTGATGCAAACATGTAAGGCCAAAGCTAGCGGCTGGTTGCATTACCTGTGATATTGTCGCAGAGTATGCGTGAAGTTATGATCCGTCCGTATGGGCTGAAGAGGTTCTCCAGGTCTTGCTGTGTGAGGTTCTTGGGAAGGCCGCTCACGTACAGGTTAGCGCCTTTTATTGCTTCGCTGCTCGGCCTGGCATACGATACCTGAAACAAAACGCAAGCATGCGTGCTCTCAATGGACCAGACTGACCACTCATACGTGCATGCACCTTGTGATGACATTGCTCTATAATTGATATGAAATTATTTGTAAATGTGGACCATTTTCTTATTAACTATTTAAGCAGCCTCATGACTACAACAAATTCATAAAAATGTCCATTTTGATCATTTTAATTGTTCTTTTTTTTAAATCCATTATTATTTTAAATTATTCACCGTTAAAAACAAAACAAAATTATTTCAAATATTTACTTCAAAACAATTAAAATTTATAAAAAAACATTATATTATAATTTATAATGTTCATTTTTTATCATATCATTTATTTACAATAACAATTCAGAATATCCAAAATCAATATTTAATATCTTTTAATGAGACGTAATATTTGTAGTGTATAGCTACAAGCAATTCGCAATAAATGAAATGGACATAGCAGAACATGTTGTGAAAACCAAGCTGGCGGCATGGTAGTTTTATAGAAGTCCTTGGGTTGAAATCACCTGTCCACAATCATTTAATACATGATTATAAATTTTCACCACAAGTTTGATATGCAATAATATAGCTGCTAACATTAGAAGCATTGTGGGATTCAAATATGGAGATCCTGAGTTCAAAATACATTGAAGTAAAAAATAGAAAATCGCAGTACAAGCTGCCTGGCTGCCGTGCAAACTTATAGCACTTGCCGATAATAAGCATTTTGTTTGTATTACGATACTTGAAGCAGATCTGTCAACAACGCACAATGAGTGCATCATTTAAAACTAAGACACATGACAATTAATTATGCTCACATAACAAAAGTGTATTGTACTATTTATTATATATTATTATTATAAACCACAGGGTGAATAAAACTACAATGTATATTTATATACATATACATTATACTATTCGTACAGGCTTAGTCAAAGTAGCTGGGACACTTCACGTAAGAAGGAAGGCGTGATGGAATCTATAACATTATGGAACCCATGGTGCCGCTCTTGAGATATTTCCTATATATTGTTGTCTTCCTTTACTCTCAATTTAACACCATCCTTTATATCTACATATGATCCAGGCAGCGGTTCAATGTATATGTTATATACATAAGTAGATAATGCTGTCATTTTCACTCCTCCACTGAGAGAGTAGCCATTACCTTGACTACCATTTGTCACCCACCTTCACAATAATCACATGCATTACCTTCACCTCACATCCTGAAAAGGTTGTCTGCAGGGCAGGTCAAAGATAATTCATTAAAGCTACTAGTGTCAAAAAACAAGACTACATTGACCTAAAATTAACGCGATCATCGATCGATGGCATGAGTATCATCACCATGTCTCAGCTCGCCGTGCTGAGCTCAATGCTACCTGCTGGTAATGTTGCGCAACATGATAGCGGCTCGGCACTGCGAGTGAACTTATGGTGCTCACTCACAACAAGTGTCCCAGTAGTTTTATCAACAATATGAGAATGTATACTACACGTACAGTACAAGTCTCTTTACAATGTATTCTCTGTATGCGCATATCTGCCATGCGTGAATCAAGCAAATGTTTACTGCATCCCGTGTATTATGCTATATCAACGCAGTGAATGTAACAGATAAATTGAAATGTAATATAATATAAACATTTGAACACAATTATTTACTTTGAATGAACGTAAAAAGTTCACGAGCATCATTGCACTGCATAAAAATTAACAACACCTGAAAAGGTGAAAAGCATCAAGCTTCAATTGTACACTCAATTTAGGTTCAATAACTTTAAAAAGTCCCAACAATTTGCATGCATGCAACTTAATTTCACCAAACAAGTAATTACATAAGAATTAATTATTTATAGTGGCGAGAGAGGGAGGAGATATGACTGACAATCTTCATGGGTAAAATATTACGGTATATAATTTAAACTACTGTATTTCTTACTATAATATATAAGTATAATATATTTCATGTTCATCAATATATCAATTGCTGGGATAAGGAATAATAACAAAAATTCTAAAACAGAGTATTCCTTCCACCTGCATATTTCCTAATAGATACCCGATGAACATCAGGCGAGCTTCTTTACTGCCTATTTACATGTGCAGAAAAGAAACAATTTTTGAACTGTTTTTGAAGATGACGGGATATGAAAGGTTTCTCATAAATCAGTTTCTTCGTGTACATAAACTCTCTTAACTTTCGATGTCGAAGGAGAGAATTGCAAGCATCGTTCATGTTAATAATAATAATGATATAAATGTTTATTGAGCAAAAACATGAAATAAAATATTTATACAAAAGCACAAACAACTCTGCTCAAGTGGTGGTTAAAAAAATAATAATTTTTTCATTCACATAAAGTGTTCAGCCACCAAACTAAATTGCTACTATCAGATATTCCCAAATAAGAAATTGAATTACTTCGTCAACAACAATATTGTGAATACAGTACACTATAACTAAAGACCTGATAAATATACATTTCTTGTCTCAAAGGAAAGTTGATTAAAAGACTTGACAATAATTGACAATGGACAACATACATGATGAAAAAATTTTATTGCAGAAATGAATAGATGGTACCAAATTATGCTACTCTGAATAGACAATAATGGTTGCATTTTTTTATTTCATAATTAGAAAATATACATAAAATTATGCTTTTCTGAATTTTTTTCAGACTTTTTGGAGTGCGGGAACTAATTTTTAAAAAATATTTAAAATATCTGAATTAGGGTGGTACATCTGATGGGACAACCGTGACGTCATCAATAGCCAATCACAGCAACCGTGATGTCATCAATAGCCAATCACAGCACGACAAATGACGTCACGGTTGTCCCATCAGGTGTACCACCCTAATTCAGAGATTTTAAATATTCTTTTTAAAATTAGTTCCCGCACTCCAAAAAATCTGAAAAAATTCAGAAAAGCATAATTTTAGGTATATTTTCTAATTATGAAATAAAAAAATGCAACCATTATTGTCTATTTTGTCTGATTTTTTTTGAGATTCGGAACTATTTTTAAATAATTATTGAAAGTCCTGTGATTTCAGTTGGCAACCCTGCAGCCTTAATAAAAAGGATAGAGACTGGACGCCTATTGACGCCTCCAGGGGGCGTGGCCGCACTTTCAATAATTATTTAAAAATAGTTCTGGGTCTCAAAAAAATCTGAAAGAATTCAGAGTAGCATAATTTGGTACCCTCTATTCATTTCTGCAATAAAAAATTTTCATACATGTATGTTGCCCATACTATGGAAAATTGACTTACGGTAAAAGCATCAGTATTACACTTCGGAGTTATATACACTAATTTCTATGATTTTTATTTTTTTGGGCCTGATAAGAAAAAGACAAAAAAATCATAGCAATTAGTCAAACATTTTAGCATAAATTTTAAATCTATTGAGTCCTATATAACACAGAGATTTGACGCCACAATTTCTAAGCCTATTCATGATCAATGATCACAATCTACGTACCTCTTGAAACTAAGAATGATACGAGTAGCTCTACTTTGAACTCTTTCAAGTATATTGTAATGTTGGTTACAGAGGTTAAAGAACAGATCCACCACAGTGCTGCTGCAGCAAAACATCCACTTATATACTGCATATTTGAATTAGCATTATACACGTCCAATGAGCTTTCAAAAAGACGCACTCCACCGTACATACTGGCTCGGTGAGCAGGTGGAATCATCATATTAACCATGTTGGGTCCTGTCTATATAGCTGAAAACTCACATTTCTTACTACGCTGCATGCATCTCCATTTATAAAAGCTTCTCCTCGAAAACAGAGAAGCTTTTTCCATACTTCTTCCCCGTACTCCAATGTTTCTCTAAAAATTTTTAACAGTGTTTGCATCAAACACACATGCTAACACGACTAACGTAAAAATGTAGATGGAAATATTATCAAAATGCCAAAGTTTTACGGTCAATGTAAATTAAATTTAAAAAAAAATAAACACATTTAATTTAACGTTGCATGCACGCAGCAAGTAATGCAGTGATTTTATCACGTAGCAGGTACGCTGAAAATGGTCTTGCAAAGAATCTTGCCAAAATAATGACAGTGCGCACATATTATTATACTCTGTGTATCGTATAAAAATGTAAATATGAATATTATCATATTATTTCATTTTGCTAAATTTTTTAAACAAAAATTTTTAAGTTTGTATGTTCGGTTAGTTTGGTTCACCCCCATGCACAGCAAACGGCGGTGGTGATGGCGGTGGTGGGCATGCAGGCAGGCAGGAAAAGACGAGACGCGAAGGGAAGGGACAACTCACTTTGTGTCCTCTTCGTTAAAAGCATGCACTTGTGTGGAGATACCACTAGGAAAAGTGAAAGAGGAGCAAGCAAGTTGATATAATTAGTATATCATGTAATTCAATTAATTTATTAATTAATTTATGCCTACGGAGAACATTTGCAAGCGAACAAGCATGCAATGAAGCACCAGTAAGCGAAGCCATGTCGACCTTTGCAGAACAACAAACAAGCGAGTAGCTGGCCACACGAGCTAGAAAGCAGCCTCCGAGATGATTATCCCCGAGTGCATGTTAGGGAAAAAAATGTGAACTATTTACTGTTAAAAAAACAACTGACCATGCTCTTCTTTCCTTAAGGTAAAGATAATATGTATCAGCTGGCCCAATGCTAAAAAAATCCCATTCATAAAAATTATGAAAAAAATTTAAAATGTTCTCCTCAACATCCCCTATCAGTAGGTAAAATATCAGGTATACAAAAACGAGCTAGTTTTCGAGTTATTAATTTTTAAAGTTGACTAATTTAACATGGAAGTTCCATTTTTCCATGTTAAATTAGAGAACTTTAAAAATTAATTACTCGAAAACTAGCTCGTTTTTGTATACCTGATTTTTTACCTACTGATAGGGGATGTAGAGGAGAACATTTTAAATTTTTTTCATAATTTTTATGAATGGGATTTTTTTAGCATTGGTCCAGCTGATACATATTATCTCTACCTTAATGTGAACACTTGAATTGATTATTATGAGAAGAAGTGCTATTTAGTTTTGTTTTGTTTTTTCTTTTTAGCTTTTCATTTTGCACGGACATCAATGCAGTAGGATTGGATCGAGTATGCGGTGGCAACAGCTATAATATATACTATAGTCAAATTAATTTGATATTCCCTCTGGAAGTAGCCGGAAGGGTATATATTATTGTGGTTTTTACTCTTGCTGTTCGTATTTCAGTATATAAATTTCACGAACAGGTAAATATTTATAGTGAAAACCTCTTTGCCAAGTACTCGAACTTAAAATACAGTGAAAACAGTGTAAGGTTAGAAACGATGCACTTTTAGCTACTTCCAGTGGGAATATATTATTTAGTTCATTTTACTAAAGCTGTAAAACTAACACCACGGCAAGTATGCACGAGACAACATGGCATGCGGGAGAAGAGAGCAACTGTCGATTTATCTCTACATGGCTTGCCCATTTTGGCACGTGCCAAATTGAGGGTACAAGTGGAGAACTTGGTTGTTCTCGGCAAATCGATTACGTGACATCCAGCCACTGTACAAAACAAGTCTTCAGCTTAGTCTTGAGTGTCAATAAAATAAATTTAACAAGGTTTTGTGACACTTAAGTAAACGTTTGTGTCATAAATATCTCATGAGAAACCATCAAGTAATTAACTTTGTAGTTGCGTGGTATTAAGTTTAAACAGTTTGTCTTGCTTTTACATAGTATTCGATAGTCGAGATTTTTATAGGCTCAAATGACTCACTTGGAAAACAGTAGGCGTACTGTTTATCGGTCATCAAGTTCAATTGAACTTAAACAGTTAAGGTCATGGTTTGTGACGAGGAAGGAAAGCAGCAGCAACTATATACTTCACTTGATTTGCGTATCAAGTGGCCGTAGGGACATATAATATCTAATACTATAAAATCACGTGGAGTTGCAACAGGAGCTCGAGGGACCATGGCAAAGGGATTGAGGTAGTCCGACACAACGATTAACAAGAGTCGTGTGAGAAGTGGAGCGCGGTGCTGCTGGCACTTCGGACGCCAACACCTTAGATTTTGTACAGTAAACATCTCTCACTTATCTCAGTTCTTCTAAATTTAGTTAAGGAAAGTAGGCAAGATCGAGTTAGAGTAAGTTGTCTCCTAGTATACTGTACGTGGTTGGCTTCCTTCTCTAGTATTAGGAATTTTTATCGCTCTTTATTATGGGATGAGATGTGCAAACTGTAGAGGTGAAGGTGGGAGAAGTTAAAGCATGTAAAGGAACTAATGACTTGGTGACTGTGTCGAGCGTGGGAACGTGCAAATTGTTTATATGTGCACAGTATGGTAATAATTTTGAATCTCAAGCTAAAAGCTGTAACTTGAATTGATTTTGCATGATTTTGTACATCTGATTCAGCTTTTAAGCAAAATCAGAATCAAATTTAATTGTGTTTATAGGTTATATAATTGTGTTATATACTGTATATATAATATATAGTATATATGTTTACTCTGTATTTTTTCTGTATGTATACCAACCGTAAGCAGGGGCTTGTAGCGATCATAAGATAAAGTTGGATTGAGATATCTGTCCGGACCAAAAATTATAAGGCGCTTAATAAAATATTGGGAAATGTATTTATAAGGAAAATGTAAGATTCTAAAGTGGTGTCGCGTGACAGGTGTGGAGGTCGGTGCTCCTACATTACATACTCGGCAAAGCTGCGAATTGGAGATTTAGCTAAGAGGATACAGAAGTACGGGAGAAGGGAGATTTAGATAAAAGAGTGAGTGAGAGAAAGAGGGGCGGGGGAAGAGAGACGAGAGAAATATGCGTCAAATGTGGGATGGAATGAAAACGACCGCGTAGTTAATTCAATGGTGTGCTGAAAGTAGAATGTATTAAATTTATATTCATAATTATACGTTCCATATGTGACAACCGCATGACACTATAATATATATTATAATGGTTGCCTATATAATAAAAACTTGGCTACATGTATAAGCCAAGCATACGTCAAGTTAAGATTTCAGTTATAAACTAACAATAACGCCATGCATGACTGGTGAGTAGGAGGGGTGGGGGGAAGGAACTGTACACAAGAAGCGGTTTTAAAGGGGGCGAGTGTCAATAACTTTTTACTGTACCATCGTTGGGCGAGTGTACTCTACAGTCCATGTCTGTTTACATTAAAAAGAAAAGGTCCATCTAATTTTTTACTATTTGTAGTGACAAAATAAAATGATAAAGTGTTACGTCACTGCAGTACATTATGTAGTGAAAGAGAGATGAGTGGGTTTCTAACATCTTCTAGCAACACTGGAGCTTATGGTCGCCTGCCTGCTTGGAAGTGATCCAGAAGATATTCCTTTCAACCTGCCTAGCCTATATCCAATTCTACCATAGCGTCTCCTATCTCCAATACAACCAACCGTCAAGCAGCAACATAATACATAATACCAAGTAACCTCAAGCTGTCACTTCAGAAGCCTTCTCCATATACTCTGAAAATTGATATCTTAGCTTATAGATCACAAAATAATAATTCATAACGATGTAAGGGGAATGGGGGTAACTGGAGTAAGGATTTCCAAACTTCAAATAGTATTTTTCTTCATTCGCCAAAGTAAACGTTTATTAAATTACAGCTCGCAGTTGTGAGCGTGCATGAACGAAGAAGGGACTCATGCAATGTTCTTACAGCGCTTGCACCATGACGTCCGTGACTGATATTTAAATGATTGTGAAAAATACTAAGAACTGTAAAAATTGAGCTAAGCTAAGCAGGTAAAAATTTTAGTTCATATTTATATATATATATATATATATATATATATATATATATATATATAAATATAATTTTTTTAATGTGCATATCGTAAGTGTTCTCGACGAATAGATGACTGAAGCATTGATGTATTGAGTCCATCAATAAAGTCAATTAACGTTTTTGACATTAGGTACAGGGATGTGTATATAGAACTTATTACTTTTTCCTCTTATATAACTCGAGATACTAAATACAAAGTAAAATAAATTACTATATTAAAAAAATGTCCTAATGACATCAAAAATATGAATACTTAATGGTTTAATTCACCTGTGAAGCTAACATTAAAAAAAAGCCTTCCACGCATGCATTTATGTGAAACACATCAGATGAAAAAAGAACAATAAATTATCCAAGGATTATAGTTTAATTTCATAATTTGTCAGAAAACTCATTCAGGGAGTTGCAAAAGCATTGATAGTGTAATAACGATGAAATAAAAAACATGTTCCACTTGTAAGGCGATGAGTGTAAGTTAAGATTTGCTGCTACTGTTGGTGCAAGTGCACATGATAGCGCGGGGCGCGTGCGTGAGTGGGTGGTGTTCTCAGTAGCCACGTGGCCGCTCTGCTCTTCTCATCATTAGCACTGGAACGGCTGACAGCTCGCTCCGCGCGGCCGGCGGCAGGTTAAAGCTTCGCTCGCTACGCAGCTATACCCTTCCCTCCACATCGAGCAGGTCTGTGATGCCGCTTTGCTGGCTGGCGTCAAGCCAACCTGCCTGCTTGCCTGACTTGCTACATAGCGCCGCCACAAGCACCAGTAGTCCAATACAGCGGGCGACTGATGACCCTTCTTTTCCCCTCTCCTCCATGTCACGAGGCAGCACCAGCAATCGCCACCGCACCCATTTGAGAAGGAATTGATGCGTGGGAGAGAGGCAAGCATGCATCATCTGGGCCTGGGCATGCATCTTTCTCTCCCTTTTTTGCTCCCTTTTTCAATCCTCAGCATCTTAAATAATTGTCAACCAAATGCTCTAAATCCACAATTTGTGCTATACTATTTTTAATCATTTGCATGCAATGAAATGAAATTCTGTGGATGAATCATAGAAAATAAATATTAATATGCATGCTTTTTTACCGCACTCCACTTCTCATGTCAATTAATTAGAGACAGAGCAGGCGAGTCACAATTATGGTAACCGTGCATGTGATCTCTGAGCCATTCCTAAGCAGGCCTTGCTGATTGAACTTTACTGGTGTGGCTAGACTTAGGAGACAAGAGGTTTATTTCACTACTGGAACAAGAGATGAAGCAGCTGCTGTTGCTGTAGCAAGTTAGCTAGCAAGAAGCAAATTTGCATGAGCAGAGTGAAATCTCTATATTTACAATCCATGATGTGCAATCGAGCTCATTAATATAGCTTGAATAAACTATAAAACTTATCAACCATGGCAAAAATAACATAAAAAAACAGCAACAAAAGAATATTATATATATATATATATACATATATATATATATATATATATATATATATATATATATATATATATATATATATATATATATATGTGTGTGTGTGTGTGTGTGTGTGTGTGTTTTTAGATAAACCAGGTTGGAAATGACATAATAATTTAATAATTCAAGACAAAATATATGTGACAATTTAGAAAACGTGTACCGGAAAAAGGTTTCTTGGAGAAAGACGCGGGCCGGGGCAAGCAAGAGAGCCAGTAGGTGGATGGACAAACCAGGTGTAATATACATTATTATAGAATACAGTTACTGAGGGGAACCCATGTGGACGCTGAGTTTGGGGGTTATTTTGAGCAGTGGACTGTTTGCGGCCCGACATCTTAGGAAGCATGGTATAGACACCATCATCATGATGGCTGCTCAGAGGTGCTTTACCAAATCAGCGTGCTTTTTGATTCCACAAGCCGATACCATCAAGCATACTCCCTCCCAGATACAAAGACGAGCGCGCCATTCCTGTGCAGCCTGTCCTCTGTCCCTGTGCTCTTAAGCTATACTATACACAGATAGTCGTCGATATACAGCTCGCTGTAAGATATCATGAGATGCTAACACCTTCCAGATGTGTGTTTATAGTATGCCTATCAGTCTGTCTCAGCACGTAGCCACGTGCCACTAACAACTAGAGGGAGAGATGCATCATGAGCAACCACTAACGTTAGCCACATCAACGGGGTGCGTTGCTGTGTCATGTATAAAGCATTAACCAAACCTATATTATCGCAGAGTGTAGCTCACTTTCACCCACAAACTGGCCTGCCTGAGAGGCCGTTTCTTTTGCTATGAAATACCCGCGAGCCATCACTCGCTATAGCCAACCAGCCAGGCAAGCAACCAACCAACCAAGCGTATAACCGTGCAGAAATATCTGCCAAGAGCTACGACAAGGCTGCTACCGCCTTGGCCGCCTCTCAAATTATTGTAACAGCTTACACTCTTCGCGGTCCAATGCGCGGTACAAAGTAATTCTCGCGTCTGCAATCATTTTACTAACTTGGCTTATATCCAATATGTACATGATGCAACCTTAATTTTATATTTTCCACTCTTTTTATACACAGTCAATGCCCCATAATTCGAACCAGAAAAGTAGCAAAACAGCGCATGAAAAAGCGAGGAAACAAAGAAGAAAAAAGCACATTGTCTAAAACTATAATAGAGGGTTATCGATCGAAATAGCAAAGTAAGTAATGAAGGCATAGAAGAATTTCAAACAACCACATGCGTCAGAGTGATTCAAACCTCACCACTGCCGTCGACACTGGGTCTGTCCAACTGTTTTGTCTGCCTACTAGTTTTCCTGTAGCCAAACCACTTGGAAACTCCCACGAATAACTTCTCTTTATCTAACATTATAGCAATGATCATAAATGAGAATATTTTTCTTACTGCACCAATAATAAGAAGGAACAGTTGGATCTCTTGATATAGCCTGTCTGATTTTTTATGAACGTATTATTCTCGTTTATTTTAACAATAATATATAGCACTAGCTCTATAGTTAAATTATGGTGTAAATAAAATAAATTATTGCATCGAGTTATAAGTAGAACTGCTTCGTTCCATGCAGTCAGGTCACTGATGTCGTTTAGTAGTGTACTCCCAAATCAGTGACTATACATATAAGAGCAGTGGCATTCTATTTTGACTGAAATTTTCACGGTTCCGTCAGTCGCAAAAAGTTAGCAAGTGGCCCAGTTTTTTTTGCCTAGTTCACGACAGAGCGGCAACTGTTCATGCTCTTATGTTGTGCGGGTTGCATGCGATTCAGGCGCACTAGCTACATGATGATGACCAAGTAGCTAGTGCGCCTGAATTGCATGCAACCCGCACAACATAAGAGCATGAACAGTTGCCGCTCTGTCATGGCGGCTCCTTTTCACAACACCGCACACAATAAAATTGTACAAACAGTAAGATTTAACTCAGCGAGCCATACTCAAAGTCCCCTGTCAAGTCACCTGAATTAAAGCCCTGCATGGGTATAATAAATATAATAATATACATAGCCAAAAGCTTGCATAAACGTCCATTTTGTTGTATAAAACATTGCATTTTATGCTCTTCTATGAAAAGATGCAAAACACAATTTAATTTAACGGGTGATGTATATACAGAAATGCAATTTTTCAAGATTTTTATCAGGTCTCGAAAAATTAATACTGAATTCAGTTCGTTATAATCAAGTACAGTATATAGTGATATAGTCTGCATTAGCATATATAGAGCTAGACTGCCAATCGAGGTTCAGATTTTCACAATGTCAAATTATCACGTTGTAAGCTAGCCTAGGCGACCTGTCCGGCACTAAAACAGAGCAGTTTACCGTTTACCTAATTAAGTAATGGAGTATCGACCTCATTTTTTTTATTGCAGAAATGGATAGAGGGTGCAAAGTTATGCTACTCTGATTTTTTTCAGATTTTTTACAGGCCTGGAAGTATTTTTAAAAATAATTGAAATTCCTTTTTGTGACGTCACGAGGCGCCTCTCCTTAAGAAAAGGATAGGAATTGCCGCCACGTGACGTCACAAAAAAGACTTTTCAATAATTTTTTAAAAATACTTCCAGGACTGTAAAAAATCTGAAAAAAAAAAACACAAACAGGGTAGCATAACTTTGCACTCTCTATCCATTTCTGCAATAAAAAAATTGAGGTCGATACTCCCATATTATAATAGAGATTTCGAAGCCACTGCCCCTGCCGTATATGTAACCTGCTATACTTTGCTGACGAGCAAAGTGCCTATCCTCACGGCGCAATAATCACCAGCCAGATGTTTTAACAAGAATTGCACGACAGAAAACAATGATTTCGTGCGTTTTCAGATTTTCCGTTGTAATTACTATAACAATAAGAATAGATAAAATTTATATTTTTGTGCTAATTAACATAAGCCTGTATAAGGAGAGCGAATGTCTTAAAAAATATAAAACATCTAGTACATTTTATCATTATCTTTCTAACAATTTATATTGTTTCTAATTGTTAACATTTTTTTTATATAAACAGCTATCTACTTAATATTTGTGTATCGAGACACCAAGTTGTTTCTCGGTAGCTTTGTACACTTTGACGTGAGAAGCGAGTGAATCTTGCCTGCTGCCTACAAAACAAGGCTGAATGGCTGCTAGCCAAGCCAGCCTGCCGCCACACTGAATGATGAGGTGTACTGAAGACGCAGCGGCGCGAGCGGCAATACTCACTCACCCACCGAATACTTTTGCCAACACAATTCAGAATAACCGCATTCAGTCAGTTTCGAAAAAGTACATAGTTTATTTATAAATATTTATGCCACTGTTATCATTTTTTTAAAAAAGATTTTTGGATATTCGAAAATAATAATTACGGGGATTGGGCGATGAGAGAAAGAGATAATCAACCTTTATTACCTTTATCGTCTTGTTCTGTAATCTGAGGCCGTTGAGCGTGTTGATGGCTTTCTCTGCGTCTTCGGGCCGATGGTAGTTCACAAACCCGTAGCCCAGGCTTTGTCCTAGAACGGTAAGATAACACTTTGTCAATTTGGACACTCTTTGATAAAAAAATAACAATAAATAAAATAACAACAGCAAAACAACCAGTTATCAATTAACAATAATGTAACATATAAAATAAATATACAATTTAAGAAAAACAATTTATAACTTGTGAGCTGTACAATATAAATCAGTGCCTTATATTTGTAAGAATACAATTTTATTAATATATTATAGAAAGTTTAACATGTCAGAGACCCAAAATGAAGGTGTGGAGGGTGTTAAACAAACAAAATAACAAATGCCTAGCATTCATGATTGCAAAGGGTCATCACACATACCTCTACTTGATGCCCATTTGTACACTAATTTAGAGCTTAAGGTGTCAGGCTAAAGAAAGAGTAGGGCAGCCGTGTCAGGAACTATAGGGGCTAATTGGAAAGAATGTAAATGATAGCTATAAAAAAAAGCCTTGTGTTCCAAACAGATAAAGAAATGCAGTCACGAAGTCAAACTATTAATAAACCATTGATACTAGATATTTTCAACTTGCAAGATATAATATATTATATTTTTTTTCTCAATGGTGGATTGAAGTTGAGGCCAGTTTATTTAGTCAAAGCAACGATAGTATAAATTTACAAACTAAATTATGGTGATATTTTTATGTATATATTTTTTCACTTTTGCACTAATTGTTTCAAGAGATATATAATTATCTTACGATAATTATATATAATAATTATATAACGTATTTTAATCGTTGATGTTGCTCTCTTTTACTATAATATATTTTTATTATATTTGACTACAGGTATAAATATGTGTCTGCATGTATAATGTTTTATTGGTAATTAATTTAGTTTAAATGTATATAATAATAATATGCTTTAATATAATAATCTATATTAGTGGAACTCGGTGCAAGTGCTACATCCATTTCAGTGTCTTTAACTAACACTGTTACATGATAAGAGTACCTATAAAAATCAAACGCATTTCATTTTTATTCTATATATATCAATTTAACTTGCATGAAATTTCATGTAATTAAAAGTAGTGCAAACGTTGAATTTATCTCACATTTAAAAAGTCCAAATAAAAATCTATAACACTAAAATTATACAAACGATTTGCAGGGTGCACTGCATATTTTTTGTTTTTATGCACCTTATCATAAAATACACAGGTCTATAGTTCTAGCTAGCACTTCCAGCAGTCAGACGTTTCGAGGACTTGTAAGCTGTACGGTCACATCTAGTGTTCTTCAAAGCCATCCCTCCATCTTCTCTAATTTACGTGTAACCTCCCACTCTTCGCTAAGTACGCTCATGATGATGATGCTGCGTTTGCAAGAGAGCCAGCCATCTAAGTAACCGTCTGATGCTGCTTCACCTATTTTTGTGCTCTTACTCGTCTTCTCTAGCTATACTATACTCCCGCATCATTTCTCTCTCGCATGCCGACAGTCAGCAGTAAAGCTAGTTAAACATTAAAGCACGCATGCACGCGTGCATGCATGCACTAGCTGCTCGCAATTAGTTACCTTGTCCTATATTTGCTACGAGGTCAGTCACCACAGTCTAGCTTCTATTTTACGTTTGCACACGGATAATTTTTAAATTTTATTCTAGCAAGTTATACACAACACGACACTTAATGGAGTATGCATCAGATCTTTAAAATTAACCTCTATATTATATCCTAAGGACAAGTTACTTTTATGCAAACAGATTTTACTGGAAATCATTGCATAATTATGATTGCACGTTAGTGCCGAGAGGAATGCCTTTTACCGGGGGAGAGATGCAACAATGACCTGTGGTCATCTCAATACTCATTCAATGATCTTTTTAATAGCAATCATCGTGATAGACAATAATAATCCAATGTAATGCTGATATGCGTAGGCATTCATTTATTATAATTAATGGTTTTATACATAACCGGTACCGTACATGCGAAAGCTAAATTATAGATGAAAGCAACAGTCTTTACATTGTATATACTTCAAAAAAGTATGCTTTCAGTTAACTACCAACTAGCACATTTTGTGCCACTAGTTTTAAATTGC
This sequence comes from Siphlonurus alternatus, assembly GCA_949825025.1. Classification (NCBI taxonomy): domain Eukaryota; kingdom Metazoa; phylum Arthropoda; class Insecta; order Ephemeroptera; family Siphlonuridae; genus Siphlonurus; species Siphlonurus alternatus. The sequence goes on along the minus strand of OX463788.1, from coordinate 58,380,754 downwards.
CTGTTACTTCGATAGGTATTATTTAGTATACACAGTATGAAATTAAATTAGTTTACAAATTACATTTTTTTTTTTTTTTTGTATATAACTACTTAACATGGATATTCTGATGTATAATTAATTATAATATTTTATGACACTGGATGCAACGAGGGGCAATTTCTTTCTGCAAATTAATAAAATTTTCAAAGAATCTATAATAATAATTGTGAGAAAAAAACCTAAAACCATAATTATTAATTGTATGGAACTGTCGGTGTGTGAAGCACTTACAGTATACTTTTATACTTATCAGCATATCAGCTATACGCTGTAAGTGGCTAATTGCCGTAGGAGGTATTATCCTATTATATTTAAATATTATATAATGTAACACACTAAAGGTGGCTGCCGTCTACTTAGTAACCCGCCCTTGTATACCTCAGTCGCACGTTCACTCTCTCTTATTCAGTTGATCCTTCCTGTAACTCGAGTATGCAGGAAGCTCGCTCGACGACGTTCACTATAGACAAGTTACTCTGTCCGTCTGCACGGTTCATTCTTCAAGGGCGGTTTAATCAACCTCTTCACAGCAGCCTTTACTAACCGCAAGATAGCTAGCGAATCGACAGCCATTAATTAGTGCTATACATGCTAATCAGTCTGTCTCGAAGATCGCCACTGACGTATCACCTAACACGCAAGTAAAATTACGTAAAAACATTGCAGTCTGTATTTTGTCTAGATGCATATAATTATACTGAACATTTTTCCTTGACAAAAACAAAGTGTAAATAATTACATACACGTCATTTAAAAATTATTATCTCTAGAGTTTTGCAATAGATGTAGCGCTCAAAACTTAAAAACTAATAAAATAGATAAAATTAAAAATTAACTGATGACAACTGGACAATTAATTTGCCTCCTGATCACTGCAAGCACGATATACGAGAAGCGCGCATATGATATATTGCTCGACTGTTATCGGCTGTTAAGCATGTGCATGCAGGTAGAACAAAGGTTGTATCCGCCTATATACATACCAGCAGCTCTTGTACTGTCTGTGCTGATCAAATTACTACACGTCTATACTCCTTCCCTCACAGCTGCTGGCTTGTCATGCAAGTTTATTTTCGTCTATGCAATTCAATGCTAATTCAAATGAAAACCTGATATAAAGTATAACAAAACTCCGATTAAGTATCTCGTATTAATTTTAATTATTATTACAAAAACAATAGAATGGATAAAGAAAGTGTACCTTTTAACAGCATTTTGTTTTCCCAAGTGCATAATATATTTATTATTATACATAATTATACACGTATATATGAATATAGAAAATATACTAGTATCAATGAGTTCAGGGTGCCTTGCTCGGGCGGCCTTCTTCTATACATATATATTTCAATAATTGTAAATATCATGAAGTTCAGAAAATTGGCGAGCACAATTAAATAACATACTAATATACATAATAAAGGTTTAATTTATGCAATGGTTATCTGCCTTTTTTCCCCCTTTCTTCTTCAGATGTCAATACATATTTGTTCATTATTTGTTGTGTGCACATACACGAGCAAGAATGAGCGAAGGTGCACACCAGCATGCAGGTTGGCAGACCAGCCGAGGATAGATGGATAGATAGATAGAAAGAAGCTAGATGGTGTTACTGCTAGAATCTTCTAAGAGGAGCATCCAAGCTCAAAGCCTTTACTACAAGTAAACACAGCTGGATGTAAAGCTAGCTCTATACCAATATTTGTGTTTCGTAAACCTTGCACTGGCTATACAATTTTTAGAATAACTCAATTCCTTAACTTCAGTGTATACCCAAAAAGGTAGTGCACTTACATGTTCTTTAACTCTGCACGACCTACACATCGTATACACCTGCACCAGCTGAATAATACACAGCACAAGGTACGATACAATGCCTGACATGGTAGCAAAAATAATTTTTATAAAACAACTTTAGAGGCGTCTCGCCGTCTAGCTGGACCTCACGGCTCATTTGCAGTCATGCAGAAAATTGTTGTTACAACAAGTTTAACTCCGCACGTTTAGTTTGTAAACTTTCAACGCATGTTTGTATAATAACATCGTCCGAGTTATTAGTTGCAAAGTCTTGGATATAGCGAAGCACTCTTCTTTTAATGGACAAAAACCGGTCATACGTAAGACTAAAAACGTACCTGACGCAATTTTATATTTCAGATGAGAGGTCTGCTTTATTTTAAAATATGTATATTAATTTTCATCAATATTGCAATGCGACCAACATAAAACAAACTGTGCATGCAGCAAATATAAAATATAATAAATGCAGTGAGAAGTTATTTTCTTGGCAAATAAATCAATGGATTTATAACAGTAGTACAATAATTATATATTTTTTAATAATTTGAATTTGGTGGGCGAGCATAGAAACGAGAACCTGCTGCTTTTCAACAACTTTTATAAATAGGCCTAAAAATGTGGGTGGGTAGAGTGAGAGCACAAGGTTTGGAGCATTGAGTTATGGCTGTCTCGGTCCCTCTTTTAAAGCCCGCACGGTATTTATAACGAACCGGCAGGACTGGTGCGTGTCGCCCGCCCGTAGCAGCATCACTCCGTCGGTCCGTCTACGGACGCCAGCGTCAGTCGCGCAGGATGTCCAGCGGACAAATCAACTCCTTGCAGTAACGAAACCACGGCCCAATACGATCTGTCGGACACTTGAATGCCCTAAACAACGGTATTTTATAATGCATAATATGCTAATTAATAAAACCAAGAGACGCTTGATTAATGCAATATATCGATTGGCAAAAATGAGTCACCACACAATTATTTTCCCAGTGAGCGCGCGCTTTTGTATATACCTCGTTTCTTCTGTACCTTTTGGGGAGAGAACGTTTGTGCTCTGCTCGCAGCATAGGACAAATACGACTTGTCCATTAATTATTGATTAAGTTCAGTAATTATATAAAAAGCTTAATGTACATGTGCATCCACGCCTTTAAAATATTTTATAAGTAAACCATCTGTGTGTCCGCGCAGGAACTATAATATATATGATGACATCCCATTATATAAGGATGAATCTCAGTAGATTGAGATCTCGCAATCGTTGCGCCTGAATGCAACAAGACTTTTTTTTTTTTTCATAAAAACATGTTTATGTACAATTGTAACAATTTATACATAAAAAACAAAATATTAATGACGATTTTAAATTTTAGATATGTACATCTTATTCAATATTCCAAATTAACAATTACAGTATATTATACATGTATAAAAATTCCCTAGCAAGGGAGTCAGGGTACTTAGAACTCGCCATCAATAGGTGCGATTAAGTTTAAGAACACTCTCGATTTTTAAAATTTGTTTCATTCGATTCCATCGTAGAAAAATATTCTCTGACTCCAGCAGTAACTGAGATTCATCGTCGAGTCATATAAATCGACAATAAAGAATGAAAGCTGTGTACGTATATAATGCATTACTCGTTTAAATTTTTCAGCATTTTGTCCTGAAACAAAGCAAAACTTACGTTCCCATCAGAGAGAAAGGACAAAAACCTATTTTTAATAAGAGCTGAGTATGGCGTAATAAAGTTAGTGCGAACCTAGTGGGAACTGCTGGAATAAGTGCGTCTGGCGAGGATTGCTGTATATGATTAACATTGTAAAATAATGTAACTGCTCTGTCAGCAGCCACAGCATAATTTTACAGAAATGACAACACCATAATTAGTTGTCAAAAAATAATACTTTCGGACAAATATACAAAAATATTTAAACTTCGTAAGTGATTTCTTTCCTAAAAATTTGATAATTATTGTGATTCTCCCCATGCTACAGGTATTGCCGTATCCTCGATGCAAAGAGCAAAATTTTCAGACATCAGCGCCATCTCTTGGTCCTTTATGTCCTCTATACAGGGCCGGCCGGTATAAGAAAAATTCAAGGTTCATCATCGCGTTTGTTGCATTTAAAAACATATTTGTAGAAGCTTTTCGATTTTAACACAAATGATGGTTTCAAAGCGTTAAAATTCGCAGATTATAGAAATTTCAGACTAAACATGCTGCTCTGGCCTTTATTTTATCACCAAAAATTATTTTCACAATTTCCAATAAATATATATATATATATATATTGTATATTATTTTTTTTTTTAGAACAATTAACTTGCAAGATGTTAATTTACTATGTTTTACTAATACTGCACAATAATCTTGAATCCCAATCCCGCTTCGCCTAATACGGACGTGTAGGGCCACAACATGGTACACGCTCTATTATATTATAGTCTTAGACAAAGTTAGGGGTACAGCACGTACTCGTTGCACTACTAGTAATCGCTGTCCCACTCTTTACATAATATGTAAAGAGTGGGACAGAGCGATATAGCCATATTATGGCTAGCTCTATTAGGAGTGCATGTACAGAATTTATAAATGAAATGCAACTATATAAGCAAAGAAACATGAGGGCGATTTAATAACGTTAACATTAATATCGTATAGTAAAATGCAGCATTTATATATATATATATATTTATATATACAGCAAAAAGAGGGAAGAAGGAGGCTTTCAGGCTTATAATATAACTAATGCCGCATTTTTATGGTTTATTAATTTGCGTGTATTTCTACGTAAATGCCAACGGAGGGCGGACGAACGAACGGTTTGGTCGCGAGGGCTAGAAATAGCATGAGCACAAAGTCATCTTCCTGTGCGATAGACAGCTCGTGTATGCCACAGCCTCCACCCCACCCTCTTTCTTTTGCACGGCCGGATCTGACGGACCGACCAACAATTTATGCATGCCACACGCTACTGCTGATCGACTGAATATGATTAGCTCTTGATCGCAGTACAATGGTTGATATCCAGAGGCGAGTTAACATGAAAACTTAAAAAAAGAGAGAATGAAATAAATGAAATAATCTGAAGTTTTACAATCAACTTCTGCTCGCCTCAGAATTTACGCATCTCTAATTAAATGTTTTTAAACAGTTATTTTTATTTGCATGCTGAAACAAGTTGTAACCCTCTAAAAGTAACATACCATGCATGTCTTCAGCCATTGAGACTTTGGAATCTGATGCCACATAAAATACGATCGATGCAGGCCTGTAGATTCTTTTCATAAAAAAATATAAAAAAATACCAGCTGTATGAAATTAATGAAATTATAGAACATATTTGGTTAAATTTTAAGTTAACAAAAATAAATTTTACATGCATCTTATCTTAGCAGGTTAAAATCGCAAACTGTTCTACGTCAATAATTAAGAAAAATATTTATCATGAATAACAAAAAAAAAAGCAACATTCTTCAATTGCTATATACCACCCGAAAAGTCAACCCCGTTGTTTGCCTACCATACTTATCTCATCATATCGCTATATTATTCGCTGGCATGGCGTTACATGTAGTACTTGGGCCAACTCATTCCACACCCCATCAGCATTTAGAGTTAGAGCATCAGCGATAGCTCTAGCTAGTTACTATATAGCAGTGGCTAGATAGGTAGACTGATGTGTCTATTGCTCACCACTTGTTGGCAACTGTCCGCCCCTTTCCCTTTAGATTCCCAACAGCAAACATATATACATTATATTAGATGAAGAAGAGGTCTCGGTCGTCGTACTCACTAACAACCAACCTAGTTATACTCTACATTCATTTAGACTCGCTTCTTTTGAAAAGTCTCTTGTCTTAACCCAATCATCGCAATCGCCCGAACGCTTACGCAAACTGACACTGACGGACAAAGTGTAAATAAATTTGATGACGCGGACGTTATAATTGAAACGGGTCTTTAATAAAATAATTTATTATATCGATGCAGAGATTATCCCGAAGCCGAACGATTAAGGAAACAAACGACCAAAATCTATTGATCTATACTGACAGACACTACAAATATACAATCGCATGCTTTACCATGCTTGCAGTACAATCATAACCCCGGAAATTTCTTTCGTTAACAGATGGCCAAACAAAACAACATAAATATTATACAGTACAATATTATTTTACATAAAATTGCAAAACACAATTGTATAACTAAAGTAAATAACAATATTAATAATAAAAAAGCTGGGACAGGTTCTCAGCTATATACCAACGTTCCTTTATATTAGGTTAAGACACGCACGCATTTCGTGCGTCAATTTCGGTAAATTTTCAGGCCCCATTGCACCGCGAAATTTCAAAAATAGCATTGCATGATGGGCGCATTCAAAATTTCGCGGCACGTTGTGGCCAAAAATACTTAAACGTGATTGGCTAAGCCCTTTAACATTGGTCCAATCGGTGACTTAACCTGTATAAAGCCAACCTTGCTATATACAGTACTGACCTATGTGTGAAATCTTAAAACTGGAATAATATAAACAGGAAGAGTTAAAAATCTTGGCACAAAGGAAGTATCAAATTAATTTTACTGTAATTCACGTCACGGCCAACTCTATTTCTTTGTTGACATTCCGTAACGCCACGAGCCTCATACCAAATTCACAAAAACATTCCGATCACCTTGTCTACAAGAGAATAGCAGACTTTAACACTTGGCTGCCGACTATACATAATGTACTAAATATATAATTATATGCCAACAGCACTGATGTACAGCGCCGTATGTCTTATGTGGCCATTTGAATGATAGTTAGCTGCTCTCTTTGTCCTCAAATCGAGCCCAAAAATTATTATAGTTTCATGCACATCTCTCTCGAAATTTTTCTGCATGTTTATCCTGCATTGATATGAAAACACCATCGATCCTTAAAAATTGAGTTCTTGTCCATTGTCAGAGTAATAATGTTAAGATAATCGGGATGACTTTCTTCCTATCATTATGACATGTGTAATTTGAAAATAAGAACTACTGGCACGGAAAGTTAGTTTGCTAATACAGACAGGAATTTAGCTGCCGGGAACTCAAAGTATTCATTATGCTTGAATATAATTTATAAAAAAGTTGTTGGGCTATTGGATGGCTTATGGCCATGCAAGATATAGAAAATTGCAATCAATGCACCATATATTCAAAACAGTCGGCAAAGTCTCGTTAAATCAAAGTTTTTATTCATCATGAGTTATTAATGAATTTTAAAGTTTAAAGTCATTTGCAGTCACAGCGACAGCCATGCAAGGAAATAATAGTCATGAAATTATACATAATTACATATACCGTGACTTCACAAGTCTTGTCCGAGCGCCACCACCATAATGGTTATAATATATCCGACTGAAATAAATAGGTTTACTTTCGTTGTAAGTGGGCGTTCGATTTGCGACAGGGTGTCTGGCATGCACACGGGCGTGTTTGCTTCACTTACTGCATGCGGTGGTGCGGTGAATAAGAAAGAAGGCGATACAACATATTTGGTTCAATATTATGAGATAGACATGCACAGTCAGTCGAAATGTTCATACGGTCGCGTGTGGCGCCACGTTTCGTGATTTCTCCCTCAGCTCAGCTTAATTTGGAGGAAAGCATTCGTGCAGCTCTCTAGCCTTAGCAAAGAGTATAATAGTGCACATGGGGTGGTGAGACGGTTAACTCGAGCAAAATTTTAACCTCTTTGCCCCGCTTCTACACCTTATCAAACGTCACGACAAAGCGAGATAAAAACAGACCATCACTATACACACTTGCGTGCTGCGTGCCATGCGACTAATTGTCAAACTCGTGAACTTAATTTCTAATTAATATATTATTAATATTATTTTAAAGTAAAATGCCGTTTTGAAAATTTACAGTAATTTTGGCCAACACTTCACAACAATTTTAAACTGTTCGCCAGATTATTCCAAGATCGGTTAAATTAGGCAAAATAGCAAAATATTAGCAAGATGTTAGGCAACACTACAGCGCACAAGTAATGCAATCTGGGAGGAGTGGGAGGTGACTACAGTCCCTGAGAACGTTGCCACATTTCTCATCGCTTATATTAATAACAATCAACGCCATGTCACGGTTCGAAAAATATATGAAAACAATTTAGAAAAGTAGTCTAAGAAATTAGGTTTTAGTAATATATATATATATATATATATATATATATATATATATATATATACACACAAAAATCTGTCTTTCAGTTTTTTTGCAATGCTAACTAACAAATTTAACATAGGAAGGATACAAAATTCACATTTGATTAAATTAATTATAAAATAACCAAACGGTTAAAAAATTCTGAAAAAAATCAGGGCTAATTGGAAGGCTGTTGTAAGTCTACATAATTAATTTGAAGAACATCTGTCGTTACGACATATATAGTTCGTCCAAATTTCTCAGGTTAAGCCTTAAAAACTTTAGCATGCTTTGGTCAACTGCATTCCACGGCTCTTGTCGTTCTTCTGTATGTACCTCGACAGGCATGCTTGCATGCTGCATTTAAAAAACAAACGTCAATAAATATTATTTTATAACATGCAGACGTCCCTCAGGGGTTTCAAAGTCGATATTTACTAAACATGCAATATGCAAACACGAGATGGTATAGTGACCACGATATGGTGTGTTAGTTCAATATTTATAGCTACCTTCAGTATGTTTAAATTATTACAATTTCCAGACATATTAAACAATGTGTGTATATTGTATATTATATATAGAGAGATAATTATTTTATAGCATAACATAAACTCATCAAGTATGATACGTCACAAAAGATGCACATGCATAATATATATCATCAATGATTCAATGATGCTTCATATAAACGTGTACTATGTAGTAAAATTATATATAAAAAAAGTAGAGTTATATAATCACAAAGTAAAATTTCACGTCATATCAGTACTCAAGTGTACTGCATGCGTGTGTACTTATTTTAGTTTCCTCTAAAGCCCAGTATTTATTTGTCTTATTTTTATGCATTATAAAAATTATATTATATACAAAATATATATATTGCAACCCTAGCAATAAATAATAGCAGCTATAGAGGACATAAAGGACCAAGAGATGGCGCTGACGTCTGCAAATTTTGCTCTTTGCATCGAGGATACGGCAATATACCTATAGCATGGGGAGAATCACAAAAATTATCAAATATAATATATAGGAAAGAAATCACTTACGAAGTTGAAATATTTTTTTTTATTTGTCCGAAAGTGTTTGACAACTAATTATGGAGTTGTCATTTCTATAAAATTATGCTGTGGCTGCTGACAGAGCATTTACACATGATTTTACAATGTTAATCATATACAGCAATCCTTGCCAGACGCACGTAGTTCCAGCAGTTACTACTAGGGGGCGCACTAACTTTATGACGACACTATTCAGCTATAATATACTCATATACATAACACTTAACATTAAATTTTAACTAAAAATTGCATGAAGACGAGAAAAACACATAAACCTATATATAGTAAAATGAATAAGTGGGTGAAACTATATAGTATCCAAATGAATACTGCATGGCCTTGTGTATGTTATTTTAGTTTGCATTCCTTGCTCCTGCCTGTCATTGCACCCACCTTCGCCTACCTACACATCTACCCATTCCTTGGTAGGCAAAAGCAATGTTACTTGCACCAATTAATGACGTCCCTGTCTTCACCCTCATCACCCTCATGTTCTGTTATATCTTATATAGCCTGCATCGGTTTGCCCGAGGCCGCGTGCTGATTCATGCCCCACGCAACCCGGCCTAGCTAGCAATTAGTCGCGCGCAAGGGTTAGATATGGAATGAAGGATACGAGCAAGAGAGGGTAGAAGGAAAACGGTATCACGCAAGAGAAAAGTTAGAACAGTACAGCGAGTTTGTGTGTATATATGTGAGAGAGAGAAAGAGAGAGAGCAATGACTTCACAGTACTTTACTATTGCATTATAGCATTAAAATTATTATATTATAGCGATAGAATGAAATATGAAATCACGCGCGAGTAGAGCATGCCAGAATATTATGGTCATATTGGCGTCATAAAGTTAGTGCGAACCTAGTGGTAACTGCTGGAACTACGTGCGCCTGGCGAGGATTGCTGTATATTATTAACATTGTAAAATCATGTAAATGCTCTGTCAGCAGCCACAGCATAATTTTACAGAAATGACAACACCATGGCATAATTAGTTGTCAAATACTTTCGGACAAAATAAATATAAAAAAATATTTCAACTTCGTAAGTGATTTCTTTCCAAAAAATTTGACAATTTTTGTGATTCTCCCCGTGCTATAGGTATTGCCGTATCCTCGATGCAAAGGGAAAAAATTTCAGACGTCAGCGCCATCTCTTGGTCCTTTATGTCCTCTCGGGAAATATCAAACATTATATACCCCTGCATGCTGACTGATGTTCTGCTTGGGCATCCACAGTCTGTGGAGACTTGGCAAACTTATTTTTTAGGTGTTTTTTTCCTAACCGAAAAAATTGCAAAAAGTAAATATCACAATTTCTTTGCCTATACTGAAACTGCGTTCGAAACACTAACTCTGATGAGCTGTGAGCTGACACTTCAGTTCCAGTAGACCAATTATTATTATTATTACTATTTTTCATAAAATAATATAAATATTTGTTTAAATATATTATATAATATGTCATTTGTACAGTTCTTAAAGTTAAAAATTGGAAATCATATAATATATAGGTAAGATTCTAACGCATGTAAGAAATGTAGTACAGTACACATATATGTGAAGACAAGCACTTTTTTCTGGCATTTCTCTTGTTTGTTGTTTTAAAATAGGAAGTGGTGTGTCAACGACTATATACTGGAGGACGGCCTAGAACGTCGAATTGAGAAACCTCGATACTCGATAATATTCGTCGACCTTCGGTAGAGTTCGGAAACTCTATTTATTTTATTTCACCCAAATACATATTGCATATAGGACACAATAGAAAAAAAGGGGTGGAGATAACATACAATTAAAGCATCAATGACACTATATCACAAATAACTATAACGCGCGCTCGGCCGGCTCGGCTCAGCAACTAGCCAATCAAATGCGCTAGAAAAGTCAAGGTCGTGACGTCACTGGGTTGAGGAAATGGCGGCGTGTTGGCGGCAAAAAAAGTTAGGCCGTCCTCCCAGTATAAAGTTCTTGGTGATGTGTGACGTATACGGGTCTTTCACCATACGTCACAAAACAATATGACGTCATAATTGTGTAGGCAAAACATTGTCAGTGGCATAGCAAATACGTGTTAAAGTTGGTCTCGAAATTAATTTCTCCTGACGATTCGTATCATTTCTCGTAGAAATTTCTTTCATAAATGGTGACAAGAAGAACCAATGCTAGTGAAAAAAAATATTTGGTGACCAAAACTGTTATGAGAAAAGAGGTGTTGTGAGTTATGTTAACACGCACAGCATAGGATTTTAGGGTTTTCTGCCTACATCCCGAAGCTCTTCGGGCGGCTTCGGGCATCTCCGTGCTACCCAAAATGTAAACATGAAATTCCTGTATAGTGCGTTCTGTACAGCAAGTGAACTAACCAAACCCCCTCTTCCAGTGGTATGGTAAAAATATTTTACCACGATGAATTCGTCCACTTTTCTCTAATGTGTTAATACCTCAATGCAACAGTGCAGCAACAACAACCAACAAAAATAAAAAGCTGCATGCATGAAAGAACACAATAAAAATTTCCTGCTTGCAAGTTAACATTTTCATAAAATTCAAATTTTTCAAAAAACAGCATTAAGTCTTAAGTGTTAAAGACTACTTGCTTAATTAACTCCTGTCTATAGTACCTTTCCAATTAACGCTTGAACTACTAATATATTTCGATACAGTATGATATATCACTTTATAATACCTAACTGTACAGTGCGAATAGATTATACCACCTGCCGGGTTATGCAGGGTGGATCGATCTTTGGGTCAACGAGTAACTGGTAATATGCGGTTCGACAGGCTAGTTGACAGGTGGCCTAACTACCTAGAATCCAGTCGCGGACACAACTACGTGATACAGAAGAAGTGGAGCAAGCCGACAGGCAGCTTGGACTCTTTATTTAGTAGCGGCAATGCAACAACATGTTTGCCGAAACATATATTATAGCAGAAGCTATCACACTGCACACAAACAAGCTAAAATTAACCACAACAAATGAAAACGCCTTACACTTTATAAGTTTATATATTATACATCTGTAGGAAATTCTAATTTTTTTTCTGTCTTAAATAATCCTTTAATATTTCACACTATTATTACGCATGGCATTTCTACTTTCTGGACATGTAATCAACCTAAAAAAATAATGATTGCATGAATGACATACAATATAATATAATTATAGTAGTTATGTAAACATTATTTATTATAGATGTTTAAGAGTGCGGACTTTTCTTATTTTGCTTTATTTTTTTTTTTTTTTTTTTTTATTTTTTCATTTTTTTTTGACGCCACAATGACGTTAAAAACCGTACTTTAACAAAATACAAGTTTAGAAAATCTGAGTAGCATAAGTTTTATTCATTTATATACAATTAACATTAAATTTGTTGAGGTCGATCGATTGTCCATTCAATATTAACAAATATTGTTCCTCTTTCGGGTAGCAAGTAACGACGCCCATCAGGCCACATCGGGCCCCATCTCAGAGAGATGCACACACCCACTGGCAACCAACGACAGCAAAAACAAGGGCGGGTCAGGCCAACATGGTTTGATTTCGAACCCGCCTAACATCTTAAAATTTACTTTTAATCCAATATATTATAGTTATATAATATATTATTATGCATTTATTACTAACTTGCAATACAAAACTAGGATTTGGATAAGAGGAATGATGAGAGGTGATATGAGTACATAACGCGTCTGGACACAGGGAAAAAAATCCTCTCAGAACACGCTACTTATTTCGGGATAAGGTTGTTATAGTTATTAAAAGTAAAGCAGGTAAAGGTACGTACGGTATTACATTACAATGTTACGATGGAATGTTAGGAAAGGATTGAAACCATGGAGTAGGAGTGAGGGCCTTGTTTCACAGACCGTGGTACAGGGGTGTGTACATTCTCCACTAGGTACTATGCTCTATTTTATGGGATCATCGTCATCATATTTTCATGGTGCATTGCGGTACGCGCTTAGGTGGGTGGGGGAGACACCTTTTCGGCGCTTGCTTTACCTTACTCATCACAACGAGCAGGCAGGCACGCGCGCACCACATCGTGTGTACTCGCAAGCTCACTCGCTAAACCGTTCTGGTGGCAGCAGCAGCGGACAGACTGAATGAATGAAATAACTATATATATAATTATATATTCATATATATAACGGAGCTCTCCAACATTTCTAAATGATTTGGCAAAGTCTGCAGGTCTCATCTCTGCTTGTTTTGATCGATAAATTTTGCGTTTATGAACAGGATCAGTAATAACAATATCCCTGGTTTAGGTTACGGAAGGCCAGCAATCAATCAAACTTGCAAATATTACGGAAATAACATGGTTGTTTCATGGCGAAAGGGTGAGCGGTAATAAAGAGGAAAAGAAGCATGATAGCCACTGAATCACTCTTAAAATTAAAACTATAATTATAATAATCTTTTACGCATTCATTATAATATTTAAAACAAAATCAAATTATTAAAGTCTAATGTTGCTGACATAATCTGCATGCAGTATTATAATTTATTTCAATTTGTTTAAGATTTATAGCTAGCATATTTTTCAAACAAAATAATAGTAAACTAATAGTAATTCAGTAGCAGTACAGAAAATGTCTCTTCTTTCAAATATATTTTCACTTAACGACTTTAATTCTTTTTAATGAAAAAATGGACAAAATGCACCATGCATGGATTTCTATTGCAAATTTTAATATTGATGGATGAAAGACCTTTCATCAAAGCCATAATTTATTTAAAATTTAATTCCTCCAAGTCTTCGAATGAGATTACCGTTTTGCGACAATAATTTAATAACCATGATTAAGCACATAAATATTGGCTAACATTCCCAAATGCACGATTCTGACGTTGGGACTGTTGGGAGTGTTTTTGGGGGTTGTATTAAAGTTATTAGAATTTATTCAATGTCGATACATAACTTGCGATACTCTATCCATAATTTGTAGTAAAAATACCATGTATAAGTAGTCAATAATTAATAATTATTATTAATAATAATTAAGTAATTATACTATTTAATTTTAAAACAAATGTCAGCCTTTATTGAATAGATCGATACAAATACACCTTTAAATTTCTTATTTAAATTCTATCAAGAAAGAAATTAATAAAATTATAGCTCTGCTACAAAAAGACTGCATGTCTTACAAAACCTTATTGAGCTTTCAATGGATTAGACGAAGTGTGAGAGAAGACGGGTTTGCGGGAAAACATCGATAGCCAGCACATGGAGCAATCTTTTTCCATGGGCCAGCCATTCGATGACGAACGAACGTTAGGCAGGCCGGCAGACTTTGGTGAAGTCACTCACTCCCTTCCTACTCCTCATTTTATCTCAAAGGGGGAGAAAGAGGGTTAGGGGGAGGCGAACAACGACATACGTATGTATAAATATATATATATTGTATACTAACACTGACGGCAATGACGTCAGAGCAAGTATATAGGATGACGCGTTTCATTCAAAAGATTTAAAAAAATAATGCATAATGTAGGGTAGAAAGGAGGGTAAGATAAAGAGGGGATCTGTAGGGAGGAGGGAGAGGAGAGAGAGCGAGAGAGAGGCGAGCGAGAGGGAAATCAACCCCCTTCACTGTATGTTCGTCGTCGATGCGTTTGTTACACGCTATACTGTATAGTATATTAAATTTATACTATAGAGTATATTGGCAACTAGGGAATTGGGGACGAAGACTGCACCAGACATATACATGAGAGGACAACTGTGCATAAATTGTAGACTTTTTTGTTGTACGTTTGATATCATTTGATAGGCCGCCATTGTTGCTGCTGCTGCTGCTTTACCAGGGTTGTGGCGGTGGCTTTTAGACGATGCAACGCACTAATCAGTAGAGCCATTGCACGAACGCTATGAACCTACATCTGCCTGCGTGTGTACTGTACTGCCAAAGTAGCCGAAAAATCTTCTTTTTAAAAAATGGCTACATTAGTAGTACATCCCTCAATTCTATCAAACATTTTACAATGATAAAAATAGACGACAATTTGATACGAATCTTTTTTACGTATTTGCAACATTTTAATACGACCATTCACGCGATTTACACTTCAGTAACTTTATTTTTACGATTTGACAACAACTCGAATTGAGAATGTCAATGCACTTCTTACATGCAAGTAAAAAATAAATAGATAATAAATTAGTAAGTAAAAAGAGTTACTGCTACAAAAAGTTAACAAAAATGCTGATACAAATGTAATCGAGCTAGACTGTTGCTCACTTCAAAAGTTCAAAAGGGGTTTAAGCACCAGGGCACCGACCCCAGCAACCAACCCAGAGTTAATCGTGATGTACGCGCTGTACGTCCCACTATGCTCCTAACAGATGAGCAAATATATATATCGGCGATGTCGGTCCACGAACTCGTCATCCCATCTTATCAACAACGAACGTATACGTTACGGAAGTTATTTTGTATTATTGCACAGGCAAAAAATATTTTATTCCAACATCGATCAAACTAGTTGTCAAACTAGTGATCGATGTTGATCACTAGTTTGACATTTTTAAATATAAAGATCAAATTATGTACGTCCACAAATAAAATAAATAATAAATCTGAAGATTCATTCAACTGTAGTAACATGAGAATATTGAAAATCAAATAAAAATTAATAGATTGTCTGCATAACACATTGTATGAACTACTTGCGTGAATAAGGAAATAATTCGTTTGAAAACAAGAGGAAAATATATAGCGCTCGACTCAATCCACTTACGAAAGGATGATTACAAGGAAGTCGTCGTTATCAGCTTTGTTTTAAAAATATCATTGCACACATTATTTTTGTCACTCACCTGTAACTTTGTCCCGTATCAACTTGCAACTTTCTACTTCTCCGATGGACGAGAAGAGGGATCGTATTTCTTCTTGGGTCATGGTTTGTGGTAAGTAATTAACTATGAGATTTGTCTTGCTCTCCTCCTGGTTGCCCCCCGAGTTGGTCTGCGATGATGAGTTGTGCGAGTTTGCTGATGAGGTGGAAGAGCTCGTGTTGTGTAACGTGCCATTCTGTTGCGGCACTGTGTCCATGCCGTTCTGCATCATGTTAGTGCCGCTGCCGCTGCTCCTGCTGCTGCTGCTGCCGGGCCAAACCTGAAACACACCAAGCACACACAAAATTGTAATACATGTCTGTTTCAATCAAGTAGAGGTTGTCATCTACACCTTAAAACGTATTTCTAGGTAATAGCAACTACTGTAGTTACTAGCTACTATACTTCCAAGATCTTGACTTTTAACATTGGCTACAGACTCTGATATCTTCAAGTTGTGTTTTGATACACATATT
Source organism: Siphlonurus alternatus (assembly GCA_949825025.1). NCBI lineage: Eukaryota > Metazoa > Arthropoda > Insecta > Ephemeroptera > Siphlonuridae > Siphlonurus > Siphlonurus alternatus. The sequence goes on along the minus strand of OX463788.1, from coordinate 58,364,343 downwards.
TACTGTATTATCAATGAAAAAGCATTACTTCAATTACTTGCATGCACACTGTGAGTGCATATGTTCAGTCATATCAATAATATCAATTAATGACCATAAAATGGTAAATCAAATAAATCGTTAGAGAAAAATAATGGGCGCGATTCACGAAGATATCCAGCAAGTTTCTGGATAACTCCTTCGCGAATCGCAACCATTAACGTTGTATAAAAAGCTGAAGATATGGATGTGTTAAAAAATGTTATTGAGGCTGAAAAAAAATGAATGTCTTAGCTACAACTTAGTAAAAATGCATATATATATATAATATAAATATATATTATATATACTAAATTTATTTCATATTGATGATTTTCACATGAATTAAAAGGAGAGATACGTACGGTTAAACTTTGTTATAGAATTAAGATTTAAATTCAGAATATTTAGTTTAGCCTCGTCGTGTGATCTCGTGCGATGAAACCATCAAAAAGAAACGATAATGAATACATACACATGTGCAAAGTTGATATATACCAAAGCAAAAATACAAAAACATTATTATTATTTGGTGTTTTTAACTCCCAACCAAGTTGGGGTGGTTTAGCACCAGCACCGGGCCCAATAGGGCCAAGGTGAAGGCGCCCGCTGATCCTGTTGGGGATGTTACGATCCAGCGTCTCTACTCCTACTCAGCTGCGGGCAATGAGGGCTTACTGGGTCCACCCGCAAATAGCCCGTCACACAGCCTTTCGGGTAGGTCCTCTACTAGGCGCGGTGGGACACATTTCCGCGAGCACTCGGGGTGCTGGATGCCTTTTACCAGGGCACTTAGAGGTGGGGATGCATCTTGGGCCTCCCAAACCAATGCCCTGGCCGCCCTGTGGTTCAGGAACCACAGGCTACGGGCCAGAGGTCACACTCGCAAGGCAACCTCCAACCCGCATGTCCTTCCTGGGCGCGGGGGGACGCGTATCGCGAGCCAGGACAAGAGCTTACGCTCAAGCCATGGCCGGATGCCCTTTTGTTATTATTATTGGGTGTTTTAACTCCCAACCTAGTTGGGGTGGTTAAGTGCCAGCACCGGGCCCAATTGGGCCAAGATGAAGGCGCCCGCTGATCCTGTTGGGGATGTTACGATCCAGTGTTATTATTATTATTATTATATAACTGTGGCATTATAACGTCACCAGCACTTCAGAAGCCGAAGATATAAGAACATTGTCAACGTTGTATAAATTCACGAATTTACTACATTATATACAGATTGCCAGAGTTAGCAGATGATTAAGAATTTAGGTATCAGAGAAGAAGACGATACAGAATTTTTAGGACTATGAACGTTGTTGAAGTTTTTTAGGCTTAATTTAGGTAGGCTCTTGGCCCTAGTTAACAATGGCTGAAGGCATCCATGTTGGTGCATGCGGAGTTACAGCTATTGTAGTATGGGACAAGACAAATTTGTTCATCTGTTAGGCAATATTACAGCTTTTTAATAAGAGACAGGCGATTCCCAATCTCCTAATACATACAAAGCTTGTTATATATCTATTGTGGTGAGTTGGTGACCACCTGGCTATCAACAAATCTATAGTCTATACACTGTTTCGGTGTATCAAGTTCACTTCTTAATTAAGAATCTTGGAGTAGATATGTCAATATTCACTTAAATTGAAACGCCCCCCCCCCATTTCTTAAATTTATTTCATATTTAATTTGTTTTTGTTTTTAATTTCAACGCCAAATCTGTTAAGACTTGACGAGGACATACTGCTGCTTCACTATTTTTTTATGAAGTTGAAAAATGAATATGAAAATCAATGAATACTAACAAAGCAACATATATTGCACTATTAGCGTATGTTACATTTATAATCTTTGCGGAAATCCTAACAAAAAATATGCACATTGAAGGTCAGGAAGATATAACTACGACGCATTGCATGAGTTTTATAACTGCGAGCAGTAAAATTAAAATAAAACTATACTTTACAACACCTATCTTTGCTTCCCATGTATAGTGTGTTTTAGTTTCCAGTAAAAAGTAAATTTTAACTTCTTACCTCCCTACTATTTCGATCGGCGAATGAATTAAGTTGCTATAACCCTAGATAACTTTTTAAAGATTATCAAAATGGTACCAATTTTTAATTTATTTACAAAGAATTTACCTAAATGTTGGGAATTATAACGAGTATAATTTTATAATTTTTATATTATAAACAACATGTGTAAAGACTGTAATAAAACATTTTTTATCATATTTCATAAATTCATGCTTTTTCAATGCATATAATTCATATTTATATAATACAGAGTGAACCACAATTCGCGTGCCAACTTTTTTCGTAAATTTGGTATTGCAAAAATTTTCGTACAAACTTCAAATTTGGTACACTTGTAGCTGAGAGTTGTAAAAATTAGTTCAGGGTGTTAAAATTTTTATTGGACATCAATAACACCCCTTTCAGGGGTGGTTTTTAGAAAAATTATTTTCGCCTTATGGAAATTCAATGTTAAATACAAATTTTTTTGAAATCATTGTAATTTTGCGCAGAAAGTTTCTAGCATAAGGTAATCGACCCTCCTGAACTCAGAAATAATTTTAGATTTTTTCCCCGACGCACCCCTAAGGGTGGAGACCTACCCCTAAAATCCATTTTCCTTAAAAATTGTGCTAAAATTATGAAATTAATTTTCAAGGGGTAATCGAACCTCCTGAACTCGGAAATAACTTTAGATTTTTTCCCCGACGCACCCTTGAGGGTGGAGACCTACCCCTAAAATCCATTTTCCTTAAAAATTGTGCTAAAATTATGAAATTAATTTTCAAGGGGTAATCGACCCTCCTAAACTCGGAAATAATTTTAGATTTATTCCCCGACGCACCCCTGAGGGTAGAGACCTACCCCTAAAATCCATTTTCCTTAAAAATTGTGCTAAAATTATGAAATTAATTTTCAAGGGGTAATCGACCCTCCTGAACCCGGAAATAATTTTAGATTTTTCCCCAACGCAACCCTGAGGGTGAAAAACTACCCCTAAAATCCATTTTTCTTAAAAATTGTGAAATTAATTTTCAAGGGGTACTCTACCCTTCTGAACTCGGAAATAATTTTAGATTTTTTCCCCAACGCAACCCTGAGGGTCAACGTACTGCTACCCACCATAACCTTTATTCTTAATAACCGAGTAGGAATTGTGAATTATTTTTTTTCGGGATTTATCGGAATCTTTAATAAAAAGAAATCACAGACTCACCTCTTCACTTGCAGCATGACGATAGATGTGTCCACCGTTAATTGCATGGCATGAAGGCAAATGTTGGTCTGCAACACGAGGCTATGTGTGCCTTTAACAACTGAGGTGTGACCAATTCCACATTACACATAACGTCTGTCACTTTGAGCTCGTCAATGGTCTCAAATCTCTTTCTGAAGCGAAATGTTTACAAGAAGAGATTTGAGACCATTGACGAACTGAAAGTGGAGATCAGACGTTGCATGGAATTGGTCACACCTCAGATGTTAGAGGCCATGCACCTACACACATAGCCTCGTTGAGTGGACCAGCATGTGCCATCACGCCAATTAACGGTGGGCACATTGAGTGAAACCACAGTCATGCTGCAAGTGAAGGGGTGAGTCTGCATGGGATATTGTTTTCTGTGAAAATTTCGATAACTCCCGAAAAAAATTTAATTCACAATTTCTACTCGATTATTAAGAATGAAGGATATGGTGGGTAGCAGTTTACCTTCAGAGTTGCATCGGGAAAAGAATTTAAAATTATTTCCAAGTTCAGGAGGGTCGATTACTCCTTGAAAATTAATTTCATAATTTTAGCACAATTTTTAAGGAAAATGAATTTTAGGGGTAGGTTTCTACCCTCAGGGGTGCGTCGGGGAAAAAATCTAAAATTATTTCCGGGTTCAAGAGGGTCGATTACCCCTTAAAATTTAATTTCATAATTTTAGGACAATTTTTAAGGAAAATGGATTTTAGGGGTAGGTCTCTACCCTCAGGGGTGCGTCGGGGAATAAATCTAAAATTATTTCCGAGTTTAGGAGGGTCGATTACCCCTTGAAAATTAATTTCATAATTTTAGCACAATTTTTAAGGAAAATGGATTTTAGGGGTAGGTCTCCACCCTCAAGGGTGCGTCGGGGAAAAAATCTAAAGTTATTTCCGAGTTCAGGAGGGTCGATTACCCCTTGAAAATTTATTTCATTATTTTAGCACAATTTTTAAGGAAAATGGATTTTAGGGGTAGGTCTCCACCCTTAGGGGTGCGTCGGGGAAAAAATCTAAAATTATTTCTGAGTTCAGGAGGGTCGATTACCTTCTGCTAGAAACTTTCTGTGCAAAATTACAATGATTTCAAAAAAAGTTGTATTTAACATTGAATTTCCATAAGGCGAAAATAATTTTTCTAAAACCACCCCTGAAAGGGGTGTTAATTGATGTCCAATAAAAATTTTAACACCCTGAACTAATTTTTACAACCCTCAGCTACAAGTGTACCAAATTTGAAGTTTGTACGAAAATTTTTGCAATACCAAATTTACGAAAAAAGTTGGCACGCGAATTGTGGTTCACTCTGTATATGGCAATTTATATAATATATGGCAGCGTTTGCTCAATTCACAATTTATAGTATTTATAAATAAATGTAAAAATAAATACATTTCTTGACAACTTTTTGACAGTTAACCTTACACGTTGTTCATCAATAAGGCCAAAACAGGTGTGCTTCTGAATTATAGTTTACCTATCGCAATAACTGCAGCAAATGCACACAGCGCCTTATGAATATGCAACGTGTCGACGTGCGAGTAACGACAGTTGTCTACGTTTACGGGGCTTACCTTAATTAGTCCTTTGACTCCTTTCTATACTTGCAAATTTTTTTTAGCTTTTTTTCAGTTTATTGAAAACAGCTAAAACGGTTGCTATATAGTAGAATGAAAATAGTAAGATATTAAGAAGGGGCGATGGCTTGTTCACTACAATGGATTGCCGCCGACGAATTCAAGGCACAAAAAATGTTTATCAATTTAATAATATTTTAATTTATTTCCTCTTTTTATCATATAAAGATAACTTAATAAGCAAGTATAATATAACATTTCACATCACAGTATAATATTTAACGTAATTCCAAGTAATTTGCTAAGCCCGCGCGGGATTCAAACCGGATAAAATTTTGAAACTCATAATGCAGTGGCAATTATTTTGCAATCAATATACGTATGTATATTATAACGAGAATATTCAGTCTACTTTTCATAAAATCATTTTGAATGAAAAAAATTTAACTATAAATGCTATAAAATAATGCAAAGTAATACAACAGATACATGTAGATGAGGGGTGTTTTTTAACTTGATCAAATCATAATTATCATTGAAATTGCCATTGACCATTGAAACTTTGGCAGTAAATAAAATTCCATGCATTCATGCAGGTAGAAGAATATTTATGTAAAAATTCTGTACAAATATACAATATCATAACGTCAACCTTCTTGGAAAGTCCGTTTGATCTCCATCAGATAATTAATTACATATTGAACAAAAATGCTAACTTTTTTATGCATTTCATTTTTTTATAAAAAAAAAGTTCAGTGACCATGACGTAAAAAAAAAAATTAACAGCAATTAAAACAGAACCTGGCATTAGCAATTGAAAAAATTAAAAAAAAATAAAGAACGCTAGAAATCTATCCCCCGCCCCCCTCCTCTAAGACTGGCACTAAGGGCATCAGTCTCTGTTTACCACGTAACGTTTAACAAATTAGCCTTTACGCAAGCTATTTCATCAAGATCAACTTTCAGCGGAATCCCTCCATCTTATCACGCATGCAGAGACAACTGATTTGTCAGCTTTACTGGTGCATTACATGCATGCAATTAACAACAACAAACCAAGTTATTTATTATTTCACCTCATTTGTGTTTATAAGATATAATATAATTGTATAGCTCGGTATTACAGATGCAAAAAAGACAATTCATACAAATTATTGGGCTTGAGTGTTTTAGTAAATTAATGACAAGCAGAAGAAAATATTAAATGAATTTGGATGTTCATCAATCATGGCAGCATGAAATGCTGGGCGCAAATCCTTACGATTATTTTAATATACTGCTGAATGCAGTTTACGGCGAGGCATATGCATATGATTATGTATTTACTGACATACTGTATTTTAAGCGTGTTTCACTCTATACCAAACATTTTGAGAAATACTATTCAATATAATGTACGTAAAATAGTATTTTTATTTGTTTTTAATGGAGATATGGTATCATTTTATATACACTATATATATTCCATGCAGCGACGATCAATAAATTTTGCTATCAGACGTTGAAGCAAATTTCAATGAATCAAGCCGGTTTTACTGTGAGGTGTGACGTCATAATACTCAAGTTATCTTACTTTACAGCCGCATTTTTGCCCAGCTGCATCGTGTTTTGATAAAAAATAATGCACACAATGATAATCAGCTCCAACAACTCTTGGTGATTGGCTAATTTTTAATTTGAGGCCCGGATAAACTCCCAACAAAAATACGCGATGTGTTATAAACCATATTAAAGTTATTAACCCCTTGGTAATTCGTGTATCCTAGAATAAGAAACCAACAGGGAGGCTAATGCTATCTCCTACATTATAGATGCGTCTCCCTGCTTGGAAACAGTAATCTATACTTAAAAAATTTAAGATTTAAGAGCTCAGCTCATGCTTCCAATTAAACTCGCATGCTACAACTTCGACATCAAGACTTGTTAAGGCACTCTCAAATTAAGTATTGACCATTCTGCCCATTATTATTATTTTTTTTTAATTATTATATATTATATACAGCCCCTACGTATAGAACCTATAGTATACATAGATAGGTATGGAACGACAGAGGTAGTTGTAGCGAGGTGCTGTTAATGTATTATTTATTATAAGGGAACTATAGCATTCACATAACTTATTACATTAATGATAAATATACTATTAATATATATTAAAGTACAGTATATATATATATCATTATGTACTGTACTGTACATAATTATGTATTATGTGCATCTCGGGACTGCGCCGCGTGACAAACTTACTCCTGCCTAATTTGCTATAATTATATACGCAGCTCTTGTAAGAGACAAAAAAGTTGCAGATTTGAAATTCTGGGAGACACTCTTCAGGTTTGCCAATGGACAACATACATGAAAAAAATTTATTGCAGAAATGAATAGATGGTACCAAATTATGATACTCTGAATTTTTTCAGATTTTTTTGAAACCCGGAACTATTTTTAAATAATTATTGAAAGTCCTGTGATTTCAGTTGGCACCCCTGCAGCCTTAATAAAAAGGATAGAGACTGGACGCCTATTGACGCCTCCAGGGGGCGTGGCCGCACTTTCAATAATTATTTAAAAATAGTTCTGGGTCTCAAAAAAATCTGAAAGAATTCAGAGTAGCATAATTTGGTACCCTCTATTCATTTCTGCAATAAAAATTTTTCGTGTATGTTGTCCATTGCTCAATTACTTTGTTTTAAATTTCAAATCTTGCACGCATGGCACTGTTATATTATAATTAAATAATTTCGGTGGATTTTATTTTGAAGGTACCCATGAAATCACGGTAATTATACTGCACATGACATGCATTAAAAAATATATTATACTCTTGAAATAATAATAATTTACGAACTAACACTTAAAAATATATATTTAAATTTAAAAAAAAAAATAATAATAAAATGTAATTTTATAGATAGGTAAATACAACACATTGAAATAATGGAAAACATACATATGAAAAATTTTTATTGCAGAAATGAATAGAGGATACCAAATTATGCTACTCTGAATTTTTTCGTATTTTTTTGAAACCCAGAACTACTTTTAAATAATTACTGAAAGTGCAGCCACGCCCCCTGGAGGCGTCTCATGTCTATCCTTTTTATTAAGGATTCAGGGGTGCCAACTTAACTTACAGAACTTTCAATAATTATTTAAAAATAGTCCCGGGTCTCAAAAAAATCTGAAAAATTCAGAGTAGCCATAATTTGGTGCCCTCAATTCATTTCTGCAATAAAAATTTAAAAAAAATTCATGTATGTTGTCCATTGCAAATATTAATTTCTGTACCTCAGCCCTTCAATTGAACAATATTTAATATAATCATTTTAAGTGTTTTTTCCAGCGTGATTTATGTGTTGATGAATCGCATTTTAATTGCATTACATACATAGTATAATTACCATTAAATTATATTATGTATAATATATACGTAATAGAAATGTGAATAATATATTATGCTTGCAGGATGTTATACGCAACCAATATAGTCTTATGTAGGTTTCAGTGAGGTTGGTTATTTGAGCCATCACATCCACCAGCCGTGTTCCCAGCCAGCTTGCCTTACTTTCCTACAATATAATGTAGTATACCGGTAGTATAATAGAGCCACCCACCCGCACCACTAGAAACCATCTCCCCCTGGGTCAGGAATCCTGACGATCATGCAGACAGTCTACTAAACCACCGTGCATGGCAAGCACGTGCAATTTCTCAATTTCTTTGTGCGTGAGTGGGGAGAGAGGTGGGGGGACAGGCGCGGATGGGATGGGGGCGATCACCTCCTCCGAAAGGTCCCAAAATACATTGAAGGTGTTACCACCCCCACCCTTCCTCTCCAAATTTAACATTGCGGAATAGGGCACCGTCCCCCCCCCTTCCCCAAATTCGCGTGCTGGATCCGCCCCTAGTAGGAGGGGGGGGGGAGATATCGCAAAAAAATATATATGTATAATATATATAATATGAAAATAATAATTTAAAGATGAATCTCACAATCAGTCACTATAGTATAGAAACCTAAGAAAATGTTCCCCTTACCCTTGAATCATCTTGTAATCAGCAATTAATTGGTATACACATTTTAAGTTTTTATGTAGTTTCTGTTATACCATGCAGTTTTTGAAAATTTTTGAACAAAAAACAAAAATGACATAGTTGTTTGACATGTATATAATAATATAACTAGCTTTATGGACGGAACCAGAAATGGAATTGCAGTTATCAGAAAACCATGCACGCCTTGAATTACCTCAGACCATAAACGATTAATTTTTAGAGAATTCCTAATACATTAAAATTGATTCCATTCATATCCTTCAAACATAAATTTAATATTCTACGACTAAAGTATATTGTACATTAATCTTGAAACTAAGGCACTGAAAATTTTAGAAACATTAAAAAAGTATGATAGTTCTTAATTATTGTTATACGAGTACGCACTTTTCTATGCAATGAAAAAATAAAATCCAGTAACAACCGCGCGCATGCATGATTACTCTACTGTGGAAAAACAAACACAGCTGGTACATATATTATATAGTAAATTCAAACATTAAATTAATTGCAATTCCCACTGCCAGCTATGAATATTGCTGCATGCAGCAGTCGCATGCAGCAGTCGAATTTGGATCGCTTGTATGCATACCGATTTTCAAGAAAGTTATTTGGCAAACATATATGTAACATGTTATCTGTCTTCGATCTACCCATCAATTTACATCATAGCAGAGCTAGGCAATCGAAATGTTTCACAGGTTTCACTATACTAGTCTTAACGTTCCAACTTTTAACTGTAACAGTTACCGCTGCAGAGTAGACGCAGAATGAAAGAAGGTTTTCGTAAGCTAATTTTTTATTTTATTTATATTTATTTTTATTTCACTACTGCATTTATTTTCAACGAGGTCTTACATAAAAATGCCACTCGAGCTACTTTTAATAAACGTATGAAAGTACTTTAAAATGCAGAGGGTAATCGAAATGCACATATGAAACAATTAATATGAAGTCAAACTATAATTAAATAAAACATGTGAAATTAACCCACGCCCACAATCCAAGTGCATTAAAAATAAAAATATAATTTACAATTATAACAAACATAATGGCAGTGATTTCATACACGGAAATACTTAATTTTTTTGTACTTAAGTATGTAATAATATTTTCAAAGCACTCACGTATTAATTTACAGCTATAAATTTCACCATGTAAAAATAACTATTTATGTAAGTTAATTGCACTCAATAAATAAATATGTTAATTAGTTTTTCTTTCAGCAAGGCTACTACGAGCAAGTCCTAATTATTGGAGAGTGAGGCATAACAAGAGCCATGGCTTAGGGGTATCAAACCTCCACCCAGTGACGCACACACACATTAGCACAGCCATGCCTCATTTTTTTTTCAATCCTTTTTTTTTTTTTTTTTAATTTTAAAATTTGAAGTGCAGCCAAATAAATTGCTGTTTTAATGGTTACGCTTAGGTTATAAAAGCAACACTACTTAGTCATGTATAAAGTTCTTCCATATAACATCGCGGTATTATATATTATTTTTTAATTTGGACGAAGCATTTATGTGGAGAGAGGGAGGGGGGGGGGGACGAACAAGAAAAAATCTGGAAAACGAAACTTGAAGGGAAGTTTTTTTTAAAAAAAGGAAAATTTAATTCAAGAATTATAACGTACATACATGGTACACCTACTAATTATAATTTCAATTATTTCATAAAAAGTCACTCCCCATGCAAGATTGACAAAAAAAAAATTCAATGAATCTAATTTTAAATACATTTATTTGCGACATTCTTGGTAACATAAATTTTCATACTTTGAGCAATCCAAACTGTCATATTGGAAAGTTATGATATATTATGTTCCTTCAAAGAGTAAAAAATGAATATCGTCAATATTTACACATTGATTAACGAAATATTTAGTACAAATGCTAAAGAAACAATTTAAATGAACATTTTTGTCAGGAGCAAAATTTTTTAGTTTTTTTTTTTTTTCCTTAATTCCGAAATTTAAACTGATTTTTGATAGTGGTTGGATGCCGGCAGAAGCAAGCATAAATAATTATATGAGACGCAGCGTGGCGAAGTGCTGAGGCGGCAAGTAGGCAAAGCAGCCCGCGGTGACAGATAGGACGGATAGAGAGGGAGAGAGACAGCCGCCCCAATCGACGCCACGCCGAGGTGGCTCGCCGCAGCTGCTGGCCGGCCGCCGAGCGCTCGGCGGTAAGCAACGTGCATGCCGCCCTGTCTGTCTCCTGACTCCCTATAACTAATACATCTGCTGCTTCTGCCTGCATGCCTTGAGCTCTTCGCAACTCTATGGATGCAATACACACGCCCATTAACAGTTTTATAATTTCATTATTAAATTTCTGAACTCCATCTTACTCTCGACAATGCTCTTTTTTTTTTTTTTTTTTTTTTTTTTAAATATTCAAGTTATTAACTTATCTTAATCCTAGAAAAGAGATAAAACGTGTAGTAATGTGCCATATATGAAGAACTTGAAATAATTTTTATTGAAAAATTTCATATAAATTCCGTATAACAGCCCTTAGTATTTTATTAATACAATTATTATGAGAATATAAAAAAAGGACGCAGAGCTCTATTCTTTTTATTTTAAACAATAAAATATTTTAAGCAGAGTCGAAAAGGGGTGCGATTCAACAGCATGTAAATAAGTTGATAAAGATCACATTTGTACGACATTTACATTACAAATTATTTTAGCATCAAATTTAATAAAACTAATCTTTTCGACTGTTCTGTCTACCAGAACTTGATTTGTAGGACGCAAGTAATATGAAGGTTGATAAAATTATTATTATTATTATTATTTTTTTTTTTTTTTACTTACTGCATTCTACTTAAACACGGAAGTAGAAAGCAGCATAATCGTAAAAATAAAAAAAAATATATAATGATAGTAATAATTTAATCCTCCCTATTAATAAAAAGATGGAAAGACAAATTTAAAAAAGGAAAAAAAAAACAAAAATCAAAAGTAGTTTCAAATATATTTAAAAATTCATAATTTTAGTATTATTCTTATAAATAACATGATCATAAAACATTGTTAAAATAAAACGATTAATAAATTTTGTATGTTTATATACTGTATGCATATTATCATATCGTATGTATTTATTTATTTCTTTTTAATTAAACTTTCATACAACAGCAATGTTAAAACACTTAAAACAATCACTGCGTCTAAAGAAATGAATGAATCACTAGGCGCCATCCCCAAACTGGGGCAAAGTACGGCCAGGCATGAGATCGAGACAGCCACCGTGGCGCCAGCCGTCTATCTAACATTACCCGCCCGCGCGCCAGACTAGCATGACACAGCAGGCAGGGGTTGCAAAACACAGAATAAGTCACAAAAAAAAAAAAAATCTTAAACTGAAAAAAAAAGGTTTTCCGTTCCTACCGAAAATTGCTCTTGGAGCGTCGTTGTCGCTGTTTTTCTTGAACCTCGCAAAGAGTTGATGACGACCTTGCTAAAAGGTCCACACGATTTCACACTTGAAGATAAACGTCCAGGCTTTAGTCTTTGGTTCGTCGTCGATTACCCACCCTTGTCACCGAAATTTAATATTAAACGAAATGGGAAAGATAATGAAGTGAAAAGTGATAGAGAGCTAAATATTATCCACTGGTATTAAGTAATAATACGAAGTTAAATAATAGAGAATAATAGAAGTAAAAAAAAAAGCTCTCTGATGGCTCGCACGCACCCTTCACTAACAGTGAGTCAACTCTTCTCCCTCTAGCCACGGACTAAACCCGGGAGCATGGCGCGCTTCGGCTACACCCCGGCCGTGCTGCTGCTGCCACCTTCGTCGCGCTTCCCCACTCCCGCCACCGTTGCTGCCGCCGCGGCGCAGGACAAGCAAGCGCTCAGCATCAGCGACGGCGGCAGCAGCAGGGGTGGGTGGGCGGGCAGCAGCCACCGCTACCGCCACTCGCCGCCGGCTCGTGCCTCTATGTACCCAGCCTAACGTGCGCTCTGGCTCCATTCGGCTTCTTTCGGTTACTATCGTTATAATACATATAGAGCACAAGCACACCCACCCACCACTACACACAGGGCAGGCGGAGGGCACTACCACTGCATGGTACTGTATGAGGCGCCACGATGCGCCACCACGACACGCCTCAACTTCGCTCGTAGTTTTGCTTGCGTCATTTACTCGATTTGAGTAGCTGCCAGTCAAAACTTCATTCAAGTACTAAACTACCTTCTCCCCCTTTCCCTTTATTCCTTACTATGTACCATGTGCTTCGAAAAACGTGTTATGTACAGTGTACTGTACACAAACATAATAATTACAATGTGTTACTTTTAAATAATACGTACTGTGCATGGATATCCAACAGTTGTGTTCTACAATATGAATCCTAGTGACCGAGTGGTTATAATGTTACAGTCCAACAAGAGTCGATCTGACACACGTATGCTTACTATAGAAGCTGGTGTTGTATTGCAGGTGCGGAGAATAATATGTATGGTTCCTGTGTGGCACGAGCGCTGGCTCGGCTGGCTGGCTAAACGCGCGCCAAGCAGTCTGCTAGCAGAGCGAGCGCGGGACGCAGCACGTGTTTCTCTCTGCCCGACAGCCTGTCGGTGTGGCGAGAGAGCGCGCACGAGAGAAGAGTCTGTCCCGGCCTTCAACTCCATTACAAGGCCAAACTATATAGATACATGGTACACGAGAAAGATTGCGTACTCACTTTCATTCATATATTGCACGTTAACAAAATAAATATGTAACTAGACGAAACGTTAATAACCTAATAGACTCACTACATACATAAATTGTAATGCACTTTATACATTTACTGTTACCTAGTATACTTAATTACAGGGTAATGAGTGTTTTGCAGTTTTGCATACATGTCGTATGTACTACGTGACGTGTTGGGAAACAATTTTACTATAGCATACAATATAAACAAAGTTTTATTTAACTTTACTATAAAAGGGATATCGGTACTTATTTTTAGATAAAAATTTAAAAGAGTTTTGAACACGAAATATTAGTTGCAAACTCAAGTGTTTACGTCACTATTGTTGTACCGACCTCAAATTTTTTTTATTGCAGAAATAGATAGAGGGTGCAAAAATATGCTACTCTGAATTTTTTTCCGATTTTTCTGAGACCGGAAGTATTTTTAAAAAATTATTGAAAGTCCATTTTGATGACGTCACGAGGCGCCTCTCCTGAAGAAAAGGATAGGACATGAACGCCCGTGACGTCATAAAACGGACTTCCAATTATTTTTTAAAAATACTTCCTGATCTCAGAAAAATCTGAAAAAAATTCAGAGTAGCATATTTTTGCACCCTCTATCCATTTCTGTAATAAAAAATTTTGAGGTCGGTATGCATATGCATACTCCAATGTTGGAACGTGGTAGATAACAATAATACCGATAGGCGATAACTCTGAAAAATGTAGCAAGATCCTTGAAATAGTCAATTCATCCTTCATTTTTAGGTGTAAAAATGGTTATAAAAATCAATGATTTTTTTACAATGCAGATTATTTACAAACGTAAATGTAACGACCACGTGGTCACCTTTGAACTCGCTTACTATATAATATGCTTGTGCATACATATATGAAGTGGAATTACAACAGATGCAATTTAGTTTTTTACAGCAAATTTAGATCTACTGTACTATACTTGAAACAAATTATGCCTTGGCATAATTATGCACAAAAAATTTTATATTAATTTAAATGGATGACCAACATTTTCACCATTTCATTGCATGATTGCAGTGTATTTTGCATACATACCAAATTAGGCTCTTTAGACTGTCTAGACGCTCTAGTCCAGCGTTCATGCCGGACTGAGGTATGCGTTGAGATCATCATTGTTGAGTTTTACTCAAATCAAACATAAATATGACTCGAAGAAATCACAGACAAAACCGACGCCTTGGACGACACTGAACTGAAGAAATGCTACCGAATTGAACCACGATGCTTGCGATAGTCGATAGTTGCGATTTGCGACGCTTGCACGAGAAGGCAGCATTGGACTGTGCACGCAAAGCATTATGGGATTTCAGGAAATTTTCTTCAGGTCATTTTTAAGCCAATCAGAATCATGAATATCGGCAGCAAAATTTTAAACACCAATTACAGACGCTTTCAAATATATAATTATGCTTAGCAGGAACTTTCAGAAACAGTATGCGTATAATATATATATATATATATATATATATATGCATATTATTATGAATTATGACGTGTGTTCATATAACCTAAAATCAACAACTAGCGGTAAACGCTGTGCACGTTTTTTGAACTTGATTTAAATATTATATACTTAGCTTGGACTAGATAAGATGAAAGATAATTAAGATATCGATCGATTTTAGGAAGCTGCATGAGGAAGCAAAGCGTTAAGGCGTTGTACTTGACGGGTATAATATATTAAATATCTAACATCGTGGGAGGTGTGGCGCAGTGCGCTTGACCGGGTCTCGTCAGATCACCGAAGTCAAGCAACGCCACGCGTGGTTAGTAGTTGGATGGGTGACAATTTTCAACAAAAACCACGTTTCCCACCCAGGGGTAAAACGTTGCGCTTTTCCACCATGTGGTTCCCCTGGCTTTGGACCATTGCACTTCCGGTTCATTGACAAAAGCTGTAGCGTCCATCCTGGCTGAGGTTTCCACGTTTCCCTCAGCCGTAGGCAAATGCCGGGATGGATTTGCAAGGCCGTGGCCGCCCTCGTTCCAGAAGAGCCCGCGAAACGCTCAAGTTAGGGTTTCGGAAGGTTTGGGGTTTCAAAGTAGTATGTAATTAGTAAATAGAAGTACCCAATAGGGTTTGATTAAATTTAAAAAAAAAATATCTAACATCTAACCGTATATTAACAGTTATTCTAAACCAAAATTTAGTTCGTTTTGGTATAGGAAGTATACCTGCATGCATGGTCAGGGATCCTGAGATGTATGTTCAAAATAATAACTATCATTCTAATCATTCATACCATACAAAAGAAAGAAAAGCGAAGTGGCAATAGATGTACATAATTGTATTTTCAAAAAAAGTTCCATGTATCAAACAGAGCCTGCTCTATGATTCATGATTTTCTACCAAACAGCCTTAGAAATATAACTAATCACAATTATTTTAAAAATATGTTTAATTTTTTTTTTTAATAAATAAGGAATATTATGGGTGGTATTCACAAAGAGTTAAAGGCCTTATGAACCTTTGCACAATATTAAGTACACGGTAAGCTTTGCTTCAGTATGATTCGGCTGCATAAATTTTTTTGCTTCAGCAGCACAAATATCAGAGATAATAGCCGATGAAAAGGAACCTGTGACGTCACTCACGCTCATTTAGCGGCGACAATATAGGGAAATCCCTGCAAAAGATAGGTTCACTCCCGCCGCAACCACGGCCACAATTTGACTTCTGGAATTTTGAAACTTTACCAGGGCAGTCTTGATAGTGTTTGTCAAATAGCCTGAAAGATTTTTTTTTTTTTTTATGACATTCATACAAACTGAGTTATTGCGGTAGAAAGAGGAGCAAAAATGTTGCATGGGAAAACAATGTTAAATTTTTGGCTTATCTTGCTACCGCAATAACTCAGTCTGTACACATGCCACCAAAAAAATTCTTTCAGGCTATTTGACAAATACTATCAAGACTGCCCTGGTAAAGTTTCAAAATTCCAGAAGTAAAATTGTGGCCGTGGTTGCAGCGGGAGTGAACCTATCTTTTGCAGGGATTTCCCTATATTGTCGCCGCTGAATGAGCGTGAGTGACATCACAGGTTCCTTTTCATCGGCTATTATCTCTGATATTTGTGCTACTGAAAAAATATATATATATATATATATATATATATGCAGCTGAATCACACTGAAGCAAAGCTAACCGTGTACTTAATACTGTGAAAAGGTTCATAAGGCCTTTAAGGAGCGTTTTAGGGAGAGATATTTTAAGAAGCGTTTTTCTTACCTGTTACCTGGTATAAAAAACGCTTCTTAAAATATCTCTCCCTAAAATGCTCCTTAACTTTTCGTGAATACCAACCATTATTCATTGAAATAATTTCTTAGCAATAAATTGACGGAAAGTATTGTTTCAATGTTGAATGGGTACCGACCTCAAATTTTTTTATTGCAGAAATGGACAGAGGGTGCAAAAATATGCTACTCTGAATTTTTTCAGATTTTTCTGAGAACGGGAAGTATTTTTAAAAAATTATTGAAAGTACATTTTGATGACGTCACGAGGCGCCTCTCCTTAAGAAAAGGATAGGACATTAACGCCCGTGACGTCATAAAACGGACTGTCAATATTTTTTTAAAAATACTTCCCAGTCTTAGAAAAATCTGAACAAATTCAGAGTAGCAAATTTTTGCACCCATCTATCCATTTCTGCAATAAAAAAATTGGGGGTCGGTACTCCATTAATTTTTTAATATGTTTATTGACAATTACAAATTATGTATAATAATAATAATGAAATCGTACCTTGGTATCTTGGTATTTATATTTAGCTCTGTTCGTAAATACACAATCAGAAAGAATAGATTTTTATTGATGAACTTTATGTTCCATGTACAATGTACATAAGGTTCATCAACAAAAATCGATTCTTTGATTCTTTCTGATTGTGCACATGTATTTACGAACAGAGCTATGTTCTTGTGTTTCGTTTATTAGTTATAGAAAAAAATATCTTGACTTAAGCAATTTAATTGTTTGTTTATGTATACGCAACCAACTGTTCCGATAAAATAAAATTACGAAGATTTGCTACTACCACCAAGATCTGCACCGACGGCGGCTCCAGGCTCTTCAGCGCCATCCGTTTTCAGGGCTAATTAGTTGCTTCGACAGGTGAGTTAAGTTGTTAAGCACTTCTTAGCGGATTCCGACTTCCATGGTCACCGTCCTGCTATGTTATCCGATTTATTATCCCAGCAGCGAGGAAATACAAGACATTCGTTCATGTCTTACAGCAGATATGGCTTATATACATACAGAATATTATATTATAGCTAGTTTCTAGACAGAGATCGAGAGCATAAATTTACTGTCGTTGGTATTTTTCGTTTAAATAGCATCATTGGCAATCCGAATGAAAAATTATGATACATGATGCATTCTACATGCACTTGCAATTTTTGTATGTATTGGTACAAAATTAATGTGTTTATTTTCTATTTATATTATAGACTCCGCTATCTATATTTTTTCTTAACTGAATACTTTTCAAAATGATAAAAATTATTACATTTGAGCTTATATAGCTTTAAACATGGGTTATCAATGTTATCATTTATCATAGAACGCTAGAACGCGAAGATCGGCTTTGGTCGAGCATTTCAATTTGACCTGCAGAACTAGATTGGAGCATTGTGGTTTGACCCAAAGTTGAAATGAGATTTTATTTCGGGTTAGGAGCAAAATTTGCCCACATCTAGTTCTGCGCATTTTGCAGAGTTCACGTAACTTATTTACAAGTATATACTTTGATCAGTTTGAGTACTTAATGTCAAAATAATGCTTACCACATTTACTCAAGAGACGGATTATAAGTGCGCAGCACAATATTTGTTTAAAAAATACTTTATTTTATTATTATTATTATTATTATTATTATTATTATTATTATTATTATTATTATTATTATTTTTCCCCCCATTGGTGCCAGACTTTTAACCATGGTGTTACCCAGCCTCCACGGAATCACATCCATTCGCCCCGGATCCAATACCCCCGGGCTTAAACAAATGGAAAGTGTCACCGCAGTGACCATTAGCCCCACCATGACCGAGCTTTGCACCCTATTATTATTATTATTATTATTTTTACTTAAAAAAAGTAAAACTACAATTTTTTTAATTTATTGTTATTAGGGTCTAATAGAATAAACTGCCATCATGTTTTTGTATTATAATAAATGCTGATCCCAGTGAGGTAAAACATAGGCTTGAGCGAAAAATAGGATAAATTTAGGTAAATGACTTTCAACCTACCTTTACCATCCCATGTGGCACCTAAACAATTATTTTATAATGATTTATTATTTTATTTATTTTATTTATTTAGAAAATAATTATTCCTTCGTCTTAAAAAATGTCCCAAGGTTCTCAAGAACTATTATATAAATGACTAATAAATGTCATGAAATTTAAACTTTTAAGCGAAGTTAGAAACTTGTAGTTATACTCCTACATTTTTAAGTAAAAAATTTAAGTACATTTTAAAGTTTTTAAACAAATATTGTGCTGCGAACTAATAATCCGTCTCTTGAGTAAATGTGGTAAGCACTATTTTGACGTGAAGTACTTAAACTCATACTGATCAAAGAATATAAATAAGTAACGTGAACTCTGCAAAATGCGCAGATCCAAATTTTGCTCCAAACCCGAAATAAAATCTCATTTCGGCTTTGGGTCAAACCACGATGCTCCAATCTAGTTCTGGTCAAATGAAAATGCTCCAAAACCGAAGTAAAAGTCTCCATCGGTTTTGGAGCATTTCGATTTGACCAGAACTATAGATTGGAGCATCGTGGTTTGACCCAAAGCCGAAAAACGAATTAATTTCGGGTTTGGAGCATCCCGCGATGCTCCAATCTAGTTCTGCGCATTTTTTTCGGCCCTGAGCCGAATTCGGCTTTGGGTGCCAACATATACATGCAGAAATCATTAAGTATCGATATCAGTATATATTACATCTGCTAGCATTTAATCTTTAAAATTGTATTATAATGACTTAATTTTCAGGTGCATGGTCTTCTTTTTCAGTGTAGATATTGTAAATTGTGTGTTATAATTAAAATTATTTTATGGACTTTCTTCACGCCATAAAGCTCAGTCTAAAATCTGAATGAAGCTTTCATTATTTTCTTATTTGTTACGAACCATTTATTTTTTAATTAAAATTCTATACTTTGTGGAGTCGCTCTTTTATCTTTATTTTTTTTAACGGACATAATAATTATAACATTTATAACATCATATTTTAAAGTTTTATGAAATTTGAAATAATTAGTAGAAATTATAATATATTTTAACGTTATTGAAACGTAAAATAATTAACATATGATTAAATCACACTTCTCAATAACTTATAATTATTACTTCATTAATTAATTGGTCATTAAATATTAATTATAAATATTATGTTAATTGGTAATGATTTAAAATTCTTTCATCTTGCGTACAATGGTTATTGTAATTTATGACATGATTCTTGAAATGTTTTTACCACGTTAAGTTATGTTTTAATTAAAACACTCTACTTAGCTGTTTAAGGAGTTCCCTGAGAAGAGTCATAAAATCCATTGAATATAATATCAAGCTAAGTGAGTGTGTGTGTGTGTAAAACTATATAATGATAATTAACTTTAACTGTTGAACAATACGCCTTTTTTGTCTGTATTATCATTTTTTTAATTTGCTTTTTATTTCAGTTTCTATAAGAGGAGATCGTTGCTCTTTATTTTCTTTGTGAAATAATGCATGAGAAAAAGGGTAAAAACCGCCTGGAGCTTAACCTATATCACTTTATCCTGATGCTCTTCCTCTGAACTTTCAATTTGGCATGCTCAGTAAAAGTTTCGTGTCTAATTGTTTTTGTTTCTATACTTACTCATTCGTTTTCTATAATATACATGAGTTTCTGCGGGGATCAAACACGGGCACAATTAAGTAAACCATTGCAGTTTTTAGTAAAAAGTGTTGTTTGTTTGTTGTTTTTTTCCTTTGTTTTTTTATCTCTCTTTATTGATAGAATGATAACCTAATTTGAAACTGGTTTATAAGCCTTTTTGCACCGAAGGGCTTAACATATTATGTACTCTTGAGTCTTCAGACAATATTTGAGGCTTAAAGGCGGATTCAGATGGCGACAACGGCGATGCGACGCGATTTTGTCACACAAGCTGTGAAATCCTATGCGGCGAGTAAATTCGCCAGGTTGCGGCAGCGAAATCGCGTTAATTGCAATGATATTTTTTTTAATCGCCAAATATGGCCGCCAATGGATGTCACAGCAAGTGCGCATTATTCGTGTCGCGTCGCATGATAAAAATCGCCATGTGAATCCGCCTTTAAACTGTAAATTTACTTACGTAATTTTCTCATTTACTGTCGGTACTGTACTGTACTATCTATACAAGTAAGTAAGTACACATGCAGTTTATTAATATAAGTCAATTATAAGATGACTGCATAGAGATAGCATATTTCATAATTCTGTAACTAAATTGGTTTTTGTTTATGATGCCCCTCAGGACAAAATTGCTGCATCAAAGAAACAGTTATTATACCAACAAATGAGATTGTAACGTACGATTTACAATTCTAAGGGTTAAGTTCAAACGATGTAAATATTTAATTAGTTCTACAAAGAAAATAACTATTATAATTACAAATAAAGATTACTTGTTAGATGAGAAATGTCTCTTTGATATTCTTGAAAAAAAAGGCATTAATTACTGTTATATTAATTATTGTTATATTATATATTATATATAAATAGAATTAAAAAAAAAAAAATTATATTATACATTTTAGCCGCATTTTTTTAGCTTTTAAAATATTTTACTGTAGCAGCACATTAATTATCATTAATAGTATGTTTGGCATTTTTATTTTCTTGCAACTCAACTGCTGAAAGTTAAAAATATGCTGTTCGTGAGATTTTGCATTTCCATGTATGATATTTGTACAATGTACTCTAGATCTTCTAAGTATTATATTGTTGTTGCTTTTATTTAATAAAAGTTAATCTGCAATCACTTTTTATCCCAAATTTTGTACAAATTATTGAGTCTGTTGCTTAATTATTTAAATTTGCAATTTTTTACAAATATCATGTTTTTTAAAAGTTAAAAACATAATCTTAGCTGCATCTAATATAAATACGTCACTGAAAAACCAACATTTGAATTTACCATTTAATTTAAAAAATTATGAAGAGCGTAAAATTTTATTGTGCGTTAAGAAGTAAATAAAACTAATTGTATTATATATATATATATATATATATATACATATATATATGATGTATCATTGGTTTCTGCAATGTCTATATTTACTATTTACGTACAAACCTAATTAAGTGATTTGTTTCAAACTTATGTTCTAAATCAAGACATTAATTATGAAACTATTTTAATTCCAGTATGCATCGACAATGAATAAATTTGAAATGAACAGCAACTAAGGACATACGTAATATACATACAGCAAAATTATCAATACAAAGATTTTATAAAGACTGTGCCAATCAACAATACAATAAATAGTCTTATTTTAAGTTATTTATGTTATTTTACCCATATTCTTACTTGTTGTTCATTGTTCACGTCAAAATAAAAATGAATAACATATTAATAAATCAGTTAAGCCATTACCCTTTTTTTTAATCAACCCCTAATTGGGTAGTTTGGGTACATCTTCTTAAGAGAAAGAATATGGACCATGCAATGTAATATATTATATAGAAAATATATAGGGATATTCATTTGTATATATAATACACGTAATAAAAATAAAACAACAATACCACCTCATTTATCTGCTAATTTTGAAAAAGTCCATATTATCAATCAACAAAGTTTTATGATTTTCTACGTGTTTTACTCCGAAATGTAAAAAATAACACATTATTTAAAAATGTAATAAAAAGAGTACTAATTTATAAAGAATATTATGAATTATGATGTAAAAGATTATTTTCACTGTGATTACAAAATAAAACACACACACATACACAGATACACTCGGATAGAATAGATAAGTGCAAATATACTTAAATTTGTCCCCAGAAAAAATATTGAACAATATTCATAATAATCTTTGTATAAAAAATTATATATTTATGTATGAGCTCTATATAGTGCATGATTCAAACTAAATAGTAAAATAATGTAAATAATAAATATAGTTAAAAATCTGGTAATGACAAACTTGTTTGGGCTTTAATGTATTAATTAGTAATTATTTTACACACACACACACATATATTGATAAAATCTATGTTTGTACTGTGATTTATTCACTGCAGTATACTGCCTTACGATCAAATAAATATTACTAATTTCTAATTATTTACTAAGTTTGAAACCGCAAACCTTCCGAATTACTAAATTAAAAGTTTCGCGAACAGAGGCGGCCACGGTCTGTCAATCCATCCCGGCATTTGACTATGACTGAAGGAAATGTGGAAACCTCAGCCCGGATGGACGCTACAGCTTTTGTCAATATCTCGAAAGTGCAATGGTCCAGAGTCAGGAGAACCACATAGAAAAGCGCAACAATTATATTACCCCTGGGTGGGAAACGTGATTTTTGTGAAAATTGACTACTAATAACCACGCTCGGCGTTGCTTGACTTCGGTGATCTGTAGAGACTCGGTCAAGAGCCCTGCGCCATACCTCTCAAATTATTGCCATTTTTTTTTTTTTTTTTTTAAGTTAAGTGGTACTTATTGCAGTATCATCCTCATAGAACACCAATAGAGACAGTCATAAAGTTTAGTAATATTACAACTTGTATCTTGTATATGACAAAATATTATAATAAAATTATGCAGTATAATAATTTTCGAACAAACTGTGGTTATCAAATTCATGTGGCAGCAAAAGCTTGCTGTTGTACTGTACATTAATTTGCACAAAAAATGTCCCGTTGACAAAAAACATAGCTTCTTTTGCTCCTTCCTTTTAATTATATGTTGTATATAGGGAGCGAAATAGGATGATAGGATTGATAGGAAAGTAAGGTCCGACTCCCAAACGTCTGTATAGGTATAATATAGGAGGAGGAGTTGGCTGGGCAGCAGGCGGCGCGTCACATATTGCACCTGTCCAGTCAGCTCCACCTCCTACATTTAGACGTATGCGAGTCTGATCATTGCACAAAAAATGTCCCATGGTTGGACCTTTTTCTCCTATCATCCCATTTTGCTCTCTACCATTTATAACCAAAATGGTAGGAACAAAAGGAGATATGTTTTTGCAACGGGACATTTTTTGTGCAAATTACTGTGATTCGATCCCGTTGAAACTAAATAAATGCAATTAATTAATACCTTCCGCGAAACGGAGCGTAAATATAGTTAAGCATTCTATGCCATGGAAATTGTACTGTAGGGTCCCAAAATAATAATAATAAAAATAAGGCAATTTTTTTTTCAATAAACTGAAGTTTAATGAAATGTAGATAGTAAAAATAATAAAATATACACACAAGAAATTAAATGAAATCTCACTTAATTGGATGAAATACTTTATTTTTTCATTTATTAAATATGTATGTATAGCGTATGTATACAGCGTCATGTTTATGTATAATTTAACTATTATAAACACACTGTCAAAGAAATATAATTATGTAAACTTTTACATATATTTTTACATTGCCCACATTTATTTACAGCGTTTTGTGATTTGGTGGGAACGGAATTAAACGCACTGCGCCAAACTATATTATATAGTACATATAATTATTTATATTACATCGAACGAGGAAGAATTTTAAATTTGTTTTATCAGTATTGTATATTTTTTTATTCAGCTATATGTATTATTTATTTATTTTTTTTTAGTAACGATCTAACCAACAGAAGGGAAAATATTGCTATGAATTTTAGAATGAAACATAAATTGTGCTACGTTGATTTTATTTTTAAGTCTGCGACTATTTTTTTTTACCAAAACGATTGAAATCTTATGGATGACGTCAAAGGTGTCACTTTTTAATGAATGTAAAACTTTTGTTAAAGAGTTGCACGTATGGAACGTGATAATAAAATATCACAAGTGTTTCAAATAATTGGTTTGAAAATAATTTCCAAACCTAGAAATAGAGGAGGAAAAAATAATAAAAAAATTGTTATTCATGCAATTTTTATTGTTTATTTCTATGTTGCTATAATAATGCAGGGAATAAGATTTAATTAAAAATTATCATAAGAGCAGACTACAAAGTAACATCAATTTGAACTGTTTATTGTATAGTTTTGTAATTTTACATATTATAATGTATAATATATAAAAAATATATATACATTATAATAATATTGCTTTATTACAACACAATGAATGGTATGTTTTATATAATATATATATATATATATATATATATATATATATATATATATATATATAATATTATATAATTGAATAGTTTAAATTTGTTCATGCAAAATCTCCCTACCCACCCCCTGGAACCCCCAGGACCTGCGAAATTTCATATATTTGTTTCAATTTCATGTCAAGGTTTCTTGATTACTATGCACTATAAAATATTATATGCTTATTATTATACGGAAAACGTGAAATTGTACGCTTGGATTTGAAAAATCAAGATTAACGATAGAGCATGATTGTCGTCTGTATCTCTTGCTCATATCATTTGCATGCACTGTAGAAGCATGCTGTTCAGCAATTTCAGCATAATAATTATCACACTATACAGTCTATACACTGCCTACCGTCTGTTCTTGTATACCAACCGCCCTCGTGTGAACTTCCGCTTTTTAAAAAAGAGACTTCATATGAGAACACTATACACGCATATGTAGTGTATATTATAATGTATTATGTGTACCCTAATATGTTGTGTTAGAGATTTCAAAACTTTATATTATAATATAAATGATGCGGGTTCATTCAATTAGTTTGCCTTCCTTTCAACATGATGCACTATCATAAAGAAATTAAAAGAAAAAAAATATATATAAATATTATATTATACATGGTTTAATTCTTTACCTTAGAATTGAATTGGTATTAATACTATTAATAGTTTATGAGAATTTTACCCTTATACAAGCACTTTTCTTCAATCATCACAATCTGTTCCAACAAATTAATGATATATTATTAGTTATTACATTCAAAGTTAACTTAAGTTTTTTAATGTGTATTATATGCATAAAATATGTATAATTTAGTTATTTTTTTATACTTATCATGAAAATGCATTTAATGATATTAAATGTAGTTGTAGTTATAGTAAGTGACTAATATTACAGTTGTTAAAGATAATACATTATAATTTGATAGTCATAAAATTTAATATAAAACCACACTAAAATTAATATGTAATATAATGTGGTCATATTTAGCAAGAAATGCATGCAATGCATTATTCTGCACCTATTTATTTTTCAACTGCATGCGTCATCAACACGCAATGATCAAGAATAAGTGTGAGGTTTCAGTGACAAAAATAAAGTTTAATATCTACTAAAGAAAAGCGATTATTTAAATTTTATAACTCAGCTAGCTGCTTGCATGCAACTTACAATTTATTGCGTACGTAAAGCAAGTGAATCTTTATTGTCAATTACACTAGTGTAATAGCACCTTGCCAAGCATGCAGTACAGTACAATTTTAGTTGAGTAATAAATCTGGTAATATGGCCTCAACTAAAGTATATATTAAAATTTATTTTTATTTTATGTATCTTTCTATTATAGCAAAATTAAGTTAAACGATAAACTGTATGTCAAATAATCGTTAAAATGTATATTTTCTTAGAGTAATAATTAAATTTATTATTTATGTATACATTATCGTAATAAACTAATTAATAAATATTTAATAATCATCACTATATATATATATATATAACCGTGTTAATTATCTAGGCTTCAAACTTCTAAGTAAACAAGTTTAGTCTCATTGAATTAGGCTAGCGCTAACCGTGGTTAGTATAATGCTGAGCAACTTTTTGGATAATTTTTGGTGAATTATTAATGCCCATTATATTTATGTCAACTAAACTATGTGAAAATTTTAAAAAAATTATTAGGCAGAAAATGATCAATTATTAGTAATTTGATGAACCTTATTTTTTCTGTTCAGAAGGTTCATCGGATTACTCATTCATTATTATTATTAGTATTCTAATTATTTTGATATTCCTTCCGGAAGTACCCGGAAGTGTGAAGTTTGCAGCTCTTTTGTTTGCAATCCAGTTTTAAAACTTTACATGGTGGTTTGACGTAGAAGTAATGTCGTATGTGTGAAATTGTAGCGATAAAATACGAATAGGAAGGCCAGAAACCTTACACTTCCGGCTACTTCCGGAGGGAATATCATGTAAATTTGACTATACGAACAGACCTATTATTAGAGTGATTTTATTTATTAAATTGTACTGTAAATACAACATTGGCTGCATTGTTATGGAAAAATGATTGAAACTTTAAAAATACATTTGTAGTTGATACTTGATACTAATATAGAATAATTATATTTCGTATTGTATAAATTTAAATATTTTTTATCAATATTGAAATAAGGAGATTTAATCCAAATTTCGTTATTATATTAAGAATTCTTTACATTTTATTTGCTTTATTTTAAATCCTCTAAATGTTAAACATATATTTATATATTATCTGATTTAATTATTACATCTGCTGAAGGTAAGCGAAGTCAAACGGCTGACATAATTTGCATTTTCGTTATTATAATATGTATATAAATATATATATTATTATAAATTTAAAACAAAATGTATCTTAATTGCCTCATTTGAGCAGATATATTATATAGTATTATATAGAAATGTGTAATTTTTTTATGTTGAAAAATATTCTATTTATTAATATTATTATTATTATTTTTTGCTGCCAGTATGTCGATCTGCTTATAAAGGTAGGTTAACAGCGGGTTGCAGACATGCATGCTCTTGATGGTGAGGAGCGGTCGGGCGAGAACAGCAGCTGATGTCGCGAGCCAGATTCAGGGGGAGGAAGGAAGGAAGGGGGACTGGAGAGGGGGAGGGAATGCAAACAGCTGTTAGTGTAAACCTACAGAAACAACCAACCAAAAATTGACAACATAGATTCCAATATTATTTCTTTATACTTTATAATGTACAGCTGCAATCAAAATTTAGGCCCTTTAGTCCCAATAAAATTGGAAGTATATATTTATTTAAAAAAAAATATTCATAATGAAGCTTAAAATTTTTACATAGTAATAACTAATCATGTTAACAAAAAATAAAATTTCTTTGCATTCAATTTTAAATACAAAACTGAGTACTAAACAAATTTGTATTAATTTTTATTTTTTTAATGAAAAATAAAAACTTTTAGTTCATAATTTTTACAGTATGCATGTACTTAATGCAATTTACTTATGTTCATGTTACATCTGAAAAGAAACAGCTGAGAATTTTGTAGTGATATTCTTTAGAGCAGTTTAGATAGAGATTGCTACTGCTGCACCACATTGCTGGAGGGTTGACTGACTGGCTGGCTGCTGCCACACCCTTATTCTTCAAGCTCACCCCCTCCCTATCAAACCTCTCTCTCTCTCATTCTCTTTTGTGTGGTGGAACAACCCCCTCAGCCGACAAACACGAGCAGAGAGAGAGAGAAAGAGAGAGAAGAATCGTCATAGCCAGCCAGTCATGCAGGCAGGCAGGCAGCATCATTCTAGATATTGCTCTACCATTGCCAGCCAGCCAGGCAGGCAGCTTGACGAGCGAACGACCAACTCGGCCCTCGTCATTATTTCCCCAGCCCAAACCTTCCTTCATCCCCTTTTGCTAATATCAAAATGCATTGTTGCCAATTTGTCGTTTTCATCATCTCTCCGTCTTTTTTATTATTATAATACAAGCAGACAAAGGTAATATAAATATAGATAAAATATTATTCAAAAAGTAATGATAGTGTACGATATATTTTACATGTTGATAAAAATATAATTGCTGATATTTGAAGCTTCACTCGCAATATGATCGTAACTACAGCAACGCTGTATTTAACAAGATTGAAATTATGCCATGCATGAGTAATAAAAAAAAAAGAAAGAATTTAAACTGACTTATTCTTATTTTATTTGAATATTATGACAATTTATGACCAATGGAGCTACAGTAATTATTGCTGGTAAACATGATATATATGATAATATAGAAAATAGCTTATTAATTTCATACTTAATTTGAATAATTTGTAATTAGGAAATCATAATGTATAAAATTAAATCTAAATTAGAGTTAATAGAAACAATTTACAAGGTCAGTACAGTATTACGATGTTAGCGAAAATTCTGTACTGTTTTAATGACCGCATGCAGTTGTAGCGGTACAAGATATAATTATAAAATATTTTCATTCTGGGTTGTAAATAAATATTATGTATAAAATATGTAATATATAAAAGTGAAGGCGGTACTTTTATAGCTGTGGAAAGAAAGAAACCTTTGCAGTGGAAAGCCTATTATGCTAATAGCAAATCTCTTTGTAAATAGCAAATATTATTATTATAATATAAAAAAATCAATCAAAGGGAATATAACATTGAAAATATAAGTAAATGTGTCAACCTATTTTTAGATAATGTGAAAGTGAGTAATAATAAATTTATGAATAGAAAAAAAAATACATATATAAAGTAAAAATAATGAAAAAAAAAAATCCAATATTGACAATGAATGACAATTTACCAATCAAAACTAATTGTGTGCATGTGCAAATCAGTCTAGAAGAGAGAATACAATCATTGTTTTCCAACACTCGTGGAAAGAGAATAAAAATGTGATTGATTCGTTTATGAAAAAGAGAATAAAATTTTCTCATTGCTGAAGCCCAGCAAACAAGACCAGGCACGAGACCGTCGCTACGGAAACTGGTTCTTCTTCTTTCTTTTCTTTTTTTTTTTTTTTTTTTTGAAATATGATACGTCTATATAAACCGAGCACTAAAAGTGTTATCGCTTTGGTAAAATAACACGGATACTTAATTAAATAAATATATACATTTAAAAAAACACCTTTAGTTATATATATATATATGTATATATATACATATACATATACATTATGTTATACAGTATAAATACCTCTATTCTTTAATTAGATTTTGTTAATTATTAACTAGTTAAGAAAACACAATTAATTTGTTAAAAATAAATTTTGTTTAATTTGAGCTAATCTTATTTTGATGCTAGTTTTGATTTTAAATTAAATTAAATTAATTTTATTTAAAAGCATCATCATGGCATAATAATATACTGTACAATATCTTTAGACAATAAAATATTACGAGGCTTACTTTTGTTCATTACAGCAAGACAAACCAAGTACAGAGCAGACTACTTGAATATATTTTATAACAATGAATAGTACACTTGAATTTTCTTATGCTCTTTATTTGGTATTCAATATAGAAAAAGTTAGCTGGAATACTAAAGTACCGATATATATTACTTCAATTACTTGACTGCACTTTTTTTCAGGCCTTTTAAAATTATATTCTTAAAAAATGAAAAAAATTGCTAAGTATATATTATATTATTATCATATATTTATTCTTATATAAACCAAATCGTATATAAAAATTTTAACTAAAAAAAATTATATCAACAGCTATTTACAATAATTCAAATAAACTGAAAAAAAAAATGAATAAATAAATTATATGTTTTTGATATAGTTTTTTTTCTTGCACAAGCTGAAATCGTAAAAGTAAAGAAAATAATATGAATATCTTTAAATAATACCAGGTAAAACTCTATCCATGTTATTAATATGAATGGTATATAACTATAGCATATTTTGCACTAAACACAGTACTGTACAGTTTTTTGCAGGAGAAATATCCCATTGTACTCATAGCTCCTTCTCCTCCCACAGAAGCAGCCTCTCAGAGATGATGCTAGCGTCACTTGCCTGGCTCAGCTTTACCTCATACCTACAAACTTGTGCAAGTCGATCACCAAAACTGTCTTGACCCGCCCTCCCCCTCCTCTTGAGGTAGGGATGGGCCGGCCAAGCACCGGATGTTAATACGCTAGCATTACGTACGTACAGCACAGGTGGACCACTTCAAGCAGGCGGAGCCATAAATACGTACAATGGGACATTTCTCTTGTAAAAGACTGTACTTATTGAAACTGTCTTGAAGTCGCCCCGTCAATGTATGCAACTTTTTAAACACGCTTGCGTTGCAAATTGCATATACTTTAGTACTCGCAGGCGCTGTTTGCGGTCGACATCTTTTCTTATAATACATATAATGTATATAATGGTATTTTTTTCTTCTCATATAATATTTTTTCTTCTATATTGCTATATACTATAATATATATAATATATATTCTAAATACATAACGTTCTTTAATAATATACTGTAGTAAAAATAACAGCTATACTGCATATGCTCTATTACAATATTTTACTGAATGTTTTCAATATAAACTTTTTGTTTTGTTTCATGATAGTAAGCTTAATTGAACCTCAGGCAATGATAACATGCACAAATAAACGTCAGCATTCGAAAAAAGTGTAAAATGTTTCTTTAAATATTCTGCATAAGTTCGAATTACCACTTTATGTATGTATCATGCTTTTGAAGAAATATTAAGCAATGTCAAGTTGCTAATTTTATATATTACTGATGTTGCAATACATTGTAATTATATAACCATAATAATATACAGATTATTTTGCAAACCTCGCCTCTCAAAAGTTTTCTTTTGCAGCCTTGTTAATCACTGTCGTGATATAATCGTAGGGCATGATTAACAAGCTGTCATATGAACTTTTCAGAGGCGACGACTCCAATGTACGTACATCAATATTTAATAAAATAAATTCAGATGACATGAAAAAATGAAATAAATAAAATATTCGATCGTACTTTTCGAGATGATCAGAGAAGGATTGTATGCTCGAAATGAAAATTTTATATATTTTGATTTGAAATTTATACATGACCTTGTTGTGCTCATTCATCAGAAAGGTGTAAAAAAAAATCGTTGCCAAATTTGATTATCTATAATATTGAAAGGTATTTTATACGATGCAATAACCAAACTCATTTTTCATTCAATATTTACCATATAAATTCAATCACTTGATTAATTATTTTTAATATTAAGGTCATGCATTTGACAGCAGTAAAAATATGATGTAAAAATGAGTCAGGTATGCAATTATTGAACGTCCAAGTCGATCTCCCCTCTTTAAGTTAAAATGGTGTTAGTAAACGTAGCAAGTTACGTTAATGATTTAGTAATTTTATAAGAAAATCTTTAAATAGAAATTATACAGTATATAATTATATTATATTATATATAAAAAAAGTAATGCTTAATTTCATAACTGCATGTGTTTCTTTAACATTATTCTAAATCAGGTTGGTATCTCTTTACTTTATTCCTAAACATTACGCAGAGAAGTGCACATAAATTACATTTGTGGATACTAAAATCTCCATTAAAATAACTTGAATGCCGAGAAACTGCATGAAATTGTAACGTAGATACTTAGCTTGCAGAACATCCCTTAAACTCCGTTTTATATCTTATCCGTATTCGGACTAACATGACAATCACTTGAACATTTTGTAAACATTAAATAGTTAAACTTGAAGTAAAGGAAATAACAATAAACCGCATTTGTTTTGCATAAAATAAGATGTCTTTTGTACGTAAATATAGACTAAAAATTATCGTAAAAAATGCGATTTTCCGGAATATCACTTTGATTTTTTTATAATTATTATTTATTCATTTAACTTATAAGTGATTTAAAAAATAGATGTAAAATAATATGAATACACTATACCTAAAACCTAAGCTTTACTTCAGAGGGGAGAGTTGGATACAAAAGAGAGCTCACAGAAAAACATGTGAATATAAATTGTAAGAAAGAGCTCCAATATTATTTTTTATTTCGCATCACTCTAGTATTAATAATTGTAATTAAACTATATTTATAATAAAGTTGAGTCTCGGACCAGCCTTATTTCCACAGACCCAACAACTTGGCAGACGCCATGTTGAGTGGCAAACCAGAGAGAAAACGAGAGCAATCGATAGAGTGAGAGGCAAGCAACGCGGGGCGGCGCGGCGTGGCGATGCGCGCGGAGCGACGTGGCGTGTCGCCGAGGCGCGAGGCGGCACCACGCGGCGAGTCCGTGGCACCAAGGTTGTGTGGCTAGCACGGAACAAACCGGCGGTCGGGCAAGCGGGAGACAACGCGCCACCCACCCACCCTTCCAGCCAGCATGGTATTAGCTAGCAATGCGCCAAGCTCACTCTCTACCCATAGCCAGTTTTACTTGGCACAAAAAAAAAAAAAAAACAAAAAAAAAACGTGTCTGCCTAATACATTTACAGCACTGCATTATTATATAAAAATACCACTCGTCTTTTTATAACAACAATTATTTACATATATATGTTATTAAAAAAATATGTCACTTATAATCTATTTAACAATTAAAAAATATAGAGTGCAATACACTAAAAAAATATCACACACATTTTCAATTATGTATATATATTATAAAACAATGCACCATAAAAAAATTATTAAGTAAAACATAATGTGAAAAAGGAAAGAAACAACCAACAATAACAATATAACAAAATAAAGAAATAAAATGTCAATCAATGGAACATAGCTCAAGCTTATTAATTGTTCACTTACTCTTTCGGCCTGCATGTTGATTTAGGCCTTGGTAGTGCTTAGAGCCGATCATAGACGCTGTGAAGTGCAGCGATCGAGAGTAGCGAGCGAGCGTGCACACAATAAGTTGCACTGCCGACCGACCGACCAGAAGCAGCACAAATATGTATAGAACGGTTGGGAGGAGGTACATTTGAACGGATTAAAACGTATCAACATCATCAGCAGCATCAGCAGCAGCACAGCATAATCATTAACACGGCCCGGCAGCATAATACTGGCCAAAGTTGTTTGAAAAAAACACATCTCATTATATAGATTTAACTTTAATTTCTTTTCTTTCGCAGTCCGACACAATAAAAAAACAAAAAAATAAAAATGAAAACGTGCAACCAACTCTAAATATAATCATATAATTATAAAAAAAAATAATAAATTACAGTAAAAATACTTAATAAATATTAAAAATATATAGATAATAATTAATTTAACCATAAAATTTATAATTAAATAAATAACCGTGCTTATAACAAAACAATACAATAAGGAGAAGAAAGTTAAAATGCAATCTCTAAAAACATATTTAAAATACTGAAGAAATTAAGAAGACATAATAATAATAATAGAACAATAAAACTAATATATGTAAACAATAATGTATATTATAAATATTTACGTGGTTATTTTTGATAAACAAATTATAATTTATTTTGATAATATTTTTTTTTTGTAAATAAATAATAATAATAAATATATAAATAATATTAATAAGGCAATAAAAATTAGAGAAATTAAAACACCTACCAATTTGAAGAAAATTACAGATGCTTGATGGACCAGTTAGAATAACGTAGAATCTAACCGGACCTTGTTTTTTAAACAGATCAAAAACGGAAGGAAAACAGCAACCAAATCTGCGATGAAACTGCTACAAACGGAACACAACTTGCAGTGTGAGTGTGCGAGAACTAAATGACAGCGGTCCGCGTTTTGTCTCGGAGACCATTGGGCCAGGCGGCCTGGGTGAGAGGCGCAAACGCGGCGCTTTACTCACAACCCGGCTGCAACTACCACTATACCAAAGGAATATCGATTTTTATCTTCATATAATGTCAATATTTATAGAAATATATGATTCTGTAATCAAATTATACGTTTGACTATAAATTTTTTGATTAATTTTTATTAAAAAATAATGAAATTTATAAAAATGGTTCTGTTTAGAATCGCGGCGTAAGATAGAGAAAATTGGTAGTAAGTTAAAATTTTGTTGCGGCGCTACGAGCGTTCCCTTCAGTAGTACTGCCACGAGCGCCAGTAGTAGAGCGGGGTGTTCAAAGTTACGATCGATCAAGGGGTGGAGTTGGGCCTATACCGCCCGCCTGCATCCACAGTATATAGCAAGGATGCCCTGCCTGCTTGCTTGCTTGCCGCCCGCCTGTTACCGCCCTGTACCCCAGCAAACCACCCCCTTACTATACCACTGCCTGCTTTGCCAGCTTATACCCAAGTTGGTTGGTGTCGTCACCGTTACAATAAGGGGACATTTGCCTGCCTGCCTGGCTGCTTGGCTGCCTGCTTAGCTAGCTGGCAATGCAAGCAACCACATTACACAAACACAGTCAGACAGACAGCGTGAGACCTACCTTCTTTCTACTGAACAAAATAAACTAATATATACTTCAATTACAACCATCATGTCGCTAGTATAATAACAAAATATAACGTGTTTTTCTGTATCAATAATGTTGATGAAGTAACTAATTTTATATATATATAAAAAAAAAATGGCTGACTTCGGTTCAGGTTAGTTTTTTTTTTAAATATTAATTAGTAGTTTTACTTAATTTTATTTTTCTTATATGCACCATCATGAGGTAGTGTGAGCACCAATGTTGCACCGTCGGTCAGTTACTAGGTGGGCGGAGAGCGTGACGTGGTGTGTTTCCCACCAAACGTCACGTGTCACTCACTCGTCACTCGGCCGTATAGATTCACCGACGACGCAAGCAAACTTAAACTTTTGTGTACGGCTATATATAAATATATACATTATGCTTTACCGCGTCGTCTTATGACTTTTTTTTTCAATCACTTCATTTATATTATAATCAATATATTTTGTATAAAAATATACATGTTATATATTAATATTTTTTTAATAATATAACAACTTCAATATGCTGTGGTATTTACATGACAAAAATATGTACAAAGCAAATCGTTACAATAAAAAAGCGATAAATGTCAAGTTATTATATATATTATATTATTATATGTGCAAATATATTAATTTGGATGAAAATGACCGATCAAAGACCAGTTTAGAAAAAGTATTTAATTTCTTTGACCAAATATGGGCATCACCTGTTTTATCATTTTTTTTTTCTTTATTTAATGTCAAATAAAAAAAAAATCCTTGGATAATAATTATTTTGTTCTATAATTATTATATATACCTCATATTTAGCCTTGGAATGAGAATTAAGCTGTGTATTTTTATCACTTTATCAAGCTTAATATGGTAGGCGATATAGTTCATTCGATGTCGCATCTTTTTGACGCAAACTAAAACAACCATTCATGTTAAATTACATTCTTGTGAGTCAAAAATACATTTAGTAAAAGTAATTATGAATTATCATTAGTAATTGTGTAATTATGAATTTTTCAGTGCAGTTATTTGGCACTACCACTACTATAATTATGCTACATTCTATACAATACATGTATTCATAATGAAATGGAGTACTTTGAAACATAAATTAACTAATTGCTAATAATTTTACGAGAAATTTAATTTTAATAATTTTATTACAAAATATATTTATGAAACAATAATGCCTTCAATTTATTTTACTCTACGCTATAATTGAAATTAATGCATTTCAATGTTTGTATTTATATGTGTGGAAATTGACGAATAATAATAAAAAAAAAAAAAAAAAATGAATTTGAATTTTGAATGAAATGCGGATTAACGTAGCATGAATTTATCTATTAAAATTAAAAAATAAAACAACTTAAAACCATTTTTAAAACACATGCAGAGGCATGAAAAACGTCACATTGGGACCTCCAATTTCCCTGCAAGAAAGTGGAGACAACATTAATTTGTATCTGCAGGTGGAATGGTGCATGCATGGTAAGAATGGTAAGTGTGAAACTTAAAGCTATTTTTAAACGATGTCTAGATGATACGACAGTTTGATCTGTTTCTGTTACCGTCACAAACATTTACTTGACATTTTAAAAAATGTAATTTTTAATTTTAAATTCATAACTTATTATTATCATCTATATTTAAAAAAATTAATTTCGAAATTACTGTTTTAAATTACTTAAATTACTAATTTAATTAATTATCTAATTAATGTTCTTTCCCAATTCCAATCTTGCAAATTTAAGACTTGGACTTAAACATAGACTTAAACATAAAGTTATGAAAGTAAAAAAAAAAAAAAAAATAAATAAATAAATAGATAAATAAATAAATAAATAAATAAATAAATAAATAAATAAATAAATAAATAAATAAATAAATAAATAAATAAATAAATAAATAAATAAATAAATAAATAAATAACTAAATAAATAAATAAATAAATAAATAAATAAATAAATAAATAAATAAATAAATAAATAAATAAATAAATAAATAAATAAATAAATAAATAAACAAATAATAGGAAATAAATTTTACGCATGTATATAAATAATTTAAAAGTTCATACATATACAGAGCAATGATGTATTAATGTATATATAATAATATATGGTTTTTGTGGTGGAGCAAATTATGATGCAACAATAAAGGCAACCACACGTTATACGAGCATGTACTCATGATGCTGGTGCTCGTATTGAAGACGTCAAATGATGTTATGAGCTTATTATAGCCGTCGGGTTCACACGAAGCCCACCGAGCGTCTGCCCCACCTATTAGCCCCTTGATCGTAAATTTTACACTTGCAGGAAATACTATAACGTTATTAACAGGATTTAATGGCAATTGCATGGAGAGATAAAGAGGGGACAATCTGCATGACTGTTTTTTTATTGCATACAAGAGCATCACAAAGTTATTACACTGTTAATCAATATACAAGTGTAAAATTTACTTTAAATTTATTAATACTTTTTTTCAGAGTCTGAAAATTATTTTGATAAATGATTGAAATAAGTACAACGTATCGTCAGGAGCTAGAGTCATTTGCAAAAAAAAATTTCACGACAAATATTTAACAAGATTTTATTTATGGTAAAGTTAATTTCTACTTTTACAAATAAACACCAGAGAAAGGTTTTTATACGTAGAGTACAAATTATACTGATTATCCCAGCATTTACCTGCATTAAATTTGGAAACCTGGAAACTTCAGTCAGAATGCTTGGTAATGACAGCATTAAGTTCATACTATTATATCATAAATACTAACTCTGTGGTACTACGTTACTCTATTGGATACTGCTGCACCTTGTCTGGTTTATTCATCATAGATTTTAATTAGAAGTCGTATACTACCTACGCTGCAGCAGTACTTTTAAAGAGGGCTCGAGTGAAATCACGTCATACAACTCATACAGTCTTTTTTTTCGATAAACATGTCTCTACATGAATGACGTCATAATTGATTTGACCCTCATCAAAGTTTCAGAACGGACGATGTAGTTTAGCGGTCGGATGCCTCACAACTGGAAAATTTATTGATTGCAATCTCCTAATATGAAATTACCTTGCAAATATATTTTAATTACCTGTATACTCTGCTAATTATGTAAATCAACTGCTTATTAATGAGTCAGCAAAAATTAATAGCTGAATTAAATTTAATTATAAGCTGAATTTAATCATGCATGTGATGTATGTATTGATATGTTTATCTGAAAGTTGGAACATTCCATTTCCCAATAAATTTCATTGCAATTAATTTGTCTTTGCAAACAATATAAATGCATTCATGTATTCTTGAATGCATGACATTCGGTATTCAATATTATCAACTGTCGAGTTAAATCGTTACAATAGAAAAAAAAATATATATTTCTCTGCATAGAACCTTATGACTAAGCTCATAATCTTTCTAAATCACGGGTAGAAAATTTACAACACGCCTGTCACATGCCATATTTACCTTAACTACCAGAATTATTTTGACAAAATGAACAGTCACAACTGGAATTATTTCTTGAATTAAAAAGAAAAAAAAAATAATAAATATATGTATATATTATATTTATATAAGAACAAAGTTGTTTTTCTATGATATTATATTATTTAAAGTACAGCTGCAGTACTATAATAAAATAATAATAAAATTAAAGAACTCATTAATTAGTATTCACTCATGTAATTGTAAAATATATAAATAATTTATGAGCATTAATTATTTTTTCTTCCATCTTTTATATCTATCATTAAAAACGTTAAAATATTATTTAACTATACTGATTTCTATTACTTCTATTTTACAAAAATGTCATGGAATTATACTTTATATTATTTTACTGTTATACAAGTAGTACGTGTTAAATTATTAGTTTTAATTTCTATTTATTTGTGCATCTTGCAAAGTTAGTTTTGACAACTTTTACTAATACAGCGATCGTTAAGACCAGTATTACTGAATTTTGTTTATATAATTATACACATTTTAAAACTTATATATATATTGTAACTCTATATATATATTATGACACACAATTATTATATTATTATCTCATCAATGTATGTCCATCAGTTTATAGTAAGTACTTATATTTTCTTTCTTTTTTATTGTGTTTTACCTTAACGTGTAAGACCGTAAGTTACTGTTAATTTTTGCTGAGGAAACTGTTTTCTTTGCCTGTATATTCATTTACAAATGAGGTTCTGCAAACGAACCATTTTCATTTCAATGAAACGATATAAACCTTTCTATGTAATTTTATTCTGACCTTTTCATCATGCAATTAATGACTGCAATGCTCACATCACGATGTCTCAATATTATATGTATAAGTATGCAACTTTTCAAGCGAATAATTAAAGAGCGTAATTTAAGTAATTTATTAAATGAGCTGTGAGCCCGCTGTGAGAGTTTACGGATGAACTTGTATAAAAAATTGCAGTCATGCAGTATAATATAAAAATAACGTTCATGACCTATGAAAAACATTGTACTGTACAGGTGATGTAATAAACCTTTTCATTTGCAACGTACACATTAAACTCCCTCGTCTATCATTTTGAATTAAATGCAAATTACGTTGTAATTTTATATACACATAAAATACCCTCTCGCTAATAAAATGTACTACATGCAATGAAACAAATTTAACAAACAGTATTTTACTATTAGTGTCATTAGAGTTGAATGCAATACTGATGCTAATATTGAGAGAATCTTCAGCAGGTATCATACCTTCAGGTGAAGATGATACTATACTTATAATTGTACATAATTCATTAATACTTCACACCATAAAAAAATAAATAAATAAGTTTTTCAAAACAGTTGACTACTCGTGCTCGTGTATAATATATTATATATATATATTTATTTATTTATTTATTTATTTATTTATTTATTTATTTATTTATTTATTTATTTATTTATTTGTTTGTTTATTTATTTGTTTATTTATTTATTTATTTATTTATTTATTTATTTATTTATTTATTTATTTATTTATTTATTTATTTATTTATTTATTTATTTATTTATTTATTTATTTATTTATTTATTTATTTATTTATTTATTTATTTATTTATTTATTTATTTATTTATTTATTTATTTATTTATTTATTTATTTATTTATTCATTCTAGACCTATACTTGTATTTCATAAACACGCGACAGTAAAAAAAAACGTTATATGTTATATACAAATTTGAAACTTTCATTTTTATAATTTATTACCGAAAAATTAAATAGTTTTATAAAAATAAGGAGTCAAAGGTGAAGGTATATGTATACTGTACCCATAAATTAGTTAGATGGATGAGAGACTTTATACTCCATGTAAGAACGTCATCCATCTTATTATGAGACGCCATTGTACTCAATATTAATTGGTCTGCAATTTCATTTTAAGAGGGTCTGCTATTTATCTTATTTGCCCATGGTATTCCTGATAAAATAATGTGTGTAATAATTATACAATAATAATAATGATGATAATAAATGCACATTTTTAAAACAATTATTAAGTGGTAGTAGCATATATTTTTTTTAAACAAAAATTTGTGCATAATATATTTATTTATTCGACTTTATGGGGAGGGTAAGGCAATATTGCCTTTTCTTACCCCTGAATACACCCTTATACATTCCTTTATTTTTATTTTATTATAAATAAAAATGCATGCATTTATAATTCCCATAATCCATAATATTTCATATATTATAATTTATGCTATGCAATAACATGGCATAAATAGAGAAGGTCGAGATTTAGAGAATGCGATCATCAATTAAGGTCACTAAAAATAATTATATATGTAATATTATTGTCACCGGCTGCGCGCGGCTATTGAGCATATATATTTTTTTTTTCACCTAGACGCGTTCTTGACAAATAATATTATAGATAGCCTGCTGCATTTATACCTTATATTATAGCTACACTATATTAGTTACCATATTAGTTCAGTAACATAGTACTGGCCATACGATACATTTGCTGCTATCCGATCATTCAAGTTTACATGCAGATACTGCTACAGTCAAATTTATTTAACATTCCTTCCGGAAGTAGCCGGAAGTGTAGAATTTCTAACTTTCTAGTGTATATTTAAGCGATGAAATTTCACAAACAAGTCAGTTCTCCTATATTTGGCAAACCCCTCTGTAATGTTTCAAAACTGGCTCACAAATAGAATGAGCAAAAATTTTGCACTTCCGGCTACTTCCGGATGGAATATTAGATTAATTTGACTGTATGTGATGATCTTTAATGGTGCTCGTGAGGCGTAGCCACAAACTAAAACTTAAACTCCACTACAGTAAAATTAATTTGATATTCCCTCCGGAAGTAGCCGGAAGTGTAAAGTTTGCAGCTCTTACGTTTTGTAATTTAGTTTTGAAACTTTACAGCGTGGTTTGAAGTAGAAGTACTGATCTACTAGTGAAATTGTAACGCGGAAACACGTATAGGGAGACTATAGAAACCTTACACTTCCGGCTACTTCCGGAGGGCATATAATGTAAATTTGACTAGTTGATTCTCTCTTTTTCTTCTTTCTAACACCACGCAAATGCCTTCCTTAGCCATGTGACTCGGTCGTGTGTCGCATATCCCAGCATCCTCCACCTCTTCACATATACAGTGTATACAAAAATGTAGCTCATCTGCCTTGCCAAATTTCCTTCTATTTCTTTGCTTTACTATATTCACCAAAATAACCATCTCATTTTAAATGAAGAACTCTTGAAAAAAATTGTTATTCTATATACTAATAGATTACTATATAACTCTTCCAGTTGCTATAGTAAAATATAAATGAATTTTGAAAGACTAACTTTTAGTAATTCTTTCTTATGTGAATATATTCAGGTATTTTGTTTTTAATTTCATCTCTGAAATATAAAGTTTTGATATAATATAATATGTAGAAAATATTTAACAATGCACATTAAATGTTCAGACTGTAGTATCATTATTATCAATTTATCAAATATGAGTATGTGAAAACATACATAAGTTTCTATTGATTATGCGCAGCTTATATATTATTGCTTATTTCTAACAATAAGTTTCCTTATTTTTTTTTTAAGAATTTTAAGTAACACTAGAATGAACAATTTTAGCAGCCAATGAGGCTCATCGTTACTCATCGTTTCATCCTGGGCGATTTTTGAAGTGATTGCTGATAGCTATATTATGATAGCTTGTGTGCAAGTTTTTCGAGGTTGATGCAAGTAATGTCTGCATACTGCAATACTTGTTCGAGGAATACTTTAGTTGAACCGAAGAATAAAGGTGACACAAAATAAATAAATAAACGCTTCGATTATTTTGTTAAATAAAATTTAATAAAAACCAAATTGCATGAAATTCAGGAAATTAGTTACATACCTACCGATAGAGGCTCCAAGTGTTGCCCGGTGGGGAAATTTTCTCCATAAGCAAAGCCATCCATGTTATAGAAAATTTGATTTTTTTTTTCTCAGAAACTGTTAAGGCAATTGATCCTATACCTCTTCATTTAGGGATCTTCCGATCGTGAACCAATAACTTATTTTCCTCTAAAAAATTTCTTTTATTCCAAAAAAGCAATTTCGATTTTTTTTATAATAAGACAGTGGGAACGTGAAGCAATCATAAAATCATTGCAATACAACATTATTTTAATAGTGTATAAAAACAGACAGCTTGTTGCAAGAAAATGAAAGCTAAACATGTTCAAATTAATTTTATATTCCCGCCGGAAGTAGCCAGGAGTGAGAGGTTTCTGTGCTTTCTATTTGTATTGTATTATATATAAGTTTTAAAAATGTTCAAAGAAGTTTCAAATTAAAGTACTGACTTGCTTGAAAAATTTTCAAAAATCTGACAAGAACCAGAAAACATTTACTTTCGGTTACTTCCGATGGAAATATAAAATGATTTTTACTCTACGAGTTTTTTATGATTTTTTTTTTATATCGTATAGTTTATATTAAATGCTTAAGTAGTTAAGCTAGTCAATCTAGAGTTTAAATTTGATTGGAGTGAGAGAGAGAGAGAGAGAGAGAGAGAGAGAGAGAGAGAGAGAGAAGGGGGTTGCTAAGAGAAGAGTGGTTAGGTGGGATGGGGTCAGGCCGGCAGGCAGTAAAACAGCTGGCGGCTCTACTCACTTGAGTCCCGTGTGATCTAACCCACCACCCAACCCGTCAGATGGATTCTCATCTCCGCTTAAAAAAAAAAAAAAAAAATGCATAAAAAGTGGTACCGCCTTCTTCTTCTTCATCGCTACACCCCAACTAACTCTTGAATCCGTGCGTGACACATTTATATAATATATACCGTAGCCTTGTAGAAAAATATTATAATTACAACACCGTCTATACAATCTTCTCTGTATAATATCTGTATCAAAAAGTGCA
The DNA here is from genome assembly GCA_949825025.1 of Siphlonurus alternatus. Lineage (NCBI taxonomy): Eukaryota > Metazoa > Arthropoda > Insecta > Ephemeroptera > Siphlonuridae > Siphlonurus > Siphlonurus alternatus. The sequence goes on along the minus strand of OX463788.1, from coordinate 58,320,940 downwards.
TGAGTAAGTATTGAAGTTAAATCCTCCTTCTTTATATTTAAATATTTTTAATTATGTAAAAATAATTAATAAAACATATCTAACATAATTATATTAAATTATAAGGTACATTTTTATTTATTCACAAAAATATTTCATGAACTTTTAATATTATATAATATAACGAAAAAAATTTGCATATATGAACATTGATGCCATCAATAACTGACACACCCTGAACGTTACTTTATTTGTTATATTTTTCAAAGAGGTATCACACAATTCTTATGTCATGCATGTCCGGCATGACAATACGTGTACTCTCTGATAATTTTTTAAAGTTGATTTCATTTTCTTTAATCACCGCCATCAAATCAAATAATAGCGTTCATAGTGTATTTTATCATTTTAATGTATGAAGAACTTATATCACATGACATAATTTCTTTTATTTATAACGAATTCATTTATCTTTATTTTCCTAACAATTATTGTATTATTTTAATAAATATAATTATAATATAATATTGATATTTATCAATTTATTTGATTGAGATTCTTTTATGCGGTGATTGGAGCGTATAGATAAGATCGAATTACTTATTTGTTCACTATACCATCAAATATTCAATACCTCAAACTCGTCAAACTGAAAATAAAATACGCAATCCCTTTTTTTTTTAAAAAAAATACACAAGAAGCTACAAGAAAATGAAATTTTATGCTGTATTATATTTTCCTAGTCGAGAGAAAATAAAATTTCAATTGAATTTTGCAAGCAGCTTTTAAGTATTTTGTAATCTTTGCACAGCAGCAAAGCTTTGTATGCAGCAGGATTTGCATGACAAATATCCACATGGCTGATATATATATATATATATATATATATATATATATATATATATATATATATATATATATATATATATATATATTTGTTTATTTCCTGATCATTTTTGCAGTAATTGTTAAAAATTGCTAATTTTTTCAGATTTTTCTTAACAGCCATTTGTAATAATATAAGTTGTTATAAAAAGTAAAAGGTTTTTAAGTCGTTAGACCTTCTCCCCAGCCCCTTGGTAATGCTAGAGACTTATGAATATATAGAAATTAAAGTTATTTCAAATTATGCAGATTAAATTTAATAATTGTTCTATTTTTATAGCCAATAAAAAAATCATGTTATTTAAATAATTGAGATTTGCTTGAAGAGAGAGAGAAAGGGAGAGAGAGTGAGACAGAAGAAAGAGAGAGGGAGAGAGAGAAAGATAGAGAGAAGAGGGATGCTAAGACTATATATGGCCACCATGACCTTGAAATTGGCTGGAGGTTTAACACAAACATATATCCAAAATCCAAATCCTTATAATGTATATTTAAGTTTGAGGGAAAGATGTAACTAATAATTTTTTGCTTATTCAAAATCACAGAATTATGTTTATATTTTTCAAAACAATACATAAATCACTAGTTTAACAAGTAAGTTGTAAGTTTGAAATATGAGCAAGAGAGTTTTATTCTTGTCTTTCATTAACAGACATGTTGTTCTTAGTTAAGATTTGTTTAGCAGTAAATTAGCTTGCGTGTCATTACTCTGTCATGGAACTATGCTAATTAATCATCTCTTGGCTCAAACAATTGATGCATGTTATTAATTACATGAAAATAAAGTTACACTAAATGATGTAATGTACACCTGAAAATTATTATTTTTAATTATAGAAATAATTTGAAAATTAATTATTATAACAACACTCTGGAATCTTCTTTTGCACCACTTTTTAACATACTTTATTTTACTTCGACATGTTTGAAATTTATTTATTCATGAATATAACTTTAGTACGACTTCATGCATGGTGAAAATTTTTAATTGTTTTTTTTTTTTTTTTTTTAATTTAATAACTACGTAAGATTTAAAATAAACCTTTCCTCGATCGTAAAATTATAGCGTGGAGAGGCCTTAAAATATTATTATTTTTAGAGTGAGGCCGCAACGTGTCAAGACGCAAATATAGCTTGTGCTATATAGGTATAATACTGTACTTGATATATGTATAAACTGTGTATTAATATTACTCAAGATTTTGTCTTTTTTTTTTCAACTTTTTAAATATTTTTTTCTATCTAGCAACTTTAACTCTGTTATACATAAATAATTAATGAATTGCAGCCTATAATATCATTTTAATATATCATCCTATTTATACATGTATATTTTGATTTAAAGTACACATTTGAACAGAATTTACACTATCACAATTTTATTTACTTTTTTTATCAAACCACAATTAGGTAATTCTATTTACTAATTATAATTACTAAGTTTACACCCCGAACCTTCCGAAACCCTAATTTTTGCATTTCACGGACTCTTCCGGAATGAGGCTAGCCACGGTCATGCAATCCATCCCAGAATTTACCTGGAACTGAAGGAAACGTGGAAACCTCAGTCAAGATGGACGCTACAGCTTTGTCAAGAGGGACGCTATATATGTACAGCTTTTGTCAATGAACCAGAGGTGCAATGAACCGTAGGTGCAATGATCCAAAGCTAGAGGAGCCACACAATGGAAAAGTGCAACAATTTAACCTTGAGTGGAAGAAGCTTGGTTCTTTTTGGAAATGGTCACCCATCCAACTACTAACCACGATCAACTTTGCTTACTAACTTCGGTCATCGGTTGATAACCGGTCAATGCATTACGTCATCACACTCCCGTTTATAATTTTAACTTCAATCAGCGTGGAAAAGATAAAGTGAGTAAGTTTTTAGTTTCTTTGCTTTTTTTTTTTACAAGAATGGCATTAAAAACAAACATTTAACATAGTCCATGTATTACATTGAAAACACAATTTGTTAATAATATAATAGGATGCCTGAGTGAGCTGGCAACCTTTACATTTTGAGTACGTTGTGCAGGCATTTTAAAGTAATATTTTTAGTATTTAATGTAAACGTTCCGATTTTTTCATCAAATTTTATACAAGGTTCTTTATAAATAAATTAGCTTTGCAATATATATATATATATATATATATATTCAATAGATGTAATCAATATGAAAATAATTACAAATTAACACACATGGGGGCATACATGACCAAAATGTGTCAATTGCCCCAAAATACCAACCAGCCAGCCAATCAATCAATCAATCAATCAATCAATCAATCAATCAATCAATCAATCAATCAATCAATCAATCAATCAATCAATCAATCAATCAATCAATCAATCAATCAATCAATCAATCAATCAATCAATCAATCAATCAAATACTAACACGTCTTTTGTTGTGACTCCACATTTTTATATTAATTTAGCACTTAGGTCTTCATTTATAATTTAACTCTTTTTTTTTGTTCAATAATTTTTGGTTCCTAACGAATATTTTGAGCTATAAATATTTTATTTGACAGAAATTCTCTAAAATGAAAAAAAAAATATATATATATATATATATATATAAGGCTTTATATCATAAAAGGTATGGATAACAAGATAATATATAAATATCAGTAAATTTATTTATTTAAATTTTACTTATCTTGCAACATTAATTTTTTTATTTAAATATCAAATACCATAACTGTTTAAGCTGTTTACATGAATCTGATGCGTATTAATTACAAAAAATACCAATAGCTAGATTTTACACATTCCAGTAAAAACTAAAAGTTTTTAATAATAATAATAATAATGATAAAAAAAAATATATATGGTGTGCATTTGTGAATGTGTAGCGGAAAATTGTACAATTATTTTCATAACTAAATTCTATTCTAATGTTATTTGGTAAAGCGAAATCATTACTTTCAATAAGTGTAGCGATGAACGAATATCATTCGGTCAGTGCTTCTTATTAATTGAGAAGCTATTAGCTATCAAGGTTTTTTATTCACTAGTTAATTTTATTCTTAAAAACCTAAAAACATTAGAAATTCTTTAAAACTTGCATTTCATAATTCGTTTTACTTCGGTTAGTTCGGTTCCTTGCTCTGAAAACTCTTACTTGTGACTTTTATAAAATTTCAAGGTTGAAATCGTCAATGCAAAAATGTTTAGTAATTTTATTATGAACTAAAATACATTAATGTTACTTTCTTACAAGGATATACACCCCTATGAGCTCGAAGCGGGGTAATGGGTATTATTAGGGATAAGGGAGGGAAAGGATGGTGGCCATGCACGGTCTGTTACGCGACCCAGCATTAGCTGAGGTGAGACTGAGGGAACCGTGGAAGGAAAACCTCAGTCAGGACAGACACCTCTACTTCTTATCAATGGACCAGATAAACACACTATATAAATATGTGAAATTCATAAAATGTTTTGGCCTCCTCTATCACCAAATTGAAATGACCTGATTTCGATCTGATTGAGAAAATTAAATTTTATGAACCATTTCAAATGAAATTTATATATATATATATGATACGAGTTGCATGGAATTTCCATTTCAAGATGAGGCAAGCCAGCTTAGTTGAATGTGAATTACGCCATACATCTCACATATATTCCATTCCGGCCATTCCAGGCGCTCACACGTTCCATTCAAGTCGGAATACATAACAAAATATTATCGCCATCATCATGGTTAATGCGTCACAAGCAATTCTTAATTGTGTTCTCCTTATTTCAAAAGTTTATATAAATGTAATACAATTAACACGGTTGATAAAATTAATATTAATAGTTTACATATTTAGTTAACAATTAAACCTTCAAATTTAATTTTTATTATATATGTTACCACCAAAATCCGAATTCGGGCAAAAACAAAAAATTAAAAAAGGAGAAAAACTAGTTTTGAGCATCGGGTTAAGAGCAAAACTCGAAATAATCCAATATTTTGTGTTTTGCTTAAAACTTGATGCTCAAAACTAGTTTTGCTCAAATCGAAATGACTAAAACCCGATGAAGACTTTCATTTCGGCTTTTGAGAAAAATTGGAGCAAAATTAGTTCTGCGCATTTCTCACACATAATACGGGTCTTTCAACATACGTCATATTATAATATGACGTCACGATTGTGTAGGCAAAACATTGTCAGCGTCCTAGCAAATACGTGCTAAAGTTGGTCTCGAAATTAATTTCTCCTTGCTGTTCGCATCATTTTTTTTAGAAATTTCTTTCAAAAATGGCGACAAGAAAAACCAACCAATGCTATTGAAGAAAAATATTTGGCGACCAAAACTATTATTAAAAAATATAATGTTAATTGTGAGTTACGTTAACCGCACAGCATGGATTTTTTTTTTTTTTTTTTTTTTTTTTTTTTTTTGCCTACATCCCGAAGATCTTCGGACGGCTTCGGGCATGTCAGTGCTAATCAAAACATAAGCAATGAATTTCCATTATTATATTCATTATTTTAATAAAAATTATTAATTTGAGGTACTGCATGCGCTCCACAAACTAAATAGTACTGATAGTTTACGTGTTGTGTTGTTTATTTATGTACCATAATTTTTTTACTTCATTATTTCTCTCATTACTTATTGATCAAAGAAATTCTGAAATAACTTATTGTGAATGAATATAATACGTAATTTAGGTTTACCATCAATTGACTCTGCAACAACTTGTATTTTTTTAAAACTGTATTGTTTTAATTATTTCAAAAATGAAATAATTGCGATCCAGATTCAATTCAAGGACCAGCATCAGTATACATTCACTGCATAAATGTTTGAAGATTTCCATGCATGCCGATAACAAACTGTTTGTTCTTGGAGGCACTGCTGCCATATAACACTTTAATTTATTACATTTAATTTGCTGCACATCATTTTTAGAATCGAGACTGCCACCCTTAAATTCCTTGCAATGGACAACCTAGAAGCTACATGAAAACATTTTTATTGCAGAAATGAATAGAGGTTACCAAATTATGCTACTCTGTTTTTTCTTTTCAGATTTTTTAAAATTGATCTCGATTACTTCTTACTAAAAGGATACGGACTAAATGCCCTAAGAGGGGCAATTCCAGTGAGAAATATTATTAAAGTAAAAACCGCAAAGAATATAATCAAATAAATAATGAATAAGAAGCCATGAAAAAATTACGGTTGATAAATAAAGAACAAAATATACGTATACTATTTAGGATGTGGCATGCTGTACCACAAATTAACAATTTTAATTTTAAAATCAATTTATCTGTGAGAAATGCGCAGAACTATATAGTTTTGTTCTTAAAATAGAAATGAGCAAATGAAAGTTTTCATCGGGTTTTGTTCATTTAGACTTGAGCATCGAGCTTTAAGCAAAACCCGAAATATTGGATTATTTCGGGTTTTGCTCTTAACCCGATGCTCAAAACTAGTTTTCCTCATTTTTTTCAGCTTTTGCCCGAATTCTTGTACATTTAGTGATTAAATAAATGAATTGAATCATGAATTGAATTGAATATATATTATATATATATATAATATTGATTTGGCATGTAAGGAATTGTTTTTATGGGAAAAACGAAAAAAAAAAATAATATTTTTGATAGAATTCTTTAGTTTTGTTAAAATATGAATGAAAAATATATTTATGTATGCATAATATACTATATATATTTTATATAAAATTGATGCTTTCATATTGTAATACTGAGTTCAGTGAGCTGTTTAGACCATTGATTAATGGGTTTAATAAAGCAACTTGAATCTCTCTCTCTCTCTCTCTCTCTCTCTCTCTCTCTCTCTCTCTCTCTCTCTCTCTCTCTCTCTCTCTCTCTCTCTCTCTCTCTCTCTCTCTCTCTCTCTCTCTCTCTCGCTCGCTCGCTCGCTCGCTCGCTCGCTCGCTCGCTCGCTCGCTCGCTCGCTCGCTCAAACTAAAATTGAATATTTTAAAGATAAATATGTGAATAATTTTTTATCGAAGGGCACTTCAATTTATTTATTTCATTTTCTTTGCGTATTAAGTGAAGTTAATATATATATATATATATATATATATATATATATATATATATATATATATATATATATATATTATATTTGTTTCCACTGAAAATGCATTTTCATTATTACAAAATTTAGAATAGATGTATTGTAACTACTACATTAAAAGCACAAAGATAATATAAAATATTAAAATAAAATAAAGATAAAAATCCTTAATATTGCGTTTTAACTTAAATTTGAAAATGAAGGTATTATATTTAAAGGGCATATTTTTTATATCAAAGAGACATTATTATAAGTTTTATACCAGATCAATCATAGCTTTCAGTCTCATAATATATGTTTTGACTTTAATTGTGCTTTTAAAATATTAATGTAAAGAGTGGTCCTTTGTTATCATTTTTTAATAATAATTTATCAAAGGACAGCAATAGAATAGTCTCTACATTCTGCTAAGGGCATTTTATCTTGAACTAAATATTTTGTATTTAATATAAAATTATACAGTATTGTAGTCCTCAAGGAAGTTCATTTTCAGAAAGGTACGTTTTCATCATGTTTTTTTTTTTTTTTTTTTTTTTTGTTTACAAGGATATACTCCTAAGAGCTTAGAGCTCGTGTCGGGGTAATGGGTAGGGATAAGGTAAGGAACGAATGGTGGCCACGTCCTGTTACGCGTTCCAGCATTCGCTGAGATAAGACTGAGGGAACCGTGGAAAACCTCAGTCAAGATGGACACCTCTACTTTTTATCAATGGACCAAAGTGATGTCCAAAAACCAGACACAAGTGCATCACTGCTCTGGGTGGAAATCGAGACGAATTTACCCCATGCAGCTTCGTGATTTTTACCTGAAACGGTCACCCATCCAAGTACTAACCACGCTCGACGTTGCTTGACTTCGGTGATCTAACGAGAACCGGTCAATGCACTGCGCTATATATGCTAGACCAGAACATAATCTCAAGTCATACTCGAATCAAAAGAAAACACCACTAAAAGAAGTACAAATTCTCATCAATTATATATAGCTTCGTTATGTTGTTTTATCACACGTCAAGTAATGAGGAAAATAATTAGTCACATGGGGAGGCATTCACAAAGCACTTTAACCCCAACTTTAGCCCCAAGTTTTATCCCTGGTACTAAACATGGTGCTAAACCAGGGGCTAACCATGTTAAACTCCTAGTTTAGCACCATGTTTAGTACCAGGGATAAAACTTGGGGCTAAAGTTGGGGTTAAAGTGCTTTGTGAATGCCTCCCATGATGTTTTAATAACATTGAGCATGATCTCTATGTAATACCACGAGTCCTTTGCTTGACGGTTGCGGCTTGCAGCTCTGATAAATATGCGTGATGTTTCTGAATCCCATCAAGGGGACCATGCAACGAGATAATCACATTGGGCTCGGCTGGCAGGCAGCAGCAGTGATCGCTGGCCGTTGTAGCGTTGCAGCTGTTGTGTCGCGGGGCGGGCAGGATTTGGAGGGCGCGGCGGTGCGGCACGCGACCCCTCCCCCTTCCTTTGCACCTGGTCCACACCTCGACACTCGGACCGGCCAGCTTTCATATCAATGCACACGTAATTCGAAGAGCTCGAACTATACCTCATTATAACGTCATAGTATCGTGATTTAAAAGACAATAGTTTGTAATATTTATGCATATACAGAAATCCTTTTGATGCTCTTATATCCAGTAAAAAGTTAAAATAACCAACGGTCGCTTTTTCTAATAACTCTCCACAGGATTATAATGATGAGAATAATTCGTTAATAATTAATTAAATGTTATATACTCCAACTGAACTTCTTTAAACGTCGTGAAATAGATCTAACATTATTCAGAACCAATCTCATTAAACATTTATATTATAAATGTAATAAGTTTTATAAGTTCATGCTTATATAGTGACTTTTGTGACTCATATCAGCATCCATACAACATATCCACACAAAATATGGATATAAGTTTTAATAAATTATGGATACTCAAAAATTGATGGTAACTACGATCCCTCTACGTAATTTACGGAGGTGACAGTACCCAAAAAATTTTACACAAATAATTCAAAAACAAAGTAAAAGTACCACACTAACTAGATTTAATGAGAAGCAACAAATCTCCTCAGGGAAACAAGTACACTGATGTAACTGCATCAGACACTATCAGTAGCACAGCTGGCATAATCAATTTAAATTCCATCTCAAGAAAAACACACGAGCCACAGATATCTGTTCGTAAACCTTGCCTATAATACTTTACTCTCTCTGCTCTTTAATCGACTTTATATCCATGTGCATATCGACTAAATATTCGAGTGCAGAAAAACCACACAGTCCAGGATTTACGAACAGACCTGTTTAAATACTATATAGATCCAGCCAAGTAGCCAACTGCATGGTCTCAAAGCCAGTGTAATTAAAATGACTTTTATTGGAACGTCAGCCGTGCTGTTTTAACACTTTTTTACATAAAAAATAAATGCAATATAATATAGCCGTTTAAAAAATGAAGGATGTAAAGTAAATTAATTTTCCTGCTGACAATCGGTTATAGTGTTAGAACGGAGAGGAAATAATAAAACGGGAACGAGGATTATTGAATGTTGCCGTTCGTGTCATTGCGTCGTTTCATGTTTATATAGTTATCTGACACGTACACACGCTGACTGTATGACCTTCCATGCTGTTAATTTTAAAATATAGTTAATTTATTGTATAATTACAGTTGTACTTTATTTATGAAGTTTATCTTAGAATTTTGTAGAAAATCGACATTAAACTCACTGGATTCACAAGCATCATATTATAGAGAATAAGATAATACAGTAAAATATTACTATATTTCTTCTTGTGGAGTTATTTCATAACCTAAATATTAATATTATTATATTCTTTAGTTTATAATTTCAGTCAAAATTTACAAAATAAAATTATTTTTGAACATGCATGAATTATGGTGATGAAAGTTATGCTTATTTAGCATGATGACGCAAAATTTTAAGTTTTTATTTGAGATACATTATGTCATTGGACGGTCTTTAACTCAGTGTCTCGAAGTCCATTCTAAAATATTTTTTAAAGAAAAAATGAAAAAGTGTACGGGAGGAAAAGTGTGGTGTTTATAATATATATACAAACGAAATTGAAAGGTTTTAATATTAAAAATTTATGCAAAGGTAGATGAAAAATGAAAGTATTTTTCAATGCTTTTTTTTCGTTATTAATAAATATTATATTTTTACGGAATATTAAATATAGGAAACTTTTTTTTTTATACCCACGCAACATTCTATTATATCATATTATATAGAAGGATGTATACGCCTTTTATTTGTTACAATATGTTATAAATATATATGTATTTACCATTATAAGGTCCCATTTTTTTCGAATTCATTGCACCATAGGTTTGCAGGATGGACTCGCTAATTATGTTAAAAAATCATAAATACTTTCAAATAATTATGAATTGTTCATTTGCATTCTCTAAAGGAGGTTGTAAAAGTTATAAAATAAAATATCCTTGTACGTATTGTCCATGTTTGCATGGAAATAGACACGTTATGAGTAAGTGTATGCATTTTCATGTCTACTAATTTTTTCCACACACACACAAAATGAAAGAATTGTATTATTGAGCCACTTGATATGTCAACGTTAAAATGATATTGTGAAACGTCAGTCAACCTGTAACGCAACTCTGTGAGAAATTCACAAATTAGAAGCATATTGTATTATTTGAATTATTTCAGAATTTTAATTTGAGAGTAATATATTTTAGAAGGCGTTCAAATATTTTATGTTATGTGACAGCTGCATAGCGGTGTTTTTCTTGTTTGTGCCTACGGAACAATATAACGGCATGGCATCATTGTAAAATGATCAATTGGAAATATTTTTGTATTTTCAGTTGGCTAAATATTACATTAATCGAGGTTGAGTGTGGCACAGTACATTGACCGGTTCTCGCTAGATCACCGGAGTCAAGCAACATCGAGGTGGTTAGTACTTGGATAGGTGACAGTTTCAAGTAAAAATTACTTTGCTCCCTCCCTAGGGTAAATTCATCTCACTTTCCACCCAGTGCAGTGATGTACTTGTGTGTGGTTCCCCAGGCTTTGGACATCACTTTGGTCCATTGATGAAAGTAAAAGGTGTCCGTCCTGATGGAGGTTTTCCATGGTTCCCTCAATCTCACCTCAGCGAATACTGCAATGGGACACGTAATAGACCGTGGCCACCATTCTTTTCCTGCTTTATTATAACTTGTTTCAAGCTCATAGGGACATCCCTGTAAAAAAACAGCTTGTAATGAAATTATGGGAATATTGGGTGCGATTCACGAAGCAGTTAGCCAGGTTTCTATATTTCTAACCACGTTTATCGTAACCACGTTTAACTGGGTGGTTTAACATGTAAAACAGATTTTAAACGTGGTTAAGCTAATCGTGGTTAGAAACCTGGCTAACTGCTTCGTTAATCGCGCCTTTTATGTTTTAAACATTTCTTGTATATACGGCACTATTTAATTTAAAGTTAACATCTATTATTATACTTTGAAGTATGATAAAATGTTGCTAAATTCCTTTATTAGGTGGTAGTTATTTAATATAATGTATAATTATTAATAAATTACTATTATATAAACATTTGTAATATAAATTTAAAAATTAACATTATCTCTCATTACATACACTTATTACTGTAACTGATTGTATTACCTACAATAAAGTACAGGTAAAGGTGATAATTGAGTGATTAAACAATTAAATTATTATAAATTATATATACTCTACAAACAAAACAGTATCACATTACTGTAATTATTACAGCTTATTACACAACAACAATACAAATTAACTATAAAGGTGTATGCGCGTAATGAATGAACTAATTATAACTTTGCAAATAGTATGGTAGAATTTCTTTCTTTCCTTCAATTTGTGCTTTTAGACTAAAGAAATTTTGAGAAAAGAAGAGAGAAAAAAACAGAGGGAAAAGATTGGAACAGAGGTTGTTCCTCGATCGTTTATCATAAAGAGGCAAGTAAGCACTGATGGCCGTAAGTTGCGTCCAACCTATCCTAGGATAATCCTCGGATTTTTTGTGGCTAAACGTATCCAAGAAAAATCCACAAATAATCCCTATCGGCCAATTATCCGAGATATGCGTAAGTTGCGTCCCATGTCAAACTTATCCTGGAAACGAATACAAAGTTTTTGATTGGCCGACTTGTTTGCGCGGGAAGTTTTAATATATATGCTAACCTTGAAGGTTTTAATTAATTTATTTTTTTATATATATATATATATATATATATATATATATATATATATATATATATATATATATATATATAATAAATATATAAATAAATAAATATTTATTTATTTATTTATTCATTTATTCATTCATTTATTCATTTATTTATTTATTTATTTATTTATTTATTTATTTATTTATTTATTTATTTATTTATTTATTTATTTATTTATTTATTTTATTACTTCATTAAAAACCAAATTTTTATTAAGAAAACCCCCTATCTTAAGGCGGATTCAGATGGTGACAATGGCGATGCGACGTGATTTTGACTTAAAAGCTGTGAAATCCTATGCTGCGGCGAATTCGCCGAGAATCGCGTTAATTACGAATTACGATGCTTTTTTTCTTTTAATTGCCAAATATGGCCGCCAATGGATGTTACAGCAAGTGCGCATTATCCGCGTTGCGTCGCATGATAAAGTTTGCCATGTCAATCCACCTTTACAAAAAACATGCCAGGAAATGTAGTAGTACCTCCAAAATTTTCGTTGTTATACTTTCAACCCTCAAAACGGGTGCGAAACGAAAAGCTAGCAAAAGTTGGGGATTGTAATTGTAAATATTTTTTATGTATATTGAGACTAACATTGATATATAGGGGGGGGGGGGGGGGCATCCATGACCAAAATGTGTCAATTGCCCCAAAATACCAACCAACCAACCATTGATATATATTATTGGGGCGTTATAAATTGATACACAAAATTTTATTGTATTATGTAAAATTTTCTCCCTGATGTTATATTTTAATTTTTTAAGGGGTGTTCGTGTTCCACTTTTTTGCGTGATGTATTATCAGAAATTTATTTTTAATGTTTACAATTATAATACTATATAATTAATGGAAATTATAAGAAAATAATAATTATAACAAGTGTGGTATATTTATACTGATCATGTTGAAAAACTTATTTGACCGTCCCATGTGCTTTCAGGGTTGGTTCTCCCTCTTCTCTATAGGATTTTTTTTAATATTAATAATTGCCATGCAATTAAGGTTGAAACATTGATTCCAGCATGATATTTATCCATCACAACGGTGATGATGTTAAAAATTTTTAGAACCCTGCATGCCTCCTATGAACAAAAACGGCAAATGGACGCTACGACCCACTACGTACAGTATGGCACCAAACCCCCCTAGGGTTGGTACCCACGACTTTCCCCAAAAATACAAGAGTCCTTATGAGACCCAGGATTTTGGAAGGAGGACCCCATCCCAGCCCAAATTTAATTGGCTATCCGACCGTGGTTGATTTGAAGCCTTAACTCTATTTTGACCCATTATAATGGGGTACCCAATAAAAGCTTTGTTGCTAGCTTCAATTTCAGGGACCCCCAGCATATTGGGGTCAAATTTTGGGCTAGGAACGAGTGTAAGACCTTTTTAGAACCGTATTTGCAAGGCCTAACTTTGAATTATTTTGAATTTGAGTTTTTCGAAAAACCCAGAAATCGGCAATGATATAAAATATAATCGCATGCTAAAATTCTAATTTTTTTCTCCTTGAATAACTTTTTTCAAAAACCATAATTTAAAAAAATACCCTGTTTGGAATTTGCCTACACATTTCAGCTTTCAGAAACTGTCTTCAATTTTTTTTTACCTTGACGGGTTTGGCCACGCGAGTCGAAAACGTAAGGGTACCTTCTCCCATAAGGATAACATGAGGAACTCTTTCGTAATAACCTTTTTTGGAAACAAATTTTGACCGATTTGCACTGAAGCTTATTTTAACAAGTTCACAGACATACAAAAATAATAATGCTACTTAAAACATGGTAAAAACTACCCTTAACGAGATGTTGACTCATACTACGTAAAAATATATTGTTTAATCCGAATTTTAAAATTACCATTGAAACAATCTTTTTTTTTTTTTTACCCAGATATGATTTTAATTTTTTTTAAATCAGATATATGAAGCCAAGACTTTGATTTTAGGGGATGTTATTTTTGCTCCCTTCCTCAAATTCTTGGCTTCATCTGATTTGAAAAAGTTAACAATCGTTTCTGGGTGAAAAAAAAAAAAAAAGAGTAAATAAAAAAAAGCTGGTTTCAATGGTAAGCTTAAAATCCGGATTAAACATTATTTTGACGTAGTACGTAGTACGAGTCAATATCTCGTTAAGGGTAGTTTTTACCATGTTTTAAGTAGCACTATTACATTTTGTGTGTCTGCTAACTTGTTAAAATAAGCTTCAGTGCAAATCGGTCAAAATTTGTTTCCTAAAAAGGTTATTACGAAAGAGTGTAGTTCCCCATGTTATCCTTATGAGAGAAGGTACCCTTACGTTTTTAGCTCGCGTGGCCAAACCCTTCAAGGTAAAAAAAAATTGAAGACAATTTCTGAAAGCTTAAATGTGTAGGCAAATTCCAAACAGGGTATTTTTTTAAATTCTGGTTTTCTAAAAAAGTTATTCAAGGAGAAAAAAATTAGAATTTTAGCATGCGATTATATTTTATATCATTGCCGATTTCTGGGTTTTTCGAAAAACTCAAATTCAAAATAATTCAAAGTTAGGCCTTGCAAATACGGTTCTAAAAAGGTCTTACACTCGTTCCTAGCCCAAAATTTGACCCCAATATGCTGGGGGTCCCTGAAATTGAAGCTAGCAACAAAGCTTTTATTGGGTACCCCATTATAATGGGTCAAAATAGAGTTAAGGCTTCAAATCAACCACGGTCGGATAGCCAATTAAATTTGGGCTGGGATGGGTCCTCCTTCCAAAATCCTGGGTCTCATAAGGACTCTTGTATTTTTGGGGAAAGTCGTGGGTACCAACCCTAGGGGGGTTTGGTGCCATACTGTACGTAGTGGGTCGTAGCGTCCATTTGCCGTTTTTGTTCATAGGAGGCATGCAGGGTTCTAAAAATTTTTAACATCATCACCGTTGTGATGGATAAATATCATGCTGGAATCAATGTTTCAACCTTAATTGCATGGCAATTATTAATATTAAAAAAAATCCTATATGGCCATCCCTGAAAGCACAGGGGACGATCAAGTAAGTTTTTCAACATGATCACAGTAAAATTGTTGATTTGTATATTTATAATCTACTTTTTTTCTTATTCGTTTTAATTTACAGGTCCGAATTAGTTATGTGCGGCATTTGAACAGTCATGATATTTTTGTTACCTTTGAAACTTAAGGGTTAACCTAATTAAATTTAATTAAATTATAATTATCACCGGTGAAATTAATTAGTGCTTTTTTTAAGTAAGCTCATTTTCTTAAGAAAATTACAATTTAAAAATAATTAATATTTAAAACGGTTGTCCTATATAGAAGAATGTATTTTTTCACTCTTAATTTTTTTAATTAACTCGATTTTAAGGGTGGAAAATTAAATCAGATAATTAATTATAATTTTACTAAATTTCTTAATAAATTTTGGCCATAATATATGTGTGCAAAAATTTGTTTTGGTATTACATATTTTAATTTTTAATTGAAAGAAAAAATATTTATGTAACACAGGACATGAATAGTTTGATTTAATTTTATTTAATTATAATTAAATATTAATAATTTTTAATTTGCTTATTTATAAAAATATTGTGAATATTTTCATTAAAATTATTAATTAAATTTATTTTAATTGGCAATTTTAATTCCACTTTTCACACCAAAAATAGCGAAATTATCCGAACATTATCCGCCAAACTTCTTGGATAGATTTTCTAAGATATTCCTCGGATTATTCTAGGATTTTTCTCGGATAGTAGCAAATTTTGTGGACGCAACTTATCAAACTATCTCGGATAAGTTTAGCCACAAAAAATCCGAGGATTATCCTAGGATAGGTTGGACGCAACTTACGGCCATGAGTTTGGGATGACAGAGGAGTGATTTGGCGCTGAAAGCTTCAAGTGCCAAGTTACACCACATCGTTCTCTTGCTCGCTCGTCTTTTTCTTCGTCATCGTTACATCCAACATCCACGAAAAGCAGCCAGCCAGATACGACGAGATATTGCTATTCTGTATATAGTTAAAGGCAGGCAGGCATGCAGGCAGCCCATCCACAGCCTCTTGATATCGAGGATGGGAGTGAAAGAGAGAGGTAAACTCTTTAACTTGGATTTAATGATACAGTAGCTTTCTTTTCCACTTTTCTTGTCGTTTATCATCTATCTGCACTTAAAAAGTTGGTAGACCAACGTATTAGCTTGGTTCAGATAGTTGTCAGTCTATCTTTGCTTGCTTGTCTGACGGGCTCATCTTCCCCCTTCTCTCTCTCCTTCCCTTGCTATAAAGCTCGCCAGCTAATGTAAGTAAATAAGCGACAATCATCATCATTATATCATTATTATTTTCATTTTGTTCACCATCCTTATCCATCAACTGTAAAGTAGGTTTGACAAGGATAAAGCTATTACACCAATCTGAAATAATGTAATATTCTCCTCTCTCCTCCTCCTTCTGTTTCATTTTATCTTATAGTCTTACCATGTTTATGACACTAAGCTACAAGTTCTTGGTAATACAAAGACACTAAATTCAATTTTGTGACGAGAAACACGATTATGTGACTTGTATTAGTTAACTTAACTTTTTTTATAACCAAACATTTCTATTTTTTAATTTAATTTGCTATCAAATAAAATGATAAGTGTTATTTATCTTTTCTTAATTGCAATTTTATTATTAATTATTATATTAAATAAAATATACATTATACAGATTAATATAAATGAATTATACATACGCATATACTGTATTATGCAGTTATCAATATAATCAGATACTGCGAAAACAAGTTAGTCACCGCCTCGGAAAATATCCTTTTGCGACCTTGTTAATCACCATGCTCCACACAAGGCATGGTGATTAACAAGGCGGCTGCAAGTGAGAAATTTTCCAAGGCGACGAGTGTACATACAATACATAAATTAATCTAATTTCAAATTAAATTACTGAAAACATGGACTGTATTATATGTCTGACTTGTGAGTATAAATGGTTTAGGTTATATATTTTATAATATGATTAGTGAAACATTGTTTGTCATAAATATTATAGCTATACCGTATACCTTATAACGGATTATAAAACTCAATGTTCAATTCTTCTGCTTTGTTCTATAACAAATTGATCAACTGAATTGATAATCAATTGTCGATGGCATACCCTTTACTTCACAAATAAAACAAGTATACATTTTAATAAGCTATTTGCTAATGTTGATATGTTATTTTTTTACGTAGTAATGGATAATTATTTCATTTTTAGGATTGTACGATTAAATGGAAAAGTGATCGCATAATATTATTATTAATTATTAATAAGACGCTGAGGTTATTTGTCAATTTGCATATCTATATATTATCATCCAGTAACTAAGTTTTTATTGCTATATTAGATTTATCTAGTCAGCAATGTAAAGGGAAACCAATCTCAAATTTTTCTATTGCAGAAATTGATCAAAATTCAAAGTAATATTATACTCTGATTTTTTTTTCTTATTTTTTAGAACCCAGGAACTATTTTTAAAAAATTATTGAAAATATTGAAAGAAGTGTCAAGAGGCATTACATCTTAACAAAAAAAAAATAAATAAAAAAGAATAGGAGTAAAAGGGGCGTGGATTCAAACCTAAATTTAACAATACTTCCTGGCCTCTAAAAAATCTGAAAAAAAAAAAAAACTAAGTGGCAACAACTTTGCACCCTTTATTCATTTTTGCATTTTTTTTTCTTGTTCGATACATTTATTAGAGGTTTTTGTATTATTAAAAGTTTCAAATAAAATTAAATTTACTAAAACTCGTCAATGGCTTTGCCATCACAAAGCAAATAATGGTTAAATTTTTGTCTTAAAAAATGAGAGAGAAAG
The DNA here is from genome assembly GCA_949825025.1 of Siphlonurus alternatus. Lineage (NCBI taxonomy): Eukaryota > Metazoa > Arthropoda > Insecta > Ephemeroptera > Siphlonuridae > Siphlonurus > Siphlonurus alternatus. Next base: position 58,302,884 of record OX463788.1, on the reverse strand, counting down.
AAAAATGCTTGTCTTGTTCTCTCTGTGTGAGGGATATTTGGTGCTGCAAGCAAAATAAATGTTCGGGACAGCAGCAGAAATTGAGTAGCAAATTGTGAACAAGAATTGGAGAAGCTTGTCAATCATTATTCCCCTAAAATGTTTCAGAGAACATCTTCCACTCAAAATGAACAAACAAATACAAACTTCTTTAAATTGAAAACATAATAAGAACAGTTTGTTTCTTTTCATAAATTTGACACTATACATAAAAAATAAACAATTTTCTTTTTAATCTTATTGCTCCAGCATGCGATATATGAATGTTATTTTATAGTACACTCTTTCCTCTGTGTCTACCCACCCACTACCACATTCTATGCTACAGTATTGGCTCTTATATGTGTAAGCTGTTGTAGAAAAATAAAGAAAGTCGGAGCCTAGCTCTCTGTCTGCCACTCAAGTTTAGTAGACTTGTGTTAAAGCAGTGGCTTATCTGATGCCACTCTCAAATGTCTCTCTCTCTCTCTCTCTCTCTACTGCCTTGCCAAACATTAAATACATGGGCCAAAATCTTGGCAACTTTCTAAACAAGCTCGACAAGCGCATGCCTACCAATTACAAACGATAAACTTTTTACATTTTTGCCAGTATAAATATTATAAAAAAAAAAAATAATACAGGTATGTCAGGATTCATTTTTTTGTAGCTGCCAATACATACATATAAGAAAGTACGATACAGAGTTGTTCTAATTTTACCAACATTTTTATTTATTCTTTACAAGGAAACACCCTTGTGTCCTTGTGAGCTTGAAGCTCAAGGCGGGGTAATGGGTAGGGATAAGGGAGGGAAAGGATGTATAGTAGCTTATCAATGAACCAAAGCCTGTAGAATTACACACAAGTGCATCACTGCAGGGAGCAACGGAATTTTTACTTGAAACGGTCACCTAGCCAACACCACGCTATCTAACCACGCTTGATGTTACTTGACTTCAGTGATCTAACGAGAAACGGTAAATTCATTGCGCCAAGCACGAGGGAAACGTGCTTCACAGCCATTTTTACAACATTTAATTCAACCGTTTACTTGAAACTATTAAATATTCCTTGTTATGGATTAGTGTCTCTGATTGCAATCTTATAGTAGATGGTGAATTACTAAAAAATCCTCATATCATTGAAACTTTATCACATAACAGCTAACATTAAATTGTTTACTTAATGTTAACATGCAGCTATTTTGTGTTAGCTATAAATTATATCTGAGGTTCATGATCTATGGAAAAAAGAGGCCACCCACAAACTTTTATTTTAAAGTGAGCATAACAAGTTTGTATTTTGAGAAAAATTGTTAGCTAATAACTGTTCAGTAAGAAATATTTTTGCAGCTTATTTAAACATTTAATTACTTTCAATTTTTTTACTGATATTTCATTACAATAATTAATGTCCATTTGTTAAAAATATAACAATAACGACAATTGACTAGTTGGATTGTTTTATCACTAATGAATACAAATTTTATTTATATATTTTCATAATATATTTTTATTATATATAATATATACATGATACAAGTTAAAATAATCGTTAACATTATGTATGAGAAAATTAAGAACGTAAAAAAAAAACAACATAAGATAATAACCTTCTTTGAATGGAATGAGTGATATGGTAAAACTGTTAAGATATTAAACTTGTCTGCTCATGTCATGTGAAGTGTCTACAGTCACCTCATCAGCTGTCATGTTATCTGCCATGGTACTCTGTGAGAGTGAGAATGCTCTAAAAATTAAATCATGGTAGCGATAGCAGAGCAATAACAGCATAAGATCCAGCCAAGGATAATAAAATTTGAAGAGGATAGCTTTCTTTGAAGTCAGCCGTTATTGCCGCCATGTCTTCTCCCTGTGACGTCAGCACGCACATTTCATTAGCCAGCTGCTCTTAAACCAGTTATTAGTATAGGCTGCTGGCTTGATGATCGAACTGTTCCGAAGGCTGACGAAAATAGTCGAGGACCGTATTTCTGCAATTTGCCGTTTTAAAGCATCCTTTACACTTTTATTATCCTTGAGATCCAGCAGCAGTAGCAGCACTTTGAAAACAGGCTATATATTTTTATGTTCTTGCTTATCTGCATTGCCGTTCTCACCTCCTCCTCAGTAACATTAAGCATACAAGAGAGGAGGATGAGTAAAAAGCAGCGACAAAATGACGTAGCGTTACAGAACGTTACTTGAATAATCATCGAGAGTAATTAAAACAGCCGCAGAAATTTACGAGCAAATTCGCAGGTGACGAGGAAAGAATGTTTGCTGTTAGAGATAGGGAGGGAGAGAGAGAGAGAGAGAGAGAGAGAGAGAGAGAGAGAGAGAGAGAGAGAGAGAGAGAGAGAGAGAGAGAGAGAGAGAGAGAGAGAGAGAGAGAGAGAGAGAGAGAGAGAGAGAGAGAGAGAGAGAGAGAGAGAGAGAGAGAGAGAGAGAGAGAGAGAGAGAGAGAGAAGGTGGTTTGAGGTTGTGGTGCTTTCTCAACCGGTCACAGCAGAAATGATGGTGGTTTTCTGCTGGCTGCCTGCTGGTTTGCTACTGGTTTCCTGCTGGATAATGTCGCGAGTACTGCCGCGTGACGATTCAGCTGATTCATTTACGCTCAACTTTAAATACATAAACGTAAAAAGCTATTAAGCATGACAAGTTCCAACCATATTGACATAAACATATGCGCAATTCTATTACTATACATTAGTATTATATTTACTTTGCATATTTTATAGTCATTTCCTATGATTTCTTAAAATAAACTGCCGTTAAATAGGATGTATTAGTAAAGTATTTTAGGTATTGCAAATGTATAATATATACAGTATAGTATAATTATATATAACAGTTAAAATAATTGCAAGAAATAAATAAATTATTGTTAATGTAGTTTTGGATTTATGTTGAATTTTCATTTATAGCTATAATGAGATTATTTTATTCTGTACCAGAAAATTAAATACTAGAAAAATATCATTATTACAATTATTTAATCACTAAGTAATATTATATAATAATAATAATAATTTTCATTCGAACATTTGAGTTATACAGTACATAAACAAACATTGATCAAGTCAAAATATTTTTTATATATCTAGTCAACAAATAAACAAAGAAATATAAAACAATGATGTATAATATGTAATTGTTAATAAACAAATAAACGTTAACTCTATATATGTTAAAAACAATATTTTAAATATTTAAATATATTAATGAATAATGCAAATTTGTAAATTAATATTATGAAAACAAATTTAAAGGAACCACGAAAGAGTTTCGTCGTGAATCGAGCCAGCCCAAATTCTCAAGCATGCAGCTCGAGGTTCTGCACTCTGTATGCACTAAGATCTAAGATAAATAAAGCTTTATATAGTGAGCAACATTATTAGCTATATCAGCCAATGGAAAGAGGCTTTGACATCAATACAAATTTCGCAACACTTCATTCTAAAACCTCCATTTTAACTATTGTGACTAAAATAGTAAAAACTTGCAAATAAATGTGAATATTCTATATAATTAAAGCATATATAAAAGCTATCTTCACTTGTATACTATATTACTTATCTACCTGTATAATACGTGTCATAAACAACAATATCGCAAATCTCAGATGGGTGATATATTTTAATAACTATTTCGAAAGTTAATGAATTAAAAAAAAAAAAATGTAACTGAAATTATCATTCGAAAATAATAAAATATATTTATATAGCAAATTCGTTATTCTAATGGTATGCTTCGACAATAGTAAAATATAAAAAGATGTGAGTATAATTTTGGTACAATGTGTATTAATAACAAGTTGTTGTTATTATTATAGCTAAACATTGGAATGATGAATATACGCTAGTATGTAGGATGTTACTTTGAAATGGACACTAAAATGAAACTCAACGCTTGCAAGTAATTGTTTACAGTTACAGCTCGTAAATAGCTTGCTTGCTGCATGTATATGTACGCTTTACTTGCGTTTTTAGTGCTCCCAACATTAAGAATATATATTCATTTTCAAAAGCATGGCGTTAGTTGAACCGTGTCTTTAAACAAGAACCCACAAACTATACGCAATCCGGCTGAACGTACAAAACCTACTCAACAGTTAAAATGTATTTTTAAACTGTTAAACAAAGCGAATGTATTACGATTCGTCACATTAACAATTGGTATAATTTGGTATACTGTGGAAATTCTTTCCTGTCGGCACATTTAGTTAAAACATTTTTCAATTTTATTTTTACCTTGTTACTTTCCCGATTTAATCTATTTTCATCCAAGGTGGGTAAAGGTACCTTGTTTTCATCAAATTATTGCATTTTGTGAAAAATAAAGTCTCAAAATTATGGGAAGCAGCCAACATCCTAAAGATTCGATTAATAAATAAACATTCGAGCCCATCATTTATGTGAATATATAAATTTTATATAACAAACTTTACTATTCGTTATTATAAGTTAAATTAATATTGTAAAAATTTAAATATTAATATACAACAGTCTGCTATTAATTGTCTTATATAATGTATAAATATTTAACCACATAAATATGATAGTAAATTATTATACATCTATATTATGTATCATATGTTACTTTAAAAAAAAAAAAAATACTTTATCAATTGATCAAACTGCGGAAAATGGTATAATCTATAATAGTATATAAAATTGCAGGCATGAGACAGCTGTAGACATAAGGAAATAAGGTTTTCCATAATATGAGTTGCCGCATGGCATGCATGCCATGGTCAGTATGGGGTAATGTTATAATAGCAGCGGCAGCAGCTAGTTTTGTGCATGCACCAGTCAGTCGATCGCAGCTGCTTACTAGCTTGTATGTACAACATGCAATCGGAGTGTAGATAAAGTAGTGATCATATACATGTAGTACTGGTTAGATCCGGCAAACATTAGGATATAATACCACAGTTAAGCTAGCCAGAGAGTAAAGAATATAATATACGCATACAGACCGGTTGTATGTTATACATAATATGCAGTATGCAGCAGGCACCGTTACCAAATCTCCATTATTAAATCCTCTTTTGGTAATATCAATGCTAACTTGACTGTATTATGAATATATAATATCCAGATCAATTTTTATTATACATTCTTCTTAATCTTATATATTAAAATAAGAACTACTATATTATAAAATAAATGGTCATAAAATAAAATTCATTTGTAAATATTGTTTTAGCGTCAGTTTATTTAAATATAAAACATATTTGATCATTCATACAAATTTTATTCCAAAACTAATTTATGTTAATAACGTAAAATTTTGTTTCCATATTATATAAAATAATGATACTGAAATATATTTTATACATGTTGATTTTTATGAATAAAAGCATTTTACAATTCAATTGCAGACGTAGATATATAATGGAACAATTTTTGTCTAATTTTTGAAAAAAAATATTATTATGAAATTAATATTTTAATTTCAAGAATAAAAAAGTGTTAATTATTAGTTTTATTACAGCTTTTCTTTATAGTATATCGAATCTCCCTCATATGTTTAAATAAATGACGATGCAGATTTAGGTGATACTTGAATTATATCATACAGATGATTCCCCTAAAAAACAATGCTAACAGGGCCGGGAAAGGCAAGCGGGGTCAATTAATTGCGGGGTCAATTAATTAAGGGACATGTGTAGAAATAAAATTATACTCAACCAAACCTTTTTTATTATTATTTTAGAAAAGCAAATTATATAATTCGTTGAAATAATTAATATCAGCCTTTGCTATTTAAAGAGGGAAATATTATTACAATGTATTGCAATTTTTATGCGCAAAATATTATACTTCACAATACTATTGCTATTTGTGTGCATTATTATCAATAATTGCATGATTTTCAAGTACACAATAAGCTAAAAAATAATAATGCAGTAGAAAATTAAATTGAACACACAACTCTGAATAGTTGAAAAATATAACAAAATAAATTATATTGAACTTAATAATGCACATTAATTATTGATTACTTGTTCAAGTCAGCTAATAACAACAATTAAAAATTCAAGTAATGAAATTTATAATAACCAATAAGAAGATAATTATTTTGAAACACGTCAAGACTCATTGCGATATGTGTTTGTTGATATTCTGACAATTCAAGTTTTACACAATATTTTTAGGGTTGCCCAAATCGGAGCAATTAAAGCCTTGAAACGGGTCGTGGAGGCCTTGGGTTGAAAAGGTCTGATGACGTCTGACATGCATGCCAGTAAAATGAAAGTTTGGGAAGGTTTAATAATATATTAAACTTGCTGGCAGTGTGTTTCTTTACGATGAAAAAATATTTAATGAGGTATGAATATTATGTCTAAAAAGTAAGTTTAAAAATAAAATTTAATTACGTCGTCTCTCTCATATATTAAATTACATCATAATTCAAGCATTAAAATCACGTATACAATTTTTATTCAGTAATGTTACTTTTACTTGAAGAACTTTTATTTGCACGTTTCTAAATTTCTCCAATTCAGTCTTTTTCTACGTTCCTCCCATTAAGTTAAAGAGTAATGCATGGGTGGGTTGGAACTGTTGGGAGGATATAGGATGGAGGAACCGCGCTCTGTAATGTTGGAGGGTGGAGAGAAAGAAGGTGTTATAGCTGTTAAAACTCACAAGTCCACTTTAGACGCCTTGCTATAGATTAGATCGAGCTTTTTTCTTTTTCCTTTGGCTCTTGCTTGCCTGGTCTGCCTTCTAGCCCTCTGCATGAGCCCCAAGTATACGAGAGAGAGAGCGACGCTTTGCTACATCATAGTTTCGATGAGGCCTCTGCAGATGGCAGCACAAACAACTAGCCCTGTTTATAATTTTATTTCATATGATATACAAAATCCTGCTGGTATTATGGTCTATGGTATAATAAGAAATGCGAGCGTGTAAGTAACACGCGAATATATCGTACTATAAATCACGCTATAAAAATAATATTAAACACGGAACAGTCTTAGTAAAAAAGAATGGAACACAACATTTACTACATCCTTTTTTACTAATAAAAGTAAAATTTCGTCATGGAATAATTAATTATATTATAACCTTTTGTGCACATTTTATATCTCACCTTGCTACTAAATAAATACGGTTAGATGATTCACATAATTTATTTTTATAGCATTAATTTTCTTATATAAAAGCTGAAATAATTGACGTCATAAAGACAGGTATGGACATCTGGTGGATTTTACCTGGGTGATTCTAAAAGTGTCATTGTTTTGATATCTGAGCTCTGCTACTGGCTAAAGTACACGTGTAGTTGAGTCATACTGATTCTATAGAGGCTGTTTTCAATGCCATCTATTGGTACTTTATGAGGTCAATATTGTCATATGAGAGCTTCTATGGCAGTTCAGCACCTAGAATATAATATTAAACTTTAATATAATTATATCTATTATAATTATATATTGCTATAAAATGGTAATTTAGAATGCACTATTGTTAATTAAATGCACCAACACAATCTAATTCAGTTGATAAAATCACATTTTCGTGTCATGTACGGTATAAGAAAATGACTTAAATATAATAATGTAAATGTGTTCTATAGCTGATATCTTACGCGACTGAATCTGTAACATTATTTTTTTGGTATGTGTTAATTCTATATTTAGGCGTTAAAAAAATAAGACATATCGTTACATAAGCGGATGTGGAGTATAATTATCATGCGGTATAACGTCATGCACGAGAATTAACAGACAAAATAAATACAACAAAATATATTACAATTATATCTTAAAAAATCTTGAATCATTGTAATTTTATACAGGTTATTACACTGAGATGTAAATTTAGTAAAATACCATGCACGTTTAAAAAATACGTACATATCATGGTAAGACTCATTCTAACTCAAGCTATGGTCATGCTGCATATCACAGCTGCAGTTCTTGAGCTTGGGGATGGGCAGCATGGGCAGGCTCCTCTCACTTGTTTACCTCAAAGCTCAAAGGTGTGAATCTTGCGATCACAAGCTGGCCGGCCAGCTAGGATCAAAAAGAAGAAGAAGCCGGCCAGCTAGGAGAGGCGGTAAATATCATCAGGTTATTTCTCAACTGCAGCCTGCTGTATGATGTTAGAACGAGTTGGGCCGAGTTTGAGCTAGTTTTGTAAGTTTGCATACTTTTCAAATATAAATTGTGTGGTGCTGCAAAGAGCTGCGGAGATAGCCCAGCATACATATTGTATGTAAAAGTACGAAAAGTATATCAACTTATTATGTTTACTTCAGCTGATAATATTTATTGTATAATTACATATTTCATATTGGAAGGATTTAAATACAGTTGACGATTAATCATCTCCGGCTTCTCTCCATAACACATATATATTTAGTAACAGAAGTCTTAGTGATGGTGCGTAACGTACGTACACTTTTAAACAAATTGATTATTTGTCATCATCATCATTTAATTTAAAATTTAATATATGCCATGCATCTTAACGTGCAAGGGTATAAAAATGAAGTTACATATTGATCCACCTAAACATATATCAAAATTGACAAATTCAAACGTGAATGACAATCACCATTATAAAAAAAAATGTGCTTCTGTTAGCTATAATATAATATTTAGAATATGACGTAAAACTTTTGTGCTTAAGTGTTCAAATAAGTGTCATACTTATGGAAGATTATGGTATATTTAGTAAAATATCGTTAATATTAAGCGGATCAGTTAAAAATAACTAGTTCCATAAAGTTTTTTACTCTGCTATATAATCATATTATATCTGTTTTTCGTGAGCCATTTCACCTTTAACCCCCAGCTGAGCATGCATCGTATCTATCGCGATTTGTCTATATATAATAACGATCGATGGCATAAACGGCAAGTTATAATTACTGCAATTCAAGCTTATTGTGACTGCACAAATTTTATTATTGGAGACACTGTCATTTTTGAATTCAATCGTAATAATTATTATGATAAAAATAGTTGTTTACCTACTGCGCACCAGTGCAAAAAGTAAAATGCGTACAACAACTCAATGGTTTGGTGGAAAAAGGGGTAAGCGGACCAAATACCCCCGGACGAAATACCCCCGGACCAAATATCCCCGCCCGGACCGGACGAAATACCCCCGGACGAAATACTCCCGGACGAAATATCCCCGGACGAAATACTCCCGGACGAAATACCCCCGGACGAAATACCCCCTTGTAAGTGAAGATGGGCGGGTGACCAACACGGGAGGGGAAGTTGACTTTATTTATAAAGTCTGTTTTTCTGTCGTTTGTCTGACGTCACACGCGTCGTATTAAAGAAGGAAGTTAGTAACGTTAGGCCAATACATTTTACATTAATGTATCATATATCATTCATATCAAATTAAAATTAATGTGTAATATATTTTGATACGATACATTTTATGCATGTTAATTATAATTGTTTATATTGCATTTTTTTTTAGATTTTTTTAACCAAAAATTTTCAAAATCGTCCCTATATAATTTTTTACTTTTAAAAAAAAAATTAAGGAAGTTTTTGTAGTGTAATTTTTTAATTCTGATTCGATTGGTATAGGTCTAAAAATTAAAACTGCAATATTTTTTATTGTTTTTGGTCCCCCGGTGCTATAGGTGCCGTGAACACTTAACGTAGCATGTGTCCCCTCCTGAAGAAACTTAATTTACTTGTTGTTCTATTTATTTCCTTATTTATTCCTTCCTTTTCTATTTATATATGTTGGCACCAAAGCCCGAATTCAACAAATATTTTGGGCTTTGCTCATATAAATTTGAACATTTCTAGAAGTGCTCAAATCGAAAAAAGGAAACCCCGACGAGAAGTTTTATTTCGGGCTTAAATTTCCTCATTTAAATTTGATCATTTCTAGAAGTGCTCAACTCGAAAAATACAAACCCTGACGAGAAGTTTTATTTCGGGCTTTTTGCTCATTGTTTTGATCATTTCTAGAAGTGCTCAAAGCAAAGTGAAAAGTAATAATTGGAAATTGTGCCGTATTATAGTAATAATTTGTAATAAATAATTAAAATAATAAAATATTGTGAATTTAATAATATTTTAATTACATACATCACTTTTTTAATTAAGTAACAAAAATACAAATTTAGCATTAGCGTGTATATTATTTTTTTATTAAAATATTTCTTTCTGTTTTATTCAAGTCATACTGAAAAATACGATTTTGTCACACTTTTTATATTAATATTTTATGTTAGTTAATTTAAATATTTTTTTTACAGCTGATATATTATAAATTATTAACTTAATTTACAGAACTTGCTAAGAAGCACAGAGCTTCTCAAGATAGTACCAAACCTATTAATTTAAAATAAATAAATATTATACCTGATTATTACCTGATCTTATTATTACCTGAACTTGACTTATTTTTGCAGGGATTACTATCATGGCATTATAAATTTCATCTAAATTTTTTCTTTGCACAACATGTTTTAGATTGACAACCTTTCTTATAGTTGCATTGCAAAACACAAAACCTTGCTTTGAATTTGCTAATGCTGCTGCTGATCTGAGACACTCTTTTCTTTGTCATGTGTGGTACGTCATCTGAACTTAGAAATTATTCATCTGCTACCTGGAATTCATTGCTAGAGTATATAAATTGTAATCATACCTTTAGTTATAAAAAAATGATAATAATAAAAAAAATTGAAAGTGTCTCTCAGTGTGAAAAAATCGTATGTTTTCAATATGACTTGAATAATACAGAAAGAAATGTTTAAATAAAAAAAAATACTATACACGCTATTAATGTTAAATTTGTATGTTTATCAATAAATTAAAAAAGTGATATAATTAAAATATTATTAAATTTACATTATTTTATTATTTATTGCTATAATACGGCGCAATTTCCAGCTATTATTTTTCATTTGCACTTCTAGAAATGATCAAAACAGTGAGCAAAGACCGAAATAAAAATTCTCGTCGGGGTGGCTTTTTTCGAGTTGGGCACTTTTAGAAATGAGCAAATTTAAAGGAGCAAACCCCGAAATAAAACTTCTCGTCGGGGATTGCTTTTTTCGATTTGAGCACTTCTAGAAATGTTCAAATTTAAATGAGCAAAGCCCGAAATATTTGTTAATTTCGGGCTTTGCTCAAATCGCTAGGGGCACATACCTAGGTTTACAAACCTAAAATCGTTTAAAAACCTTCAAAATCTTGCTGCAAAACGCTGAGACAATTTATAATTGCCGCACAATCAAAGTAAGCATAGCATATATATACAAAAATCGTTTATTTGCGGCACAATTTTGAGTATGTTTTGGCATAATAAAATTAAATACGCAATTTGAGATCTTGATACGGCATTAACTATAAATAATATACTTTGAATATTATATATGATATATATTTGTTGTGAAAATTTTATAAATAAAGTCAACTTCCCCTCCCGTGTTGGTCGCCCGCCCCTCTCCACTTACAAGGGGGTATTTCGTCCGGGGGTATTTCGTCCGGGAGTATTTCGTCCGGGGATATTTCGTCCGGGGGTATTTCGTCCGGGGGTATTTCGTCCGGTCCGGGCGGGGATATTTGGTCCGGGGGTATTTCGTCCGGGGGTATTTGGTCCGTGATTCGGAAAAAGGATTCCCCATTCATAAAAGTGTCCAGTCACCCACTATATGAAGTTCTAGTAATGCTGTGACTTATTATTTTTGATCTCGAAGCAAATTGTAATCACAATGGTGATGTTAACTTTAAGGTATAACCTGAGAATTTGTCTGTCAAGGTCAAGAGGCGTGGCTATAGTGGCAACACTGTTTGCATTGGAATGCGAATAATTTTTTAGGAGGGGGTGGTGACATCAGTCCTTGAGAACTTGCCACATTTCTCATCACATATAGGAAACGATCATCGCCACGGTTCAAAATATATGAAAACAATTCAGAAAAATAGTCTAAAAAATTAGGTTTCAATAAAAAAAAAGTAAAAGAATCTGTTGTATAGTTTTTTTGCAATGCTAATTAACAAATTTAACATTGGAAGGATACAAAATTCTCATTTAAATAAATTAATTATAATTAAACCAACGGCTAAAAAATTCCGAAAAAATTCGGAGCTAATTTGACGATTGTTGTAAGTCCACCAAATTAATTTGAAGAAATTCTGTTGTAGCGAATTTTTCGTCCAAATTTCTCAGGTTGAGCCTTAATTTTACGAAGCAGCACTGGGGGAAAAAAAAAGAAGTTTATTTACATTTTTTTATATGTATAAAATAGAAGAAACAAGATTTTGCAAGAGCAGTAAAAGAAAGAAATAGAAATAACATTAAAAATAAACTCCAATTTTGCATTTCATAAATATATAAAACATTTTCTTTCTTCATTTCACAAAGAAAACTTGAAACAATGTACCATACATTATTTTACTATAGTTTTGGGTTTCGGAATACTTGTGAAAAATACATGTGGTTGTCAACGCGTTGCTTCTCAAGTTGCAGCCATGAATAAGCGATGTTGCGGTGAAGACAAGGGGTGCTATGCCTCTTTCTCTACCCCACCCCCTCCCCTAGAAAGCACCCACATACCAACCCAGTCGGTCTCTCTTTCTCCTAGCCGAGTTCTTCCGATTGCTCCTCCATTATCTCCTGGTGCAACCTCAAGGCACTCATGGTCCTCTTATTTTTATACCTTAAAGGCATACAGGCCTCAAAATACAAATTAGACAGTCACCAAGTGGGTTTAGAGTATATAATCAACATTCGCATCATTTTTTTCCACGCGTGATGCATCCGTGCGAAGTCGCAGTTCAAAGTAAGAAATTTAGTCCTTGATGACGTCACGAAGTCCTTGATGACGTCACAACTCAATGCTAATCGGTGCTAGCTGTGAGTTGTGACGTCAGCAAGGACTTTCTTTACAGTGCGACTTCGCACAGACGCACCGCGCGCAGGTAAAAATAATACGAATGTTGATTATAAACTTGAGCAACACTTAATGTCTGTCTAATTTGTAATTTGAGGCCTGTATACCTTTAACAAAACTATTATGTAATTAAATTGCATTAAATAATAAATTTTTGCATATTTCATATGTTCATTATATATGAAACAAAAAACAGGACGAAAACTGTAGTAGCTAATCACATATATCAGCTTTATTAGAAAAAAGTCCTTTATTGTATCAGTCAGCTAAAATTTATGACTTTTTACCAGCATGAAACATTGATATATATAGTCATAAATTGTTTAAAACAAAATTGAAATCTATCCTGATAAAAAAAAAAAGAATTTTATTGAGTGAAAATGTTTTTTGCTAATAAGCTACCAGAAAATTGTCTTGTAGAGTAAATTGTAAATTATATAGATTTTATGATGTTTCAGTAGTGATGACATAATATATGGATATATATTGTAATATGACTCTTAAATCTTAAAATACTGTATTTTTGTATATAATTTTTTTAAAGATCTATTTTTACATTATACTAATATTGCAGTTTTAGGAATGATGTAATTTATGTTGTATTGTACAGCCATTAATCAAATAAAATATTATTATTTTCAATTTTATTTTATGTAATTTTATTTATTTTTTAAAGGGCTATTTTGGAGTATAAAACACGAAAGTATCTATTTTAGTATAGCTCTATAGTATTATAGAAAAAAAAGCGTTATAGTAGTGGATACTTGTTCGCCAAAAGTCTATTGTTGCCCGCTGGTGCTCGTAAATGCCTGAAATGGTAGAAGACTCTGCTTGCTTTTTTTTTCTATGCTATGCTTGCCGCTACCGCTGGCTGATTCTGCTGCTGTAACCCTCTTTACGCTCTCTCTCTCTCTCTCTCTCTCTCTCTCTCTCTCTCTCTCTCTTTTCCACTGACCTTTTTCATTTTTTATAAGAGTAGAATGTAGGGGTTGGTTCGCCGGAAGGAAGTGGACTGGCGGCACTCGAGAGGTACCGTACACATACTCACACTTAAAGATATTTTACATGTTACAAAACGTTGTTACTTGCTTTTCATTTATTCTAATGTATTAGCAAACAAAAATGATCCACCTTGTTAAAAGTTAGTATATCTTTCAGTAGGCACTACTTCGAAGCTATGATGAGATCTGTGTATATAGCAGCTTAGTTAGTAGCTTAGAGTCATCAACCCTGAATGCTGACCAGCATGCTGTCTGGAAAATCTGAGAGGCAAAAAGCTTCTACTATAAATGTGTTTCTATATTACATACATGGCACATTTCATAGCCACTATAACTTGTAAGTCTCTCTCTCTCTCTCTCTCTCTCTCTCTCTCTCTCTCTCTCTCTCTCTCTCTCTCTCTCTCTCTCTCTCTCTCTCTCTCTCTCTCTCTCTCTCTCTCTCTCTCTCTCTCTCTCTCTCTCTCTCTCTCTCTCTCTCTCTCTCTCTCATCTCTCTCATCTCTCTCATCTGTCTCACCTACAAGCCAGTTAAGCTATAAGTCAAGTTGTTATTTGTGTGTGTTTAAGCCAATTCGTAAGGAATAAAGATTTAAGAATAATTTCATAACTATAATAGGGTTATACTTTTCATCAAGTAAATTACATGCGTTAATTTACTTAGCTTTCATTACATGAAAAGGGGAGCTGATATAATTTTATGTGGTTTCATATTCACTGAAACGTCGTTTTTTTTTAAGTGTAATAAAAAAAAAAAAAAAATTGAAGATGTGGAACCCGACAGACACATTGTCTCGTAGTCAGATCCCTGAGTAAACTTCGTTGTAGTATTAATCTGTGTTTACATGTTTGTTTTCTTTGAAAACGATTGATGCTTTATTTTTATACATTAACATGTATTAGTCCCTACCTACTACTACTATAGATTCTATTTTAAACGTGAGCTGTGACAAATCGAATCGCTGCATGGTCAAGCCAATATATATATCATGAGTGTTTTGATTGCTAGCTCAGATTGCCCCACAACACCAGTCAAATCGACCCAAGGTCCGAGCAAGCACGCGAGTCATGAGGTGTCACTGCTATATTATACGATACACGAGGCCATGGTAGACGAATTACCCTGGCTGGTTTTCTCGACGGGACTATCAGTAGCAAAATATTCATGCAATTTAGAAATGACAACAAAGAACACGGATGAAATATATTTAGTAATGGGGCTGATTGATTTTTATTAGTGTCTTTGATTTGACTTGACTTTTTACTCACCCTCTTTTGTTTTGTAACTACAGTCTTTTTTTTTTTTTTTTTTTTTTTTTTTCATTGGCATATTTAAGAGGTGTAAGCAGTTAATCACAAAAGACAAAGGAGTGTTGTGACGGGTTACGTTAACGCTAACTTCACGGTAATTGGGCTAAGCTTGCTGCCTGCCTAAAGCATATATTTATATAATTATATATTATTTTATAGCTATAGGTTGAGTGGAAAAAGCTAAGGAGCATCACACGTATAAAATAAGACTTATGTGGAGTAAGCAAGCATCAAGCAAGGAAATCTGGGGAAGAGAGAAGAAAGTATTCTAGCACTGAGACTTTACACAATTGCCAGCTCGTATAAGCTATTGCCAATACTTGATACAGGAAAAAATAAAACAAACAACAAAATGTAACACAAACACACACGCACACACTCGATCTCTTCTAGACTTACTTATAATTACAGTCTGTCTCATTGTATTTTGTCAACTGGCTTAAATATATAGAAAAAAATCTAATTGAAACAGAGAAAGAGGGATGGAGAGAGAGAGAGAGAGAGAGAGAGAGAGAGAGAGAGAGAGAGAGAGAGAGAGAGAGAGAGAGAGAGAGAGAGAGAGAGAGAGAGAGAGAGAGAGAGAGAGAGATGGGAGGAGAATGGGGAGAATGTTGACTAGAATGAAGGCGGACTTTCGTATAAAAATAGAATTCACCTCTCACTGTAAAGAAGAAAAAGAGTAAATAAAATGAAACGAATGGGTTTTAAAAAGAGTTATTGTAAGACATTTTTATTGGTCTATTGATATTTATTTAACGTACCCGGTTATACAAATAACAAATAAATTTGCATTGCAGAAGAGAATAGAATTTAAGAGTTTTAATTAATTCTTTTTCATTGAACTAAAAAAAAAAAAAAAAAAAAATGAAAAAAATAGAAAAGTATGAAAATTGACGTGCTCGCGCTCTACGCATAATTCATATAATTGTTATATTTTTAATTGTATTTTTGAGATTGTAATTTACTAGTTATTTACAGTGTTTATTCCGACACTTATTTTTGCATGAGTGGGCAACCTCAAATTGTTATTTGTATCACTGCATAATATCATAGGAGAAATAAATAACAATTCAATTATTTACTAGCATTAATCAGGCGCGGATCCAGGCGGTGCGCCTCCCCCCCCCTGAAATTTTGGATTTAACAAGGGCCAGTACAGGCATATACCCCACTCCATTTTTTTATTAACATTGGCCTTATGGAGAGCTCCCCCCCACCCCCTGAAATTCGGTTCTGGATCTGTGCCTGGTATATTAATAACAACTAACTATAATTAAAAGAGGTACATTATAATTCAAAATCACAAAATTAAACAATTTTGCTCTCATAATTTAAATTTTAAAGCTTTACATCATATATATGAAATAAATAATAATTAAATATTTCTTCAGTACATTTCAGTGCACATAAGGGCAGTATATAATTTGGCGGCCATATGTTCTTTCAAGTAGCTCGAGTGTGCCTAACGTTGTGGTAGTGATCCACAGTTCAATGTCACTTGGTATACTTATCGCCTATGAAAATTTCCCTGTCACAACCTTGTTAATCACCACTCGCTGTGTTGTTCTTACGGGACGCGTCGGGACGTGGTGATTAACAAGGCCGCAAAGGGAAATTTCCGAGGTGACGATTGCACATAACCTTTTCGTCTTTTAAAGTCTTATGTGGGTTCAAATATCACTTAAAGCTTTGTACTATAAAATAAATGTAGATTAAATTTCAGTTTAAACTTTTTTTCCGATGCATTCTATGATACACCCCACTAAAAAACTAAAAAGTTTCAGGACTCCAAGGCAAACAACTTTTCGTTTAAGCCTGACTGTTTCCAAGAAAAACTTTCATTTATGACAGAAGCTCAATGAAGCAACAACTCAGTGGTGGTTTTCTCACTATGCAGATTCCATTGGAATTATTTTTTTATGGTTTTTGTTTTGTTGCTGCTTATCGATAGTAAAACTTGATATATATTATGCAAAAACAATACATATACTTTTAAAGCATGAATAGGTTTGCCACAAGCAGACGATATTGTATATATTATAAATTATAATGAGGAGCTTCAACAAGCAATTGCCAGATTTTACATACGATGATTGAAATGAGAAAAAAAAAATTTATGTGTTGTTCCATTCAAAATATTGAAATTGCATGATTTATTCACGTAATATCGTATGTTTTATGTTGGTTGGAGTGTCTTTATACGTGTTATATATCAATTATGAGAAAGGTTAGAATGAAAATCAGAGAGGTGTTTACATACATAAGGATTTCTGTAGATATAATATGTATTATATACTCAAGAAATTAGCACGGTAATTCCTTGCTCGAGTCTTGTATAAGCTTCGTAACTGCTTGTTGAATGACTTAAATGGTACTTGACCCCCTCCCCTTTTCTCAGGTAAGTCTGAGTGGTTATAAGATAGGGTCATGTCATAACATGTCACCGAGAGTAATTTGTTCCTAAAATTTACACTAGCCAAACTATAGTGCTGACGTCACTATTAATGCCATGGAGCTTCTCATTTTGTATGTATAATTTGCACCATGCCATTATAATTAATGTTGCCTATATAGTGCATTTAAAGTTACTCATTCTTTATTCTTTAGAGTTATATATTTATTATTATACTTCAGACTTCATAGAGAGCTGCTTTCTGAAGTTGTTATAATAAATAGAGCTCTACAAAATTTGAAATACTTTGTCTGCATGATATAAACAGCACATGAACGGGATAAATTTGCAATATAATATAGACCTTCCGAGCGTGATCACCTCATAACAACAAGTTTATTGTTATGAAAAATATTGTTGATGAAAATAAGTAATTCTGATTTATTTGTTTTTATTTTTATATATTTTTTTATCAAACCCTGATTGGATACTCACTAAATTTAAAACCCTGAACCTTTCGAAACTTAAGCGTTTCGCGGGCTCTTCCGAAACGGGGGCGTCCACGCGGCCCTGCAATTCATCCCTGCATTTATTTTGCCTGTGACTTAGAGAAACGTGGAAACCTTAGCCAGGATAAATAGACGCTACAGCCTTTTTCAATAGACAGGAAGTGCAATGGTCCAAAGTCCCCTGGGTGGGAATCTTAATTTTTTTTGAAAACGATCACTCATCGAACTAGCCATGGCTTTACTTCGGTGATCTGACGAGACCCTGTCAAACGTACTCACACCTCCCATTGTTTTCAATTATAATTAAACTTTTAAAATATTTGTTAAAATTATATAAGATTTTATGAAGTGACTTTTTAATATTTACTTAAATATTTTTTAATAACTACTCTTTTTTTTTATAACCTAAATTAATTTAGTTTTGTTTACTTAATTATTTTTTTTAGACTTGTTTGCAGAAATTCTTGTTGATACTTGTGCATACTGGCCGGCTATTTCTTGGTATAAAACTGTGGTGGTTCATTCTCGGTGGGAGACAAAGCAGTATAACGTCCTCCTACTCTTCGCTTGTTTGCTGCCTACCCGCCCTCTGAGCTATATATACTACATAAATACATACATACAGCGAGTATATAGCGTACAGATAATGAACGTTACAAGAGTACCCAACTACTTAACGTCCTCTTGTTCATGCACCAAAGAAACTCTTTGCATATCTAAAACATGTTTTCTTTCTTATATATATATATTTTTAATTCTTTCATTTTCATACAAAATAGTTTTTTAAGTAACTTAGATTTATACAAAAAAAAGTTATTAGTACTAAAAATTACAATATATATATATATATATATATATATATATATATATATAATATATATATATATATATATATATATATATATATTAACCCGACAATTTTTATGATCGTAGTTTTATTTTTTTAAATAATAATTTAAAACAACAAAATTTAAACGTTTTCATTAATTCTACTCATAAAAAATATATAAACATTCAAATTAAGACAATATAAAAATATTGTATTTTTTTAAGCTCTATGGTTTTTCGTATATGCATACATTTAATAAGTGTTTATTATCATACACCCTACATTCTTTAAAAAAACAAAAAAACATTAAGTGGATTAAATATATAAGGAAATAAATTCATATTAAAAGTTTAACATTAGTAAAATATTATACAAATAATATTAGTATATATTTTATTATGTTATGGTATAATCTTCTATATATAACAGTAGCAGCAGGAAGAAATTAAAGCAATGAAAAGTTGAAAGAGGGTGGTTAAATTTTATATATATTTATATTTTGTCACGTGCCAACTTTGCTAAGGTTCTAATAATACCAACTGCAGCATAGCATACTGACTCCTCCATTAGATCATTTTCTTATACGACGAAATGACGGATGTGATCGATCGTCATCGGTATTACATTGACGCCATGCACTTACGATTTCATGTCACCGCAGCTATATTACGTAGTATGTAATTCACCCTCCTCCATCCCTTCATGAAAAGGAAGGTAAAAAAAAAAAAAATAGCATACTATATATGTATATATATATATATTATATTAAAGGAAATGATGGATGAAAGACAGCGCTACATGAAACAAGCATTAATTGCTTTTTATATGTATACCATCAGTATATCATTAAACATACGGTTAAAATCAGGTCAGTTCAATAAGGAGATGGGCTGGGGTCAATAGATTTCGACGAAGAATTTCACATATATGTTACACATCTGACCTAGGTTGATGAGGTTTGGATATTTTTTTCTCAAATTTAAAAAAACAACAACAACAACAACAACAACAACGAATTTTAGAAATTTTCAAAAAATCAATAAAGAGAGCAATCTCGAGAGATCTAAAAAAAAAATACAGTATCTTAAATTATGCTCCACATAGAATTAAAATTTAATTATTTTGAAGTTTGTAGTAAAATTGCTAAATTTTTTTGCATTGACAATGTTGACCTTGAAATTTGATTTAGGTCAAAGGTCAGAGGTCAAACTACAAAAAGCATATAATTTCATTCTAAAGCACATTGTTAAAAAAAATCAAGATATAGGTTTTAAAGAGTGTTCATCCTTCTGTAAAAAAAAAAACTTTTTCAAATTTATGAGGAAATTCAAAACTTTGAAGTTACGTTTTTTTTTATTAATTATTCTAATTTTTTTTTTTTTTTTTTGAAAAAAAAAAAAAAAAAAAACGATTTTTGTCAAGAATTTCACACGGGTTACTCATCTGAGGTTGATAAGGTTTGGAAATTATTTTTTCAAATTAAAAAAAAAAAAAAAAACTCAAAATTCGAAATTTGACCTACAATACATACACGGTATGTTTTATACTAAAATATGTATAAATTATTAAATTTTGTGTACTTGAAGAAAAAAATAAATTAATATATTAATATAATTAATATAGAAAAAAGTCTGTTAAAAACTTAATTACGATGATGGCTTAAATTACTTTGTTATATTATATGTAATGCTAACGTAAGTACACTTGTCACCTTGGAAAATTTCTCATACATGATGATTTTAACAAGGCCGCAAATGGAAAATTTTCTGAGGTGAAGACTGTACATGATCGTTGTGAATTTTCGTTAGTGTACGGCTTGTATTTGGGATACTTAGAAAGTTTCACATTTCCATGCAATAACAGAATATTAAAAACATGAGCCTACTTCGATTTTTATTATACGGAATATATAATAATATTTAGAATTATAGATATCTGTAAATTTAATCCTCTTTGATGTAATACTGATCAGATAGCTCCAGTTTTTCAAAGAATGAAAATACGTATATTTTCTTTAATCATATGCTCCAGTCCCATAATAATCATTATTATACTTAAAATCTATGTTGTATTGCAAAATCAGATGATGCACGTCAGTTATTTAAATAATTGAGCAATCATTGATATTGCTTATTCTTATTGTTTGACATATATATATTTTTTTTTTGCTAAATGTGTCATGGCATGGTCTCAAATCATATAATAATTTAGTTATGTCAATTATATGTATATTTTAATGGATTTCAGTTATAAGTTAATTAGTCATGTCTAATAATTATTCTTATCATCACAATATTTTAACACGAGTCATTAAATCTCATTCTCTTACGTCAATGCATAAATATACGCCTTGACCAATGAGAAACGCTCGTTTTAAATCACGTGAAAGAAGCAATAAACGAGTGCATGTATATTCAGCTAATCTACTGCACTTCGTGCATTTTCAAATACTTGTTTCCAAGAAAGGTAAGACTCTAAAAGTGGTTACCAATGAAATATATAATTTAGGACTATTTATGATATCGTATGTACTTGCGTCTCCTTGTTACAGTCAATAGCAAAATGTTGAGACTTGGTAACGTCTA
Organism: Siphlonurus alternatus; assembly: GCA_949825025.1. Lineage (NCBI taxonomy): Eukaryota > Metazoa > Arthropoda > Insecta > Ephemeroptera > Siphlonuridae > Siphlonurus > Siphlonurus alternatus. The sequence continues at coordinate 58,281,341 of OX463788.1, read as the reverse complement.
TGTGTCTGCAGGAACGGAAGATTTGCATCACAACAATGACGGTATGTCTATTAGAATTATAGAATAATTTCTTTATTATGGGCGATGATTGGCCATTCTTACACATAACCTCTACACATTTTGATATTAATTAATATTAACATTTAGTAACAAGATTTTAGCATTGAAACCATAATATGTATGTTCACTAGCTTTTTTGATATATTTATTACAATTTTCATTAAAATATTATCATGTACATATTACACGTACACTTACAAAATTAATTTTCTCACAATTAGTTAGGTTCCTGCATATCATTTTTTTTAGTAGCTGAATCTAAAGAAGATTTTGGAAAAAACACGTGTGAATTTCACGCGTTATTATTTTTTTTTTTGTTTTGTTTTTTTTTAGTTCTGCATTACAGGTAAAATAGAGTTTTAAAGTGGTCACGTAACCTGGAGGCTTCGTCCGCAACGCCTGTGACGTCATTACATTCTTTGGTTCAACTATATAACACTTGTAAACAATGACGTTGCTATGGAAACAAATAATAATTTTTAATAAACAAGCAACAATGCAATAATTGCTTACAAGTGTTATATAGTAGTACCAAAGAATGTAATGACGTCATAGGTGTCGCGGAAAGTGCCTCCAGGTCACGTGACCTCTTTCAATCACTATTTTAGGCATGATGCAGTACTTAAAAAAGTCGCATAAAATTCACAGGTGTATTTTTCAACCTACTCTTTCGATTGAGCTAATGAAAAAATTACATGCTGGAACCTGATTGTTACAAGCTATTTTCTATTTTAAATTGCCAACATTAGTCCAAATGTGGGTCCCCGCTAAAATTGGTGCTCTTGGTGTCTCAGATGAAGAGAATGTCCCCGAGTTTATAGTGATTTTAGACAATGTTAGAAAAATTATAAAACGACTTGAGGGAACGCGAACTATGGAGCAGAAAACTACAAGTTTCAACAAGAAAAGGAAATTAGACTTTTGGGTGAGAATTTACATTTCCTAAAATTTAAAAGTGAGTTTTTTCATTATTTTAATCTTTTAAATTAATACTGAAATTTGAAAATATATGGATGAAGCATTTTCAGAACAGTATAGGTTGACATTAAATTTGATCTGTTTTTGTGTTGCAGAAAGAAAGATTAGACAACTTCATAGACATTCAAAGGACACACACAGGTAAGCGAAGAGAAAGTGACTTTCTTTTTTAAATGAAGTTTTTACATTATAACTCTTGTTCAAAATAGATTATTTATTGCTTATGTATAATTATGTATATATTATAGTCATGAATTTAATATTTTCCTCCTTATATCTCCTTATCTGTATAAATATGTTTCATTTTAACTACATATTTTTATATATATTTACAATGTTTTTAAAATATAATTTTATTAATTTTTTATCAAACCACAATTGGGTACTTCTACTTACTAATTACCTACAAAGTCTGAAACCCCAAACCTTCCGAAACACTAACTTCAGCATTTCGCGGGCTCATTGTTAAAATAAAATTGTGTACCTAATTTAAATTTATGACAAAGGTAGAGAGAAAATATATTCCCTTCAGTTATAAGCAAAATAGTACCATAAAATATAGATAGTAAAAACTGGAGATGCTTTTGTAATATTAATGTTGATATTATTACCCCCGTTCTGGTTCTTAGTTCACGGAGTGCATTTCTGGCACCTTCACCTCCAAATGGTGGACCTGCAAGAGACCCTGGAAGTTGCCCCTGGAGAAAACACCTCTGCTGATCAACGGAGGAAAGCGTTGTCTGTCTTCGAAGCAATTGACCATTTTGTGAGTTAAAGTTATAATTATAATCATGAAGCAATTTCTAAATTCCCAATTATTTGCTTAAAATATAATAAAGCACAGATTTTTTTTTAATATTTCGTTGACATAAAAAAATATTAAGAGCTTGAAGTATAGTTACTATAATCAGTATAATCATGAAATGAGTTTGCTAGGGAATTGTGGGAAGCATTCAAAATAAATATTTAAGTCTCGACTTTTTAGTCTTCAAAAATTGTGACCTAAAATAATGCAATCAAGACTTAAAAGATTTATTTTTAAATGTAGTCTTAAATGTTTGTGAATGCCCCCTGTAAGTCATAAATCAGGTATGTTATTTTGACGTACATAATTTACTTTTTAAGTAAAACAATAATCAATATTATTACCAAAAGCAATGTTGAGAGGGATTGAAAAAAATAACCTATCAGAAAGGGTCTACATTGCAATGTAAATTTGAGAAAAAATTGTTAATTTGTTTAATTGATGATGTAGACTTTTTTATGAGCGTAAAAAAATTATTAATAAAATATTTAATTGGTATATATACAATTTAAAAAATTACTCATAAATATATGCATTTAATTTGGCTTTAACAAAATTTTTATTTTCTGTAGACCCTGTTTCCCTGTTAACTTTGTCATAAAAAATAATTCTAGTTATTCAAATTTTCGTATTGTAAAAGTTCCGTCTCAAATAGTATAGCAATTAAATGTATCAACTTTATTGCTATCTATTGGGCAATGAAAATTTCTCATGTAATACTTTTACATTCATAAAAAAAGCTTTAAGTTATGCTCTTTTAATATATACTATTACAGTCCAGTAATGGACAGCAACATGATGTTTTACTGTTGCACGAATTAATAGAGGGTAAAAAATTTATCCTACTCTATTTTTGCTGTGTCTCTTAGCACGAAAAAGTATTTTCAAATATTTACTAAACTTCGACCACACCCCCTAGAGAAATTCTGTTATTAAAGACTAAACACTCTATCTACACCTCCAAGTAGCGTGCCAAACTTTCAATAAATGTTTAAAAATAGTTCTCGGTAAATATTTTAAAAATTAGGAGAGTAGCACAAATTTCGTATGCATTTGAAATTTTCCATTGAAGTGGTAAATCATTAGTACAGACTTACTAAAGACAATCCATCTTTATATAATTCTTTTTAGTAAAATCTTTCAGATTTTGTTACATGAATTTTTTTTCTTTCAGTTCGACCAGCTTACCTCGGATCAACTCAATGACCTCTTCACAGACTTTATAAATTTAGCAAACAACAGGAAAATTTAATTTAAGAAATTATTTAATTTAAAGTGAGGTAATATTTAATGGACAACATGCATGAAAAAAAATTATTGCAGAAATGAATAGAGGGTACCAAATTATGCTACTCTGAATTTTTTCAGATTTTTTTGAGACCCAGAACTATTTTTAAATAATTGTTGAAAGTGCGGCCACGCCCCCTGGAGGCGTCAATAGGCGTCCAGTCTCTCTCCTTTTTATTAAGAATTCAGAGGTGCCAACTGAAATCACAGGACTTTCAATAATTATTTAAAAATAGTTCCGGGTCTTCAAAAAATCTGAAAAAATTCAGAGTAACATAATTTGGTACCCTCTATTCATTTCTTCAATAAATTTTTTTCATGTATGTTGTCCATTATCTTGACATCTTGCCACAAATGTATAAATGACTTTCCAAAAAACGAGTTTTTCAAACTCTTGGGGCCTAGTGTACAATTATGTTGTCTATTATATGTGTGTACTTTTCTTGAATAAACGAATTTAAATAGTAATAAATATTTTCAACCTAAATCCTTTTTTTTTAATAATTACAAATAATATAGCAGAAATTAAAAACATTTTTTTTAAGGAAGTATTTACATTTGAAGTAAAGTGTGTCAACAGTCTACGCTTTTTCATAAAATATCACATTAAATTTGAATTTATAATTGATTATTTCAAGCTCTATTGTGGTATAATTACTGCAATTAACCTTGGTAAACACAACTTGCATTGTTGCAATTTAATTAAGATATTGTAACACTGTTTTTGCTATAAGTAGTGTATCATTAATAATTATATAATAATTATTAAAGCGTACAGTTCTTGATGTTAAAAATTGGAATACATACATCTCACCTATGTATTCCAATTTTTAACTTTAAGAACTGTACAAAAACAATAAACAAAAATTAATAATATAATATATATTGCATAAATTCATACATACTATATAATGGAAAAGTATATAGTTATGGCAGGGAATATTCACAGCAGATTTTAGCCTAAAACTCCCAGATTCGATACTCGGCATTTGATGCATAAAAAAAGTCGTAGAGAGTTCTAGACAAAAATTTATCCTATAGCGCCTTTTTTGTAATAGTCTTTAAAATTTATTATATTCTAATTTACTTTATTAAAGAAATACTTTGGCTGAAATTTTAATTATCTTATTACATTTTTTGTTATACATATAAATTTAAATTATGCTGTTAAATCTAATAAAGTTTAATCATTTTTTCTTCAATTTACATTAATGAAATTTTACCGTTTTTATAAATCGATATGAAAGGATAAATATAGCAAAGAGGTTGAGACAGTAAGATATAAAATGATAGGGAGGGAAGAAAATCGATGCAGATAACCAATAGCGATAGAGCGATCAATTTAGGGTGTTAATTCGATGAAAGTGAGTGCCAAAAATTAGACAAAAATTAGAGAAGATACTAATGAAATAAAAAAGAACTGGAAGATATTTGAGGTATCAAAATAAGATCTTTAAAAAAAGTGATAACAGTGATATATACATACAGAGGGGAGTAAAAAATGCAAGTGTACAGAATGAGATATTATAGCGAGGATCAGATTGCTGCTGGCAATACGTAGGTCGAGCCAAAGTCAGGAGCGAGCTAGGTCACATGGCCATAACTAACATGTCACCAGCTTTTAATCCGAGATTTTAGTAGTCCACCGAGAGTCGTTCTAACATAGATCAATGATTAACTAAAGATATGTAGCGTCCTCTATCATTACATTCATTCAATGTTAACTCTATTAATTAATTGCTCGATTATACTAACATACAATGTTTTAACATGATATGCAAAGTTTACCTATGGTGTATATTATAAATTGTTAAACCTTTTTAATATGCTAAATTATGTTATTACATTATTACAACATTACATTTTAAATTATATCATAAATTGTTATTATACAGTATATATATATATATATATATATATATATATATATGTATAAGTATTTTTGTCTCTATGTTGTATTATGTACAGCCACAAGAGAAATAAATAAATAAATAAATAAATAAATAAATAAATAAATAAATAAATAAATAAATAAATAAATAAATAAATAAATAAATAAATAAATAAATAAATAAATAAATACCAAAGTCTTCTACTCGCAATGGTTGTAACCAAGGTTCCTTTATACAGGTTAAGACACGCACGCATTTCGTGCGTCAATTTCATTAAATTTTCAGGCCTTATTGTACCGCGAAATTTCAAAAATAGCATTGCATGATGGGCGCATTCAAAGTTTCGCGGCACGATGTGGCCAAAAATACTTGAACGTGATTGGCTAAACCCTTTAACATTGGTCTTATCGGTGGCTTAACCTGTATAAAGGAACGTTGGTTGTAACAAACCATTGTTTATAATGTCTGTCGCATGAAGCCTTTTTCATTGTTAAACATGGGACGACGTAGTGCCTAATTTTGCCACCAGAGCAGAGAACGTAATGGCATTGTTGGCGCTAGACAACCGTTTCAACTTCATAATTAACTGTCATTTTCCATAAGTTAACATGTAAATCAACAACCGTCCCATGTTTTTCCTTTCACGCGACGCAGACATTACACAACAATACTTTGTTTACTAACAACGAGCAGAAGACTTTAATATATACAACTATTGTTAATCCTTATTAGTAAAAATTGAAGTGAGAGTTATGGAATTCAAGTTTGATTGAAAATTTAGATTCCGACTCTATGCTTCTGATGTAAAATTAAAACAAAAATAGATAATTTGAATATTTGAATTCATGTGCATGTTTTTCTATTAACGACATGATAATATAGTTGAATTGAATTGAACCTAGTATGAAAATAATTAATAGTGATAAAAAATCTAAAATAGAATAATAATAATTAATAAGACAATCTCACTGCCGGGAAAAAAATATCTCATAAAGCATGATAAAATTATAATTTTTAATGATACAATAATACGTAATATATTTTGATAGCAGACCTCAAGTAATATTACCGTCATTTTTTTATACTTTTGGAACCTCTAAGATCCTTAAAATCGTGCAAACATTTTAACATGCAAGCATAGGGAAAGAAGTTACATGACTATGACGTCACAACTTTTCGCAGCACAATTAAATGTGTTTTGAAGTTCCAAAAGATCAGAAAAAAATAACATTACCTATATACAGTATTATCCAAATATATGCAATTAAAAAATGTCCTTACAGTTTATCCATTATCTAAGGAACTTAATGTTAAATTTCACTGCGATAAAGTTAGTGGAAACGTTTTACAGTATTTCAAGCTACTTTGCAGATGCAAATCGTACCATCATGTTAACGAGAAAATAGCTCAAAACATAATTATAGCTATAAAACACGGGGCGAGATAAGAGACAAACTCACGTTAAATTATTTTCATCATAAATTGTGTTAGATACGTAATAAAATAATAATAATAATAACAATATAAATTTTATATAAAGTAATACATACATATCATTGAAACAACATTTATGATTTGTTTGCATACTCGTCACCTTAAAAAAATCCCATTTGCAGCCTTGTTAATCACCATGCAATGTCAAATGCTATGGTGATTATCAAGACCGCAAAGGGAAATTTTCCGAGGCGATGATTGTACATTAAAACTTTAAAATAAATTGTTGCATAATTTTCTCGTGAAACTACATCATGATTTATTTATTTATTTATTTATTTATTTATTTATTTATTTATTTATTTATTTATTTATTTATTTATTTATTTATTTATTTATTTATTTATTTATTTATTTATTTATTTATTTATTTATTTATTTATTTATTTATTTATTTACAAATTAAAATTTTTATTAGTGTACAATGAGTGAATCAACAAATTGGACTAAGAGACTTACTTTATTTATAAAATGATTATCGGGCCTGCAGCCTCTGTTTTAGGCAAGTTGTTGTACATGACTGTCATGCGTGAAGTATAACTTCAGGTGCACAACAACGAGGGGAAAAAAAAAAGAAAAAAAAACAGTTTTCAAATTTGAATCTGAATTCAAACCTTTTACCGTCATAATTATACGAAAAAAAGGAGAGAAAACAAAAACTTTGAACTTTTGCTCTGCTAGAAATTAAAATCTTAATTTTGTTGTTGTTGTTGTTGTTGTTGTTGTTGTTGTTGTTGTTGTTGTTGTTGTTGTTGTTGTTGTTGTTGTTGTTGTTGTTGTTGTTGTTGTTGTTGTTGTTGTTGTTGTTGTTGTTGTTGTTATAATCATTATACGAATATAATTATTCTTCATCAACTAAACCTAGCCCAAATAATATTAATGCATAAAATTCGCATCGTGAATGTTCGGGAGTATACTTTGGCTCCTATTGGGACAGTAACGAACTAATGACTGATGGCATTACTAAACACAACGAGGAACATTAGTAAATGTAACCGGCGTGTGCATATAAGTACTATAAAGCCTGTATTACACGGTACAATTTTGCATACAATTTTTCCTTACAAGAAAATTTCATCTGCATACAAACAAGTGGAGTTTTCTTGTAAGGAAAATTGTTATTCAATAGTTAAAAAAAAATTATCGTGTAATACCAGCTTTAATAGCATTATATTAATTTATAATAAAATTACAATTATATTAATTACGTTCGAACAAAATTCTTGAGGGCCTGAGCTGAACGAGTATAACGCGATGAAGAAAGAATAAAACTCGCTGTTTTGAAGAGATCTTATCAGGTACAGAGATTTTGTTCCTACCAAATTTCCAGTTCCAAGATACTGAAGCTTTCTTATCCCGCTTGTCACACTCCATCACCTTACCATACGACGCTTACGTGGTCACTTCAGTAAACGTGAGATAAAACTTGATCGTATATCGACGCCTTACAGGCAAATCAATGCTCAAATGTTCACACATGAGTTTATTAATCATGCTAATTTTTGTATACAATGTGTGTAATGTGTTAAATTGAAAAAAAAAAAAAAAAAAAAAATGGGAAGAAAGGCAAGTTTCAAAAATGTAAAATACTACATACTATACATCATACTCTTTCAATAAATTGGATTTCATTCGACTGCTACGTTTTATCTACATGCAGTATCTACATATATTATTATAGATATTATATTATTGTGCAACTAAATAAATTTAATGTTATATACAGATATACACACTAAATTTTTAGATACTTATAATCTAAGCATAATTTTTGCACTAAATTGACCCCGTTTAATTCAGTACTAAATTTATATTTAAAAATTGAAAAAGTATTGAAAATAAAGTTCAATTGGCGCATTTAATGTGTTGAATCCTAATTCCATACTAAAAGGTGAAAATATAGGTACAGTATCACAAACCTTAGTTTACGTATGGAAGACATTTTGAATAGAAAATAGTACCGTTTTGCGTTACGATCTTCATTTTTTAACGATAGGCGCTCGATTAGAAAAAAACATCACATCCCTAGTTTAGTTTGCCGGTTTATGAGAACGCCACGGCCGTGGGCGCGGCAATCCACTTGCCTAGCGGCCATCCCAAGTATCTAATACACTTTTAACCTATTATTAGTACTGACATCATGGTTTAATGTTCATTAATTTAGCGAACTTTAAAACCAGAACAGAAAAGGCACGCTGCCATGATTTTTGTTAATGTGACGTCACAGGAGCTCGAAATCGATTAATTAAATCGAACCGAATCGAACTAAACCGATCAGCTGAGCTGAAAAAAGGCGTTCGTTTTAAAATAAAAGACAGATCGGAATATACGTCTATATACGCCTCCAGAAGCTATAATAAATCCAGAATGTTACTTTTAAATGCGTAAGGGTGCCTATTTTTTTTAATTTCACCACTTTTTTTCAAGTTTTTAGCATTTTTGGTGTCGACGTGTTGTCACAACAGCGGCTCCATGCGGCCCCACTGGCCCCAGACTTTCGTCTGGAAGAGGTGCAAAGTGGTCGAAGTGGTGGCGACGCGATTTTGAAATCAAATTAAACTTACTTTTTTATACTTTTTTCCAATAGTTATACATATTATAGAAGCATGTAATATTTTTAAAAAATTCCATAGTTTAAAATAACCTTGTTGTGGGACATTTTTAAAAAATTAAGATTACTACGCCTTGGCGACGTCTAGTCTGTGATCTCAGGCGTAATCTAAGGCTTGTTTAACTGTATAACTGAAAACCCATTTAGTATCTGAAATTTAAGAGTGTACATAGCCATACATATAAAGAATTGAAACCATTTATATAAGCATTATTGCTAGAAAAAATAGTTAAAACATTGATAAAATAATGTATATTATAATGCGTGTGACATGTGCGTATTGTTTTTAATTCTATTGTTAACTCCCAAGTACTAAAAACAATTGATGAAACATTTTGAAAAAAAAAAAAAAAATATATTGGAACTGATTTTTTGTTGACATGATATATTATTCTTTTTAGCTTATCTGTCACCACGTAATATTGTATTGAGTAAGTTAGCCACACGCATTTGACAATAGCAATGTCAGTAAAAAATAATCTCGTTAGCACTCGAGTTGGCTGCTATTAGAGAAGCATTAGTCTCGATTATAACCGAATGGAAAGTTGAATTATTGATATTGTTTATATAGATAGATTGTTAAAGTAAAAATAGTTTTATGACATCACAGATTTGTTATGTGGAACATGAATTTATATTTTTTACTGGGAAAAGATTAAAAATATAATTAATTATTTTTTTATTTAACATTTAAACAAATTACATATTAATAATTAAAATAATACAAAATAATTATAATAATATAAACTTTATAGCATCAATATAAATTTCAACGAAAATAAATAAAAATTAAATTAATAATAATTATACATACATACATACAAATAAAATAATGTTTCATAGTGGTCAAATAGCAACATACTGATTGATGGTTCTTTTACTTATTTATATAAGCAATATTTCAATTTTTACTATATCAAGATCTTTATATGCAGTAAAGTTATAGTTAAGCTTATTTAACTTATTATTCTATCTAACTTTTCGTATGATACGCTGGAAAAAGGATTCAAGAGTAATCTTTAATTTTGAAAGGGTCATCTCAGAGTCTACTCTTATTAAGTGTAAACATTAGGCATTGAAAGAAAAATATTTCTTCATATAGAAGCTAATCCACTGCCCTGTAAAGCAATGACTAATGATTGCGATTGATCATAAAAGTTCAAACATTTTTTTTATCGCGCCTGCAACTTTTATTTTAGGCAACTTGTTGTACATGACTGACATGCGTGAAGTATAACTTCAGGCGCGCAATTAGAAATCCAGTTCCCAAATTTGAACCTAAAATCAAACCTTATCATCATAATTACGGAAAAAGGAGAACATTTTCTCATAGGTATTCTTTAATTATCGCAAATAATTATTTGATTTTGTTTTTATGAAACAAAAGTTCAGTTCAACTGTGTACAGTAGATTTGGCTTTTAGCTATTATAATACAGTATATATTATATATATACGTATGTATTTTACTCTAGTGGTTCCCAAACTGTGGTCTCTGGAGATTCGTAAAGGGTTATAATATATGTAGAGGTGCGTGGATCTGTGAATAATAGTCGCAAGTATTAAAACCACGCCCCCTTTTTGAGCTACACAGAAGTTCTTGAATTATGTTGTGAGCCAAAAAAAGGGGTGTGTTACTAAAAGTTGGAGTTTATGTTTCAATCGATAATTAATCACTTTATATTAGTGCTATAAAATCAAACAAAACCATCACGTCATGAGTAGTAAATACTGTATATAATATTGAATTTGAATTTTAGAAATAAATTTATATGAAAATAATAAAATAACTTTTTCACATGAGAATATTATATATTATGTTTGAAAATTAATTTTCTTTTGTTCATATTATAGATGAACGTGATGTGTTGACGAGCACCACCAAGCACCTAGCTATTAATATGTTAAATTTGTCCTACATGATTATATTGTTATGTTGTTATGTACCCATACAGTAGGGAAGCAATAAATTTAATATTATTAATTGTGAATTATGATTATTGTTAGCTGGAAAGAGTATATCTAAGATAAAAAAAATCACTATATATATGGAACATGTGTGATTCAAAATTATTGAATAGTATAGGATTGTAAGGTAGCAAAAACGATCACCTTTCTTACAAAATTTAACATAATTTCATACTATAGTAAAGAACATATTGATTAAATAAATAATACTGACGGTTACCCTAATTCAATTCTCTCTATGATTGTCAAATCTTTTAATCAACTCCCCTTTGGAACAATGGAACAAGGAGCGTCTATAGTCATGTATCAATTATTTTTTTGGACGAAGTAGTTTAATTTCTTTAAAATATCTAATAAATATTATAATCATAGTTGGGTGGCTGAACACTTATGTGAATGGGATATCCTTTTTTAGCCACCAATTGAGCAGTGTTTATGTTATTATTATTATTATTTTGTATTTTGTGATTTCGCTCAATAAACATTTATATTATTATTAATCACTTCTTAAACCTGCTTGTACTTGTTTCCTGATATTTAAAATTTCCTAATCGATATGTTTTTTGTTTGCTTTCTTTTTAGTAAGTAAATAATCAGCTTACAAGCTTTCAATATATAAAAGTGAAAAGCTAATTTATTATTTATATTTTGTATCAGTAGCTGTGTGAGCTTGTTAATATCATACGCATCACTAGCCAGATCAAAATATAAAACTTATGAACGCCTTTTCTTTTGTGTAATAAAAATACACATTTTGAAAGGAAATGATTGTTACATCGTGTTGGGAACACAGAGGCAGCTAGCAACTCACATCACAGGCAGGTTATTGGTGTGGGGTACATAACAGGACGTTATTCACACCTACTGAGCGGTGTATTAATACAAATTCCATTTTTATACACACATACCAGATCGTTAGATTGTAAAGAAATCACATTTTTTTCTTTATATTTGTATTTTGACTCGAACGAGAATAAACATCCGTACACAAGCTAGAAAAAGTAATAATAAGTTTACGTCTTTCTACCTCCTTTAGCATGGAGAACATTAACAACATTACTTGATCGTTAATTTCAACATTATCGTTATTTTGGACTAGGTATATTTTTTAGTTTATTTGAAACTTTTACATCAATCTATTGCAGTCAAAAGTTCAAAGGTAAATTCTTTCTTATTTTTTGCATTACTCACTTTCTCACCTTCTGAGACTCACCCATTCGATAACCCGCCTGCTTGCTGACCTTCGAACTATTGACTTGAATTAACATGTGTAAACTTTTCAAACAAACAAACAAACAAACTGTACACAATTGCAATTGCACTATTACTACTAAAAAAATGAAAAAAGTTAATGTTAAAAGTCATTTCACTGTCAGATAATTTTAATTACTGTGAAAAATTGAAGTTCTTTGTGCTGTATATTAATCTATTCCTAATACGACTAATATCTATAAATTATAAACTTTGAACCAGTAAAATGGTGCAATAGTTCGAAAACTTTATTAATTCAGTAATGTAAAACGATACACAGTTATTACATATTACAAAACAGCAATGACGCGTGCAGACAAGAACATTCAATACTCTATATATCATGTATTTTATTCGTCTTAAAATATTGAATATTCTATATTGAATACTACTTACTTTTGTAAACTACATATATATATATATATATATATATATATATATATATATATATATATATATACATTTATTTATACAAATTACTTTTGAAATATAAATTGTTGTAATTTAAAAATATTCAGAGGAATTGTACAATTTAATTAGATTTAAGATAATTTTAAAGTTCATGTATAAAAGTATATAAATATGGCACTGTGCCTACACATATGAATTTGTATTTAATATTTTGTTTATATTTATTTTTATTTTTCTAACGATCAACATTTATGTATGTTTTTATATTAAAAAGTATTTGACCTGCTCATATTGTGTATACAATCGAAAAGCAATAAAGGTAATGAATTATACATATAAGCTAATTTGATAATTAAAAACAGATGCATAATAAAATCTTATAATTTTTTTAAAAATTAGTTCCAAGATATTATGGTTGTTGATGTTTATACATTTATAAAAGTATCAAAGAAGAAAATCCCTCTCGTTCCTCTACCGTGATGTTTTCTTTTCTGTTTTACTTTCATGTCTGTTTTTTGTGAAAGTGTGTGGCTTGGTTAACTATATATAAATATTAATACTTACAAAAAATATGAACAAGCATTTAGTTATTTACGATACGACATATTTGACATTTTGAATTTGACATGGATTGTTAAGCAGGATATGAAGTTAGACGTTCCGCAAAGGTGCGATCGTTTTAGTATGACGTTGACGTACAGGTGATGATACAAACAGATGAAGAACGATGAGCGAGCTTGCCAAAATTTATCACGTGACAGACATCTTAAAGAAGAACAAAAAGTGAGGTTTGTACTGAATGATCTTGACAAATCGAGTTTAATGAAGAGACTGCTGCTTAAAAAAAAAAAAAAAAAATGACAAACTCTATATACATAATTTCGCCTGTCACTTTTATATTACATATACATTTATAGCTACAGTAATAACATCAATGACATCTTAAGAAGCTGGAGGTCCATAATAAAACTTGATGGTTAGTTTGAGACACAATTTACGATTCACGACAGGATAATTATGATGTTTTCACGTTTTAGGGAGATTAAGTGGCATAGCCAGGAAAAAAATTCAGAGGGCGTTCTTCGCCTTGGTGGTGGTGGGGGGCACAAGAAGTAAGTGGGTGGTAGAGGTAGAGCCATCCACTGCCCATGTATTTTCTCTATACCATGACCGATTTGGGGGATGGGGTACTCGCACCCCTTATGTTCCCGAGATATTCTACAGGTTCCCCATATTAATGGCTTGCTTTTAGCTCATAACTAAGATAAAATTTTCTCTACAAGTAGTTTGAAGTGCAAGGCTTCCAGGCACCAGGCCTCTTTGCAGTTGCATGTTTTTTATACTATAGACACTTCATACAAAAGTTTGAACTACTCTCCGCTCCATCTCCAGATCGCCGAGTATTTCCACGAGCGTTCCCAGCTTTCGTTCGGATAAACAAATGTTTTTTCCAGATTTTTTTTTTACTATTCAGCAATAGGAGACTTTTCAACTAAATTAACAAATTACTTGAAATTGCAATTAAATTTACTAAATTTCAAAGTTGATTAAAAAGCTATAAAAAAATACCACATTACCCTTAATTAGTAAAGAAGAGTTGAGTAAATGAAGTATTTGAGTTAAAAATTAACCATGTTAACAGAAATTATGGCTAACTGCTTCGTGAATCGCGCCCTATAATTTTAAAATACATACATATATATATATATATATATATATATATATATATATATATATATATATATATATATATATATATATATATATATATATATATATATATTATATGTGAATAATGAAGTTAATATGCATGTTTAATTATTATTACAAAAAGAGGAAGTACGATTTGAGCTTTATCAATGCCACTATAACGCATCATCATCATATAGCTTTGTTATATGGAAAAATGGCAGCAGTAGCACATGACCAGGCGGGCAGGCAGACTACACTATAGTCAGATTTTCATGATATTCCCTCCGGAAGTAGCCAAAAGTGTAGGATTTCTGGCCTTTTTATTCGTATTTCAGCGTTAAAATTTCACACATGTTATAGTAGTTCTACTGCAAAAACACTCTAAAATTTTTTAAAACTGAATTACAAAGAATGGTGACAAATTTCAAATTTCCGGCTGCTTCCGGAGGAAATTTAAAATTATTTGACTGTACTCACTGTAGGAGCTCTCCACCCCACTACTCTGAGCATCCATCCAGCGGTGGTGCCATCAACAGCAGGAGCCATGATTAATGAGACACACGAATAGCTGTGGCCACAACTTTAAAGAAGCCTCAAAATTATGTTTACCAAAGAGATGAAGTGTGGCTGGCTGCCTGGCTTGGATGCCACGTTATTACTTAGATGAATAATTTTACTAGTTACAACAGAGAGATAAAGAGCGTTATATTTATGTATGTAAAAATATATAACTAGAACCATGAAAAAAGTATATATATAAATAAAAGAAGAAGAAAAAAAAATAGAAAGCCCTTGACTTTTGTTTCGTAATGCAATGGTGAGTTCTCCACACCTACTTTTGCATATATATTTTTTTTGTTAACATTCCTTGCATACAGAAATATTTTTACTCCTCCATATAGCTGTCAAGTTTTTTTTAACTCTTTTTTTTTATATTCTATGTTAAGTATGCAGTATTTTGTCATATTTTAACAAAAAAAAAAATATTGTTAATATGCTCGTATAAAAAGGGGTTTTATTGCGTTAAGTATATTAATAAGAGGATATTAATTACAAGAAGTTAATTATAAGAAGTGACAGAATAATAATTTAGTTCGTAAGTTGTATATCAAAGATATCATCTCAACAAAATCCTTATGTTACTGAGGCTCCCTCACATAAACAGTAGACTAATTAACTGCATATAACAGCACATCATTATGTATATAAAAGAATTAGCAAATATACGAGTAAATTTTAATTCTTTCAACTCATCTCGTCATTAATCTTCAAGACAGTTACATGATGATTATGTGACATTTAATGGTTACGTTACTCTTATTATACCTTTTTAGTGCTGACGTACAACTCGAGATGACCAGAACGTTACTCTCGTCTAGATTTTGCCCCCTTTCTCTTCCGATATGAATGCAGCAGAATGATTTTGTTAACCCTTTTTTTTTTTTCTTTACATTCGATTTTTGTAAAATTATTGAGCATTACTAAAGTTACAGGCAAATGCCGGGATGGATTGCAAGGCCGTGGCCTCCCCCGTTCCGGAAGTGCCCGCGAAACGCTCAAGTTAGGATTTCGGAATATTTCAGGGTTTCTAATTTCTAACTTACTTAGTGAGTAATTAGTAAGTACAAGTACACAATTAGGGTTTGATAAAAAATAATATTATTACCCATAGCTTATCCAGCTCAGAAAAACAAATTTGAAAATAAATACACTACATAACTTTGGATCCTCTTTATTCATCAATAATATTAACGGTTATGCATCAGATCAAATTGTACATTAAACAAAATGACATTGCAACATAAGTCAAATGATATATATATATATAAAATATATACATATACATACACACATACATATATGTATACTGAACTTTTATACATAGTAAAAACTATGAGAGTTTTTGCTTTTATTAATTAAGTTTTTCGTGCAAACTTTATTAAAACAAGTCAAGCACGTTATTTTATAATTTTATTGTAGCCCACTTCGCTTCATAGTAAAACGGTTTTAACACGTACCCCTGAATGGATATCATTGCTATCATGTGCATATATAATTATAATATAATTCAGGAAATTTATACAGAAAATAAATCTAAATATTTAAAGTGAGATCTTTTAAATAAATTTACCTTTCAAAGTTAGGTAAATCTAATGAAGTCAAGAGAAAATTTAATTACATCAAATAATGATGATGTTTAAGGATAAAAAATAACAAACATAATCTTATTTATAAATTACAATTTATTTTTTTACAACAAGTTTAATTATTTCTGGTACCATGTTATTTATATTTTTTTATAACAAACCACAAAATAGTTTAATAAAAATTGACAAAAAAGGACATTGTTATAAAAATAATAGAGCCTTTGTATATCGTATGATGCCGAAGCTGTCTTTTTTTTTCTTTAATAATTGAACGTATACATTTCATGCAAATTATTCTTCTATATCAACGTCAAACTGATTTTTTTTGCAAAATTAATTAAAATTAAAACAGTCAATTCAATTATATAATAAAAAATATTAAACTATAATTATTTTAGCGTCAAACTCTTTATAAAAACATGCAAACACTTTTTACGTTGGTAAAAATAACCGAGCACTTGACGCAGTGGTATACGCATCAGACTAGTAATCGGATGGTCGTGAGTTCGATCCCAGCCACCGTTAAACTTTTCATAAGTGGCGGTTGCTAAAGAACACCGACTTGTGCATCCGGGAGGTGAATATTTAAAATGAATATTTGTGATGAAAAATTGTGTGTGTAGAAACAAAATACAGTACATCGTAAAATTTTGTATCGACTGTATCGTATACCACAATATTATATATTTAATTTTTGCATAATTTTTCGTACAGAGTAAAATACAACTGTAGTTACACCGATTGATTTGAGCATTCAATACTATTCATAGCGAGTGAAAAAACAGTTCAACTAACAGTAAGTAAAAAGTCTTCTAATAATATTACAATTATAAAAATTGTACACAAGAAAAAAAAAAGTAAAAAATGTCTTTTTATAATAGCAATTTTCTTTAATTTCTATCATATTATAGTACAAAAATTGTTTAAGTGTTTTGATACTTCAAGTTAAATGTTTTGAGGGAGGATAATTATTAATTAATTCTCTTAAAAAATTGAATGAAAAAGGAACAAAGAGGGGGTAAAAAAAGTACACAATCTCTCACTACGCTCATTTTGCTACTAACAAACAACAACACCTTTTTTTCATTACTTAAACTCTCCTACTTCTCTCTCTCTCTCTCTCATTGCAAGTTTTCCACGCAGCTCCCCAGTTTCTTACTAAAATAATTACACTCGGTGGTAGTTCATGCAATTAAATTCTTGTATCCCCACACCGTCTCACGAGTTCTCTGTCTCTGTCTCTCTCTCTCTCTTCATACCCACCCACTCGGCCTCCACCCACCCACCCACCCACCCACCGACAAGCAGACGCATCTCTGTGGGCCTAAGGCAAGGAGTAGGGAAGGCGAACAAGCAAGCTTCTTGGTCTAGAGGGAGCTACGGGCTCTGGAGAGCGGGGTTTTCTGCTGAATGCCTCCCTCCCTGCCTGCTTGCTATACCACCCACCACAGTCTCTCTCTCTCTCTCTCTCTCTCTCTCTCTCTCTCTCTCTCTCTCTCTCTCTCTCTCTCTCTCTCTCTCGTCTTACACTGAAGGCCAACCAAAGAGAAGTCAGTTTTAATTGCCTTCTCAGATCTTTCTCCGGGTCCAAGAAGCTAACTTGCCAGAGGGGACCACTGGATTCTAACTTAAGTCACAGTAGCACCAGCAAGCACCCTGCCTGCTTGCATGGATGGTGCATGGTCGTTGCAGAGGAGTAGCCGATACGCTCAGTGGCTTGGTCAAGAGAGAGAGAGAGAGATATGTGTGTTGGTAAGAAACTTGCTTTCCTCCTGCATGAGCGACCGACTGACCGTAGCCAACTCCAATTTAAGCTTCTTCTTCTATTCCACTTTCTCTTGTAAAATACTGCTCCAAGAAGAGAAGATGGTCTTTATAAAGTGTAAGAGCAAGAAACTAACTACTATTATTTCTACTTTAAAGTGATAATAATGAATGTAATGGTTTACGCTTCGCACGTGAATACTTTGGTGGTTAAAAGTCTCTTAACCATGATATATTTACCAACCATTTCTTACAAAAAACTTACAACATTATTCTAGTCATTCTATTCTTTTCTATACCATATATACTATATACTTTTTTACTATAAAATAAATATTTCTTTTTATAATTATAATAGGATTAAAAAAACTCAAAATTTTAACTCAAAATTATATAGGAGATATTTCTACATGTATGCTAATAGGCTTGAACTTTAATTTTTCTCTTATAATTAATTTACATAGTATTCTTGAAAGTGTCTCAAGTATTCTTAAACTTTAATGAGTCATATTAATATCTTTGCTTATAATCGTTGGTAATATTATATAAAATTTATAACTAAAATCATCAAACATTAAAATATCAAATTTTGAACATGTAAAATTATTATCAAATTGAACACATTTTATTTTTCAAATATATTTACAACGAGTGATTTGGTGCTGTCAGTATAACTATAATAGCTGCCCCACTTATAGTTTGACTCCAACTGTACTACTGTGAGAATTACATAATTATTCTTATTATAGTGATCTTGCATTTTGCAATTTAGTTTGTAATTGTGTAATGAATTTTGGTTAATATATTTTCTTAAGTAAAAAAAAAAGGGAGAGAGAACGAGTGAGCGAGAGAATTATAGAGCGAGGAGTGAGAAACGAGTGCTATAATTGTAGCGTGAGGCAGGTAATCTTAGCAAGTCACGACCGCTGCACCAACCAACTTAACTCTCTTCTCTTTTACTTTGACCGAACTAGAGTATGAAGACGGCGTGGAAGAAGTGGTTGCGTGTAAGCAGGCTGCCTCATGCCGGGCTATATGGCCTACAAACATGCTGCTTTCTTTACTTCTGCAATAAATAAAAAAAAGGGGAGAAATGATATAAAAGTAAAATAGAAAAGTCTACCTTTTTTATTTCTTTAAAAATCATTTAAATATTTTTTGAAGAGGTTAAATATCAAATTTATTATTATCATTATTAATAATATATATACCGTTATTTTATACATACAATATAAGTATTATAATATATATTATTATTATTAAGAATACTAAAAAAATATAAAATTATAACCTTATAACTTATAAAAATAAAAAATAAATAAAAAACTTTTTCCCATATCATCATTACTTTATAACATGACAAGTTCGTGCTATTTGAATGTAGAATAAATAATGTAGTAAACGATGGTTTGAAATATACTTTACATACATGATTTTGTGCTAAAATGTTGCAGGAAATATAGAAAACGGGTGGTGTTGGTTCGCATGGGGAAGGGGGTAGGGGTGGTGGGAGGTTATCGTGTGTTGGTTGGCTATTGGTTGAATTGTTCGGCATACGACATGACAATGATGTACAGTGTTATTCTAAAGAAGTAAATCCTTACAAAAATAACTAAATTTCACTCATTTTGACTAATTTAGTACGCTTAGCTTGAAAAATACAAGAAATTCCTCCCATTACAAAATCCCCACACTATATAGTCTAGATTCGGTTCCCTAAATTCCACGTTGAGGTTCTCAAAGTTACCACCATTGGTGCTTGCTGACTGGTGCAGCAGGAAGCGTGGGAAGGGAACCACAATATCCTGCTGCACCAGTTCACAGGCCAACGTCAATCGAACAAATAAACGAATATCAGTGGGAGGAAATAAAAACAAAAGAACCATTTTGCTTTATTTTTTTCCAATATCCACAATTATATAATAAATTAAATTATATGGTTTAATTTTTAATTTCAAAGGTCTAATTTTTTGTTATATTGCACTCTCAACTGACTATATATTATATTTTTAAGAAAAAAAAAACAAAAAACATATAAAGCTTTTTAGGAAATGAGTATTTCTTTTAATTCTATTTTTGATTGGTTAGTGTGTGAAGTTATAAAATGAACTTTTTCGAACATATATGTATATAAATCCCTATGTATATTTTTTGTTATAGCGTGCAGCATGTATATATATATAGAAAGCACAATTCACCTCTCTCTCTCTCTCTCGTCATTCTACTACCATAGTTTGGTGCCTGCTATATACTGCTGTCTGTAAACTCCACCTAGCTAACACTCTCCCTTTACACGTGCAAAGAGTGGGGCGTGGTGCAGTGAGAAAGAGAGTTTGACCTACCATTGCTAGTCAGACAAGCAAAGCAAGTCAGGCCAGCAGCGTTTTGCTTCGCCTGATTGCCTACCTACCTACCTGTCCTCCGCCGCCCACTCACCTGCCCTACCTACCAACCTATACTTGTACTACCCCTCACCCTCTACTACTATCTGACTTGAGTTGTGGGGCATAGGGCGAATCAAGTCAGCATGTAGGCAAAGAAGTGAACAAACGCCGTCGCCGCGTGCTGCTGCTGGTCGTCCCCAAGCAAGAGTGTGTTCCAAAACTTGCTCTTCTTGATGTAGCTGCTTGCTTCCTTGCCCTCGTACCATGAACGTAAACGTGAACACTCACACGTTATATTTGTTTTTTCTAATTCTTGTCTTTTGTTTTTACTTGGACGATTGTTGTTAATGAACAATGGACGAGACTCCTTGTGATCCTCTTGAACCCACTAATGTGTTTTGTCGTAGACCCCAGCAAGGTAAGAAGATGATTATATTTTTAACAAAACACCAAAATACTATTTTTTTTTTTTTGTGGCACCCATTTATTAGTCAACACGTTGTGGCACCGTAACGTATTTATTGACAAGATTCTATCGCTTTTAAAATCTTGTTCAATTTAATTTTAAAATATTTTATCATTTTTCTTATTAATTTTGTAAATATTACGTAGTGATAAATCGTTTCAAAATAGAAGTCTTATCATTTTCAAGTTGTTTCCACGGGGGATTTCGGCTTTTTGTTTTTTGTTAGACCTCTGTGAAGAAGCATTGTTAGTTTAACACTCAAAATCTTGAAAACAGAAGAGTCTCAAGGTTTGTGTCAATATTTGCAATCTCCTTATATTCTGGCTCTTGTTGAAAATTAGAACAAATTTATATTATGTAAAAAAAAAAAAAAAAAAAAAAAAAATGCGATTGGAGTCACCACAGCAAACACACTTACTATACTTAACTTACAGAAAACACTCATGGCACCCATGCTGGCACCCATACTACCTAATTATGACTGTTATTAGTTTAAATATCAAATATGAATGCATTACTTTTAAATACATATACAAATATATCCAACAAATATATAAGTAGCATGGTTGAGAATATATCAAAATCAAAACTGGATAACTGACATTTGCAATGAAATTAGCTTCCACATATTTTTAATTTAATTCAGGATGTTTCATTGCTGGACTTTGAAACTCACTGTCTAAAAATATGTATTTGTGTACCTTCGTAATTCGTAATATAAAAAAATTTCACTTTGTTTAAAAATATATTAAAAAAAGTTTTGATCTTTAAAGAATATTATGATGTAAAAGATTATTTTCACAAGGACTGTAAAATCACTTGCACAGGTGTTCTTACATTTGTTCCCAGAAAAAATATTGAACAATATTCATAAGACAATTAATGTAAGGGTGTTGTAGAAATGTGATATATTTAATACTTATAACCATATGTGTCAAAAAATATAAATATCTGTAAATATTAAATATACATGCATATATAATATAAATAAAATACATTGTATATAATATTCTGGTTTGAAATATTAAAAGTGACAATTTATATAATGATGCTTATCTAATTTAGATTAGTGTATAGAATATATATGACAAGATCTATGTTTGTATTGTGATTTTAATTAATTACTGTACACTGCCAAATGATCAAATAAATATTTCTAATTTCTTCAGTACGTTGACTGGTGCACAAAATTACCTCATTATATACATGTTTGTTTTAATTATTTCACCCTTATTACAGATTTGAAACAAAAGAAAAATAATATAATTTTACAAAAAATAGGAAATACATTAAAAAAAATAAAATAGCGACGATAAATAATAAATTTATATGTAGGAGAACTTCATTGGTAAACAACGCACGTGGATTTTCAATAGTTATATTGACCTCACTGAAATCACATCACATCTAATGTTGTGCACGAAAAAAACAATAAATACATAAATAAATAAATAAATAAATAAATAAATAAATAAATAAATAAATAAATAAATAAATAAATAAATAAATAAATAAATAAATAAATAAATAAATAAATAAATAAATAAATAAATAAATAAATAAATAAATAAATAAATAAATAAATAAATAAATAAATAAATAAATAAATAAATAAATAAATAAATAAATAAATAAATAAAAAATTGCTCATATTTCAAAAATTTAGATGATTAAATTTATTTTCACCTATAATGAGAATACATTGAGAATGAATTGAAAAAATATTAAAGAAGCTTATCTCTCTTTATCTGATGAGAAGCATTAATTAAGTTACCCTTTGTTAAGAATTGTTCTTAAAGTTATAGAGTTATTTATAAAAATTACAGGTATTGCAATACTAAAATATTGTAAACATGCACTTTGTACCTTACGGTTCTATATGTGTAATAAATAAATACAAATACAAAAAATACAAATAGCAATTAGAACTCCCAAACTTCATAAATGGTTCAGTGTTTTAATATATATTATATAAGTTAAATCACGTTTATCTCGTTGTTCCATTCCTTCTAACATGTATGTACAAGCTGATACGATTTATATTTTGTATCCGCGGATTAAAAAAGTGCTTTAATTATTAAAATATAAATGCTGCATAAATATTGAAACAGAGAGAAAGATATCTCAATCTTACTGTTATGCATCAAATACAACAGACTTAAAAGTTGAGCAGAGTAATGGTCTAAATGGGTGTATAGAGGCGAGTATATGAAGTATTCCACTAATATAGACTTTAACTTGTTTAACCATACATGCTTATCAGAAGGGGATTTGCACTTGATTGTACATTGTCTTTTTGTTTCACGCCATAACTGAGAGGAGGGTCTACAAAGTTCATTTAAGCAGGACCAAACAAAGTTGTGATAATTTGAAGATCACGTAAAATTTTCCTCTCTTTTTTAACAATACAAAAATAAATTGAGTAGAACAATAATAATTGTTATTAGAGTAATTAGCTAGTATTTTTTTATACAGTTCTTGTCAAATATATAGAGTACACCAGAGATGATATAAAGTACAAGTCTAATTCAGTGGATACTCCACTTTTTATTTAAAACTGTACGGAGATAATTGCAAAAAAACAAAAACGGGAAAACAAAAAAAAAAGCTTAAATTTTAATAATATAATATAGAAATAAATAAATATACAATGTATATTTTTATGGTATTGTATGGTATATTATATAATAATAAACCACCAATTTCATTTTTGTTTATTATTATTCAAATTCTGTATTCAATCGTTTTTTTTTTGGTTGCACATAGACGAACTTAAACAATTAGATCATGTCAATTAAAGAAACAAACAAAAGCAACAAACAAAATTATAATCACAGTGCACAAAAATAACACATAACTAACTTACATTTACAATATATAATATATATTATATTACCACAATAAATAAATTAAAATACAATTAAAAGCCTTTTTTTCGAAAAATAGCATACAAATTATATATAATATGCTCTGACTTTGCCATACTTTTCTGATCCCCGGGAACCATTGAAATATACTATTGGCATGATGACACAGGCGTCTGTCGTTTACACACACATTTTGATGCCTTTTATATACATTTTTTTTTAAATAGTTAGAAGAATATGAAATAAATTAAAATAACACAACTTTGTAAGCCTTATTATTTTATTATGCTGCAAAATTTGGTACTTGTAATCATTCTACTTCTTATCAATCCTTAAGCTTTAAATTCTTATCAACTCAAGCAAGAAAAACTAAAAGTTTTTAACTTATAATTCTTTGTGTTCAAGACGATAGGAAATTTTATAATTATATTTAAATGTGTTGGTTTTCCAACACATCACTAAATACATTCATTCTAGAGGATTTGAAACAGTTTTACTTACAATTAGTCCACCATTTGCCTCTAACTTTCAATATACGATACACGATACGTAATATATATACGCCGCATCATTTAGTACCCCTGATATTGCTACTATACATAAATCAAAAGCTCGTTGTATTAATAAAGAAGGACTTTTACAAATACAAGCATTATATAATTTAAATACATTTATAATCAAAGTAAGTCACCGAAAAAAATATCATTATAAGTGACGCTAATTTGTATTGAATGCATTACTTTCATGGCCGAATATTTAGAATTTTTGGACCAATAGTGAAAAAAAAAAAAAAAAAAAAAAAACAGCAAGAAATGAGCAAGGAACACAACAGTCAAACTTACACGTATACCTCTAATACAATACAGAACCACACCCCTTGGGATGAAGGTTCTGAGCAAATCAAGGAGGGGGGAAGGGTTGTTCCAGCACCCAGCGTAGAGGAGGAGCAAACAAACATCTCCGGAACAACAGCTGGAAAAGACGTACGCCTAAATTTACGGCATTCCAAGCAACAATATCGAAGAAAGCAGAGCACATTTTGCTATAACAATGAACTAATTCTATATATATTTATAATATAATGTCTTACAAGTTTTTAAAGTGATATTTTGTTTTTAAGGAAATTTTTCTTTTGTGTAGCAGCTTGCATCATCATATATAACTGGAAAAACTATTCTAAAAAAAAAAAAAAAGTTTAATTCCTTTCTTTACACGCCCAACACCATTTTAAGTATTTTTTGTATTTTATTTTTCAAAATAATGCTAATGTTAAGCAAGACTTTGATAAATATCATTATATCTTTCATACAGATTTCATCTTAATGTATTAAACTTTTTTTAACATTTTAACATAATTAAAACACCTTCAAGAAGCCATGGTATAAGCGTGAATTTTTAATATAAAAAGAAACATTTTATTATAATAATATTTACAGTGCATTTAAATTATAATATTTTTTATCATAATGTTAATATATTAAAACTTTTAAAGGGCTTGCATAAATAACGTAATGCGCCTATTTTACAGGGGATAAAACAAGCCACCATAATAGTGGAATATTCTGCAATTCTGCGTGCAGATAAAATAAAATTAAATATAATGTATATATATTTATATAGATTATTTAACATGAAAATAAAAAGGTGAAGTGTACAAAATGTAGTTTCAAATTTGCAAACTTTTGTTCACCTCAGAATTTTGAATTTTCTCTTTGTATATTTAAATTATTTTTTATCTGACGTCAAGTGCAAGAGCCTTATTAGTTTATAATAAAGTTTATTCGCTCTGAAGGCTGCATGATATTGATGCTCAATTGTTGAGAACTAATTTGGACACGAAATAGAAAGCACCATGAGGCAGTGCAATAAAAAAGGGTGACAAGTCAAATTCATTTTTCTTTCTCTCTGTTTTCTTTATTCCATTTATTACTTCAGCAAATCAAAAGCAACAGCAGAAGTTTTAGTTAGGTCATAGTTCTTTCTCTTTATTTCTCTTTTATGTAGGTGAATGCGACAACAGAATAGGTGTGTGAATGAGAGGGGGGTGGGAATTGGTGACTGTTCTGAATTTTCATTCAGACGGAAAGAATTGGTTCCTTTTCTTCGCATATATCTTCTGTATAATATAAGTTTAGTGCAAAGCAAGCCGACAAATATGCGGAAGCTAAGACAGTTTGTCCAGAAGAGAGGGGGGGGGGCGACGTTCCCTTGACGTTCTCTCTTATTAAACATGTGACTGCAAGCACAGATTAGACAAGAAAGTCAGAGTGAAAAGTATTAGAAGAAGAAAGGGGGAGACGACAGAAATGTGAGAGGAGAGAACAAAATTTCAGACCTATATAAACAATTGTCGCTGAGATAGAATTAAACAACTGAAGCACTTTTTATGTTAAAAAACAAACAAACTCTCTTTAAAATATTTGATCATCGCATGATCTTACAGTCTAGAAAGTGAAAATTAAAGCTTGAAATTTTTCGGAATTGACGCATTTTCCTACTTATTTTCACTTCCATTGTGAGCTAAATAAAAACGGAACTACATTAATTTGTTACTTCCGAAAATTTTCAGGCATTAACTCTCGCTTGTTTGGCTGTAGGTCTGTTCGTAAACCTTGTCTGGTGTAGTCTGATTAAGTTTACGAACAGAAAAAGTGATGGCAGCTGGCCTTCACTTCTTGCCTCGGAGCTGGTGTAACAAATTGTACACCATTTTTACACTGAACAGTGTTTACGACGACAGTCTTTTCATAATTGGGGATATTAATAAAAAATATAAAATTATAAAAATGTATAAAATATGATATGTATATATATTTATATAAAATATATAGTTTTAAAGATTGGAACATAAATATATAGTGCACTAAATATATTCTTCATGTCTTAATTCTTTGTAAATTAATAATTGACTTAATTGTTTTGAATCATTGTAAACATCATTATTGTGTACACTTGTTGCCTAGGAAAATTCTCAATTGCAGCCTTGTTTATCACCATACCTTGTGTTATTGTTACGTGGCATAGTGATTAACAAGGCTGCAAAGGGATAATTTCCGAAGCGACGCCTATACGGTAGGAATTTGAAGTAAAAACTATTTTGAATTTATTGCATTATATCCGTTTCAATGGTAAATTCACGCCCTTATGTCAACCCATACATTCTGAGCTAAAAAAGATTTTTTTTTTTAATTAAGATGTAAAAACAAAAAATTTTCACGGGAAAATCATGGTTTTAGACAAATATAAGTTGATAGTGCATGACAAAGTTACCACTACCATGACAATAGAATTTTTTATCTCTTTAAAAAGTTTTAGTACAATTTATATTGCAGCAAACATACGAGCAAGTCATGGGGTTGTTTGAATGGTAGATTGCGCGACAACGACCGCCGACAAGTGACAGGTCACACACCTGACTGTGGGGACCCCGTGAACAATTCTTTGCAACAGCCTTTCTCACTCGCCAAAATCACCTCCTCTATCCCTCTCCTTTATATTTTTTTCCTCCCTCAATTCCACCGTACCTGGTACGCTGTTGTAATTTTTCTCTTTTTCCTTTAAATCGATATCACATCCACCCCTAACCACTTCAAGCGCAACTTTATATGGCATGGTGCCCACACTATATATATACTGATGCTGTTGTGTTTTGCTTTCTATATAATATTGCATGCAAGCATGCATGTCTGACCATCTATATTATTTCACCCTATCCCCTAGATATTGTATATACATATTATATAATATATATATATACATATAATAATAGTCTAATCAAGCTTTAATACGATTTTGAAATGTAAGCTGATTTAGCTTTCCAACCATGGCTCATATATGTATATATAATATATAATATTAAACTATATAGATATGCTTGGTATTGGAAAACTAAACCTCTTGCTACTGCTATATAATATAAATGGTTAGGATGACGACCCAAGCCCCTATTTTCATTTATTACATGGGAGGATGAATGTTGGAATTCAGTTAAAATACCTCTCACGCAAAAAAATTTATATATACAAGAGAACTGTATCTTGAAATAAGAGAGATGACCGTTTGATAAAAATCTATGGTACTCCATTCAACCGTATACTGCTACGAAAAAAAAAAAAAAAAAAAAAAAAACACGCATCATTTGTTAGCCTACAGCATTTCTGTATATATTATATGTACACCTTATACATTTTGGTCGACTGAATTGATGTAAGAAGGCAAATCAAGAGGGAGAGAAGAGAGGTTAAGGAGTGAAGGGAAGAGAGAGGGAAGAGGGATACGGGGAAGAAAGAGAGAGAAATTTTCAAATTCTATTTCCCAATTTCCATGCATGACTTATACCCAACAAACGTTCCTTTCCCATCTCATTTACCAGAAATGTTAAACGATCGATTTTATGCATAAAATATTACAAGGAAATCATTTACTATCTTGTTAAGTACATTAACAGTTAATTAGTTACATTAATTAGTAACATACACTAGTTAATTAGTTTACATTAGTTAATTTGAAAATATATATTTAAAAAAATGTTTTGCGAGCCCCTATTAATATTTTTATTTTACTTTTTTCACAAAATTTCATATTATGTGAAAAGTAATAAAAATTAAAATATTTTAAAATACTATTCCAAATTTATTAAATTCAAATAATACATTCTAAACTTCAAAATTGTTATTCCTCTATTCAATTCATTTCTTCTCTTTTTTTATTAATTATTTTTACTCAGTGTCATTAGTTTTTTTTTATATATAATCTAAAAAAAATGTTTAAAAAAATATGTGCATTTTTTTTAAACCATGCAATGAAATTGAAGCACTGAAGTAATTAGCAAATAAAAATCAATATCAATCGACGCACGTATATAGCACTTCAATGAAACTTCAATGTGTTTTAGAGTACGTGAGTATGTTCAGCTTTCGGGCATGTTGCTCATATAATACCATATTAAACTGCTAGCATTATGTACCGTACGTACTGTATTATATCAAACACATGCAGTGGCTTGCTACGTGAGTCGGAAGGACATGTACACGGTATTAGTGCTCTCAGAATTTGGAAGGTATTTCCGCAATTTTTCAGACTTGAGGTGTCAATAAAATATTCCCATATGTTATAATTATATAGAACAATTATATTATGCAATCTACACAATCATAAAGTTATATAGGACTGATTGATTTGTTTGCTACTGTGTACATTTTTTTTTATTTTAATTTGACATCACTGGATTTAATACTGTAGTCAGCGCAGTCAAATCTTTCTTTTTGTCGTCACTGCATTGGTCATTCTTGATACCTGCCCATCATTTAATGGCCCATCTGCATGTGATCTGTGAACAAAATAATACAAAAACATTGGTTGTTGTAAAACTTTCAAATGATCAGAGAGATGAAGGAATTTTTTGGAGAGGGAAGGGGGAGAAGCAAAGATTTTATTCATTTTTTGCATTATTTTTATCCTCTTTTTATTAATTGTTCCTCAGCGTCATATATTATATAATGATTGTGTATTTTTTTAACTAAATTTTGCCTAACTTTTATGTAAATAACTAAATATCATACAAGTCTACAGCACAATGGTTTTACAGACAAGAAAAGTGGTCAACACACTATCGATAAGTATATTCCAAATTAATTTCAATATAAATTCTATAATACGCTACACGATATTGTAAATTTATTTAATATCATTATAATGTTGTACTGAATCTGTACTTTTGATAACAAGTTCACAAATATTACTATATTTTCGTTGCATGGTTTCTTTAATGAACGCTGATGCATTCTATGCCCAAGCTTTCAATATAATATTATACTGTATCGTGTTTGATTGCTGAGCACCCACATATACTGCCGGCAGGCCCAATTTACCAGCCATTTTCGCATTACTAACTCTTCAACTAGCTCCATGAGCGAACGCTTAATACATTTAATATATGCCTCTAATATATACACGACCTGCTGACTATTATTACACGCCACGGAAAAAAAAATTACGTCCTGTTTTTAAAAAATGTGAGATTTATAATGAAAATAGCACTAACATGATAGTGAATACAATTTTTTAATATTTCAAAATGACTTGTCAAATGTAAGAAAAAGTTAATATTTCAAATATATGTAAATATATTTTATTTGATTTATTATTCAATTACTGCTCAACGTTTCTTTTATTTCATAAAAGTTTTTTTCAAAAAAACACCCTACCATGTTAATATGAAAATCTGATTATTATTTAATCATAATACTTTTTTTTTATAAAATAATTTTATATTAACGTAATTTGAAATAAAATTAAAAAAAAAACTGACAATAAAAAACATTACTCTCGTTCTCTTTTTTTCGTTAATACAACGTTACAAAGTTGGAACGAAAATCATATTAACAAAAAAAAAAGAAAAAAAAAAGTGTTATGCGCTTAGCAGATGTTTGAAAAGAAAGGATAAGAGAAAGTGACACATCCATCCCATTCTGGCATCACACTTACTTTTTTCTCCAGTCGTTTATTTGTCAAAAGTAAAGTTAACAAGACTGCGTTCGTGTGGGCCATAGGCCAAGCAAGCAAGCAGGCAGGCTGATGGTCCAAGTGCCAGCAGCTAGATCCGAGCTAGGAACGTGCAAGGAACGCTAAGGTACAAATGTTGGACGGCCAACTTTCTTTGAAGTCTAAGATAGTGAACGAACTCAAGCGATGGTGACACAAGCGGCTGCAGGCTACTAAAATGCGTCGGAACGGTGCGGAATGCATACAAGTTTATTCAGCATACATAAACAGACGTCAAACTCTAAATATTTTTATATTTTCACAATGCACTTTTATCGCTGTGACTTTATGATGTCATAACAAAGGGATTTTTTTTTCAACGTAGGTCATTGCAATGCAAAAAGTGGAGCATGAAATTTTATTTTATGATTAAACCTGCAGTAAAAAGTTATTGAGGAGTATACATAACAATAGACTGACTTAACCTTAAATACTATTTTCAAATTTCAGTGATTCATAAAAATGTATACTAGCTTCTAAATTTCAGTAAAAATTGATACTTAAAATATCTGTGCTGATTATATAATATAAAAACAAATTTAAAATATTTTTAACCATAAACATTATGAATATAATATAATTATGTACAATATAATATTCTTCATATTCATACCTTGGCTAACTGTAACCACTTAATATAATTATAATGCATTTATAATCTAACCATTCTCATTCAGTAGTTTCTTTTTCCTAATCGCTATATACAAATATATCCCTGTTATATAATATATGGCTATTTTCTAGAGACTTAAATTACATACAAACTACAAACGGACTCCTTATGAGGGTTTGAGTATAAACTTTACGAGTATGGCATATTACTGTATATTATTCTCTGACGCTGATTTTATAGATGTTTTCCTGGCCATAGAATTAACTCTATTTACAATGGTAATGACGCGGATAAGACCTATGTATAAGATTCAGACAATCAAATGACGTCACATCAATTTAACGTAATCGGCTATTGGATCAAAATTGGACCGAATTTGCAAATCCGTGTCACTACCTCTTATTGGTTTGTATAGTTACCTTGGCTATGACGAGATTCAGTTGACCGGATTTTAATGTCAATCTCTATATATCTTGTTTTTATCGTTGGCGTGGTGTCCATCCAAGCCTCAAGCGAGCATCAGTGCTCACCAAAAATGGCTGCTGGCGAACGCAGCTGACACTAACGACCTGCGAACACCAGCTGCAGCAAGTGGTGCTGCCTCGACGTCAAATTGCATCTGAAAACTTTACTTCTACACTTAACTTTCTTATTACTTTTGAGGGAGAAAAATAAATTAAGTTATATAAGACATTCATGCAATTAAATTAATGACACACATTACTGTAAGTATGTGAGTCATTCCACATCCAAGAGAGAGAATGTTTAGCTTTATAGTGAGAGAACTAAAAAAATAACCTGTACCTACTTTACATTTAAATACCTATCGATCAAGAGTACTATTATTATTTCTATGTGTAACATACGAAACTATACAATCACTAGTACACAACATTGTATGTAATAACTGTTTTTCGATTCCTATATTTCACTATTTTTTATATACTAATTATGTTAGACAAATTGTAGAGCTTGAAAATATTATTACGTATAGTATTATTCAAGAATATTTTTAGCTCAATTGCGAATAATCACAAAAAAGAGGTATATATGTATTTTTATTATTATATAAATATACGACGTATGCTTATAAATGCATGTATATTATATTGGACTGTTCATTTTAAATTTACGTAGAAATTTTCTTAAAATAAAAGGCCTTCTCTTTTATCAAATTATTCAAAGTCTTGATAAGATTAATCAAGTTAAGAGACTTTCTTGACAAAAGTTTTATCATGCTTTGATTTTTTGCAAATAAAACACCATACAATATATTTTACGTAAAAGAAAATATTTTAGTAAAAATATTTTGAGTGCAGCATTAAAGAAATTACTTATATCCTATGTTAGCACCTTTTTGCGACATCTTTTTTTAAAAAAAGAATATATATAGCCGGTATTACACGATACAATTTTTCTAATTATTGTATACAATTTTTCCTTACAAGAAAACTTAATCTCCATTTGTTTGTATGGAGAGGAAATTTTCTTGCAAGGAAAAATTGTATACAATAATCAGAAAAATTGTATCGGGTAATACCGGCCTAAGGATAGTGTGAGATAAATAAATATTCTATCCACGATTCACGGTAAAGTTATCCAAAGTTATATAAAGTAAAGTTATATAGATATAAGTATATATAAATATATATTTATTTTTTTTACTGTCATTGGTTTTTGACTTACACTAACCGTTGTTATTAAAAAATCTGTTTATCCTTCTTTACGAACTCTGTCCAATATGAATATATTTCATGACTATGTTATCTCAATTCATTTGGTGATAATTATAAATATCAGCAATTATATTATAGTGACAATAATTATTGCAAGTATAACAACACGCATTTATCTTCAGCGATTCACGATGTAATTAGATTATATAACATATGGTACACATTGTAACAAGTAGTATATAATTAAGACGAGTAGTGAGGTGTGACATGCAGAAGAGAGAATTTACATCGCTTACAACGCCTTGGTTGAAGGCTCTTGTGACGTACTGTATAATAGATAGTAACTTTTCCAACACAAGCAGCAGCAAAGGTTATACTATAGGGGGTAAAGTGTTAGGGGCAAACG
This sequence comes from Siphlonurus alternatus, assembly GCA_949825025.1. Lineage (NCBI taxonomy): Eukaryota > Metazoa > Arthropoda > Insecta > Ephemeroptera > Siphlonuridae > Siphlonurus > Siphlonurus alternatus. The sequence goes on along the minus strand of OX463788.1, from coordinate 58,248,028 downwards.
TGAAGTATACGGTCTTGATGATTTACAGCGGCTGATGCTTGCTTGCTGCCTAATCGTATAGCTCTAGTTTTCAATGGAAACCAAAAACCAGCTATAGAAGCTATATGCCAAGCTTTTGGGGCCTGTTTCCCGTGCAATGCATGAACCTGCAAGCAAGCTCCCACCGTTAATCCAATTTGCTCCAGCTTCTAGTGCTGGTCATAAAGTAGCCAAACGTACAGTAGAAGCAGAGAGGAGGAGAGAGAGAGAGAGAGAGTTGTGACTGCTTTACCATCGCTGTTAAATCTGCTGCTCCTGCCGAGCTTACCGTGGGAACGGGTTTGCGATCAAACAGCCGCGCGGTCTTACTGGCAGGCAGTTTGTAGTTCAGTTGTAGTGAGCAGCCATGTGCTCTGTCTTTCTAGTGTCGCGCCGCAGCTCAATTGTTCCTGTATTAAAACGTGCTTATATATATTATAGCCGTGGCTCAGCCCTTCTCTATCACCCAGACAAGAGAGAGGATTGCCTCTCGCACCTACATACATGGATATAACGATATAGAAGAGGCGGAGCATTTACTTTAACGTATATTGTTATGTAGGTGTTTTTGTAGTATCATTGTGTAATAACTAACTATAACATGCTTTAATACTTTTAATTAAAATAATTAATTATCGTATCCTATAGCTATGTGTAAAAGATTATAAGTAGGATAATATAAAGTATTTATTTGTGTTAAAAAAGAGTGAATAAAAAAATGTATAGCCAGTATTTTATATATTATTATATTTGTAATTTGTTTAAATTTAACATAAAGTTAATTGTACAAGAAATTATCATTTTCAGAATTATTTTTAATGTGATTTTTTACATACCAATATTTTTTTTCAGAAAATAAACTTCACAAATAGCCAAATTACTTGTAAGTTTAAATTTATGTTTAAAATAAAATAATATTAAATTTATTTGATAATTTGACACAAATTTATGTAAGTAATTACGTAGTAATATTTCATTTCTATTTCCGGTCCCTAATATGATATCAATTTAATATCTTTAATAAAATATTTCCTCAAATTAAATTTACATAATTTGTTGATACAAGAATTTATCAACACATGGATAAATATACAAGCATTTTGGGTTTATATATTCAATGAAACGCGAGAAAATAGTTAAACTATTATACATTATAATATATTATATATTTATCATATTCTACTGCCAATGTTCATTAATATCGAAACATATATTACGTCTTTGTTGGATATTATATCGCTTTGTTTCCTATTCTACTTTGTATATTTATCACAAATATGCATTACGTAACTGCTATATTTGTTCATTATATTACATAATATTTCATATTTTGTGATAGTTATTTACACAAGTTAAAAATATAAAAATTTATGCAATAAGTTTTTTTTATGGCAACGGCACAATACATAAAATTTGTATTTTTTAACAAAAATGTAATAAAAATAAGCAAACAAAAGACTTGAAATACATGATTGTATAAAAAGAAGTAAAGCTATAACATACAAAAGTACATTAGATATTTTTTGCTGAACATTTCGAAATGAAATTTATACGAAGAGAATTTTACAGACAACGTTAGCAATACATTATAATATGTTACGTGTTTTTTTTATGTATTTTTCTTTTAAACTCAAGGTTCGTATCGCTATTCCGTTACACGACACTAAAGACAATAGTTTCAAATGTCTCGTGCTGTTGCAACAATGAGTTATGATAGTAAGTGTACAGGTTATGCCAACAGAAAAAAAAATCACCCACCATGCAAAGATTCTTTAAACTAATCCAAAATTTCACCTCGCCTCTAAGCAAATGTCGTCGGCTGCTTTCTCTCTCTCTCTCTCTCTCTCTCTCTCTCTCTTACAAATATAAAACTAGGTAATGGGCAAATAAATTTGAAAATGAAAAAAAAAAAGAAAAAAATCAAAATAGAAGTATAAAGCTAAAGCAGCAAGAAAAAAAATGGAATGAAAGAAACGAGAGAGAGAGAGAGAGAGAGAGAGAGAGAGAGAGAGAGAGAGAGAGAGAGAGAGAGAGAGAGAGAGAGAGAGAGAGAGAGAGAGAAAATAGAAGTTATATGGAAATACATGGAAACGTATAAAGAAAAGTCTTGAATATAAAACCTTTGCAAGGAAATATTTTTCTTGTCACGAAGCCCATGGCCATAAACCACATTACTGAAATAAGCTTGCAGTAGCAGCTATAGCACAGCTACAGAAGAACTAGGCTTCGCTTCCTTCGCTTATGTTCGTTTTTGTACATTTGCTTACTCTCTTGCTGTAATATTGCTACAGCTAGCAACATAGCAACACAACTCAGCTCTTGGGACAGGCATAAAATGCAACGTGTAACATATAATATATAATATGAACTTTTTTATATTTATACCGCTTGCTTGCTATGTAAGTGCATCATGTATTTGCCTGCAGACGGTGCAGTCACATATTTATATTACGTATATATTATTATATTGAATGTAGATGCAAGTTATAATGTTATAACATTACATATGAGACGAATAAAAGATAATGTTATATCTGCATTATATTAACTTGCACTATACGTAAAAGAAAGTTCAATACACCTTACAAAGTTAATTAAATTTGACAATTCCAGATATATATATATATATATATATATATATATATATATATATATATATATATATATATGTATATATATATATATATTGTTATAGTTACATTCATACATACGAAGAGGAATAAAATAATAATAAATTGTTTACAATTTAAAAATGCGCAATCTTCCAGTATTGATGCTTATTGTACACAAAGTATAAAAAATTGTATAGTAATTGCAATAAGTAAAACATAATTATTTATCAATTGAATGTAGTGTTCCTTATCATCATGTAAATTTATTACAGTTTCCTAGCACAAAAAGCATTAAAATTTGTGTAAAATTCACAACAATCTTTCGATAATCATAAGGTCTGTTCGTAAATACACAATCAGAAAGAAAATGTGATGAACTTTATGTTCAATGTACAGAAGGTTCATCACAAATAATCGATTCTTTCTGATTGTGTATTTACGAACAGACCTATAAATAGTACAGAATACATCAAAACTATACATAATTTATTTAGTATTATTTCACCCCAAATTACCTATGAATGTACGTACAATCGTCGCCTTGGAAAATTTCCCACTTGCAGCCCTGTTAATCACCATGCCCTGTAGTATTATTATGCGAGGCATGGTGATTAATAAGGCCGCAAAAGTATATTTTCCAAGGTGACGACTGTACCTATTATATATAGAAAACGATGTTATGTATATTATATAGTCTAAATCAAAAAACGTCGCAACACAATAAAAATTGGTGTTCATGTATTTTATATTCAGACTGGCCTATAAAATATTTGTATATGTGTGGAATGCAAATTCCAAATTCAATCTCGATTCACTTTACCGACGTCATTGAGCCGTTTTGGAAGAGTCCAATTCTAGTAATACGCTGATAAATTATTGTATCAACAGCTCATCACCTAGAATATGCTATATTATAATGTCATTAGAGTAATATAATATAAACAATTATAATTATTAAATGATAAATAATAATATCAAAATTTTAAAATTGACAGCATATGAGAATTTATTCCAACTAAATTGTATTTTTAAAAGAAAGTTGAGAAATGTAGTATAGCAATATAAAATAAGCTTTTTTTTCGTTATTTCATTATAGATTAAAAAAATAAAACGAAACGAAGAGTTTATCTTCACTGGACCCGATCACATTTATCTTTCCTCCAAGCACGAGAAAAATAATAATATAATTGCGAGTCTCAGCCCTATAGATGCCAGTGAAAAAGGGAAAAAAAAAAAAAAAAAAGGGGTAGTCCTCTGGTGGTTTGTTTTGGAAGTTGCTTGATACAGCTTAAAAACAATGTGTTTCTTCGAGGAACAATTAAGTCGGAGTATAAACAGTGTTTGTGTCGTCAATGTCAGGAGCTCACCAAAACACAAATATTGTTGAATGTACCTTCAATTTGGTTACTGAAATAGCCTCTAGGAAAATAGCAACTTCCGGAAGTAGTGCTCTAGTATTTAGAGTGTAGCTGCTACTGTCAGCCACGTCATGTGTGCTGTTCACGTGCGGAACAGCCCAACCAAATTGGCTTGTCTACTCGAGGGAAAAAGTTGCTGAAATTTTTCGCCAAAGGGTTTTTCTCTCTCTCTCTTTCGTTCTTTTCATATATAGTTTTTTATTTTCCTTCTTCTTCATTTATCGAATCAACGTTGCTGGTCACGATGCTAGTAGCTAGCTGTGTGCTGGCTAGTCTTCAGTATGCTGTCTTCATTGAATTGCCAGGCCCATCACTCAAAGCCAGGCCAGCAAGCCAGCTAGCAGCCAGCCAGGCAGACAGACAGCAATCCTGCTTTACCAGCCTGAAGCCGTACACCTTTTGCTCTGCGTATATTTATTTTATTATCATTGAATAGTCTAGTTAGCATGCCAACCCACCTCTGCTCTCTCTCTCTCTCTCTCTCTCTCTCTCACTTACAATCTATACCTTTCTTAAACATAAAAAAAGACCTTCTTCAACTCATTTTAAGATATTTTTAATTTATGAAAACAGATAGTATGAAAAATTCCAATATAAAACCTTATTAAAAAAAAATGCTATGAACGGTTATAGCATTTTTTTTTTATTATTTTTCCTCTCCGTGTTTAAAATGTACTTAAAAAAAATATAAAAGATCATGGGGGAAAGAAAAAATTAATATTCAAATATATATATTTTTTTAATCTTGTTCTTTTTTTATTAAATTGTGTATTTTTTTCTGAAAACAGATGCAAATATTTAGTGTCCAAAGCAAAAAAACAATGAGTTAAAAATTTAATAAGGGTTTGAACGCCGGGAGTGTGAACGTCGTACGTCTTAGCATGCAATATATACAAAGTTGATGCGCTCGCGCAGTAAATCTTGATTTGCTGTTTGCTGTCTTGGTGCTTTACAGCGAAATCAAAATAGTTCAAAGAAACAATTTGAAAATAGCACATTGTGACTGTCAGTCACATTGATAATGCAAATGCTACTGGGCAGTGGGAGTTTTAGTAATAATCTAAAATGTTTTTCAGTTTTTACACAAATTAAATTATCGAAATTATATAAAGTCACATAAATATACCATGGCTTGTGTGTTCAAGGACTCTATACAAGAGGACGGCCTAACTTTTTTGCCGCCAACGCGCCGCCATTTCCTCAACCCAGTGACGTCACGATCTTGACTTTTCTAGCGCATTTGATTGGCCTAGAGTCGGCTACAAAGATACCGCGGTCAAAGATGCCGCTTTATTAGCCATCTGTCATATCTGTCAAGCTGTCAAATCTTTGACGTCCTCAAAGAAGCCACCCGAGCACGTGGCTCATTTAGTGGACTTCCCCGAAGGTTGGCGAGAATTGTCGAGTATCGAATCGAGGTTCTTCAATAAGTTGTCCTAGCCGTCCTCTCAGTATATAGTCGTTGATGTGTGTTATATCAGCCATCTTTGTAAATGGAAAATACTTCTCACCCATAGAAGATGCAGCCAAAAGCTGGAGAGGTTGCTTTACTTTTCTAGAGATGATAATGGTGATATTATAAAAAAATATATAAGGAAATAATGGACTATTTTTACGGTGAAATAAATACTAAAATTACTGTATATTTTGTGTTTCAAAATTTGGTATAACTAACTGTAATTTTAATAAATACTGACAAACAAAATACTACTATGTAGCAAAAATGTACCAAACCGAATCACAAGATATCAAATGTGACGTAGATTTTAAGTTAAAAACAAAAGAAAAAGAAAATAGCAGGAAAAGTGTATTTTGAGAGCAATAAAAATACCACTTTATGTTTACTTGAATGGTTTCATTTTTATGTTTTGTTTCAATTATCGTTATTATATTTCAGGATACGCTTTTCTTATCTTCAACATTTTAAATTGATTGCCTATCATCAACAGAATTGTGTGCCAGTTTCTTTTTTATTTTTATTTTTTTATTTTTTTTTTGCTAGACATTTTTCTGTGAGACAACAAACAAAAATGTTCCGTTAACTTGGTGGGTTGTCGGGCTATATTTTTTTAGTGAGTTGGCTGCACTTGAAATCATTTGAAACTCTCATCGGAAGAAGCGGAAGTGTAAGACTTTCTGTTATAAGTACAGTTTGAAAATTTTCAGATTCATATTATGTAATAGAGACTTCGTGTCCTTTCCCAGAAAAATTATCTCCATAAGCCGCCATGCTAGAAATTTTGACCCCCCCCCCCCCCCCTTCTGTTACAAGCTGTCAATTTGATAATCTCTTCTATCCCCCATTTAAGAGTCATTTTAAATCAAGAACTCTTTTTTCAAAATTTCAAAATTCAAAAATATAGATAAAACGGTGAAACCACTGCAAGATAGTATGGGAATACTATAGCTAACGTATATACATGACGTTGCAGGATTTGAAAATTCTTTGCAGAAAAATTGAAATTTTATTTTATTTACCCCGATGATATTTATAATTAGTAATTAGATTAACTTAGGTAGTAAATTACTAAGCAAATTTTATTATTTATAATCAATTTCGATAATAATGTGTAAGATATGAGCTGGACTGTAGCTTTCATAATAATATTATTCTCGTTTCTTGAGGACAGCTGAAGGCTAGAGACTACTTACTGTTAGTATAAAGCAGACCGACTCTTTATAAAGCCTAAATACATACTTCCCAGGCTTAAAATTGTAGTACAAAATTAAAGTACTTACGTTTTTAATTATCCGTGTCAGATTTAATGAAGAATTAAAAAGCAGAAAACTTCTACGTTCAAATTTTAACGAGTAAATAATATTACTTTGACACATTAAAATTTACATAATTATAACTTATACACTACTTCTTCTAACATAATTATCATATTTTATACTGCAATAATAATATAATACTTGTATTGTATATCTCAGAACACAACATACAACGATGTAGCAACAGAATTGATATGAATTTAACTTTAAACTATTCTGATGTAATACTATTTTACCTGCCGTGACATTACATGTTATACTTCTGCTTCAATTTATATGACAACGACAAAATTAATTGCTATTTGCTACATGCACACTACTCTACGAATGATTTGTTTTTAATTTGTTAACATTTCAACACAATAGAAGGTATTTAGAAGAGAGAGAGAGAGATAGAGAGAGAGAGAGAGAGAGAGAGAGAGAGAGAGAGAGAGAGAGATGAAAGAAATTTTTAATGCTTGGAAAAACAGCAGATGTCATTTAATTTAAGTTAAAAAAATTAAAATGCATCTATCGAATTATCAACTAGTAGAAAGTATTAATTTATAGTGGCTAGTTTTTACTAAGCACTTTAATTCTTATATAGTAATTAAATTAATATTATATAATACAGAGAAAAGCATTTTTCAAAATTTGCTTTAGCCGTATTTTTTGTTCTGAAAAATAATACAAACTTATTATTTATTATTTTTTTTAAATTTTATATATTATTTTAAACTATGAAGTTAAGATTATTATTAAATATATTTAGAGTAGTGCATGTTTGAGGGTGAACATTTCAATTTGAAGCTCAAATCTCAATGCGAGTGATGAGTATGAAAAGAAAATAGAGTCGTTTAGTGTGAAAATATCTGTAAGGATCATTATCATATTTTTTTTACCAGGAATATAATTCCTATTGCAAAGTGAGATTCCTTGTTTTGAAACTGAATGTTGGTGCTCGAGTGTTTGTTAGTACAGTATATAGGTATTCATGATTATAAAAGCAGACGAAGCGTGCTTTACTCTCTCATTGTGCCGGATCATTTTGGTTTGTAAAGAACTCGGGTTGGACGAGATGGACGGTTAATAATCTCGGATATTTCCTCAACGTTGACGGACGTATTCAAAATCATTCCCTTCAGTACGTGAGATATGTAACAAGTAACCTCTTTGTTTCAAATTTTACATATCGTTTCTTCAAAATATATACAGGAAGCATATTAATACAAGTATTGTAAGCCTATATATAGCTCATCTTTTGTAGGGCTCTACTTTCATGGCTTCAAATTTATAATTTGGCATTGTCAGTACTCTAGCGTATGAAAATTCTGTTCATGAGAATTCTCGGTTCTGTGCGTTTATATAGAATTCTGATGTATAATAAAGCATTGATTTGGCGGAACAATACTTTTGGGTTAAAAATAAAAATATATAAATTTTCTTACATATCATAAGATAGTTTCTAGCTTGTATTTAATTCATACTATATGGTATGTAATATTATATCCCATTTACAAAAATAATCAGTCACTCAATAACAATAAGACTAACAATAACAATATATACTAACAATAAGATGCTGCGCTGATCTATTTCTTATGTTTTCTGCAGTTTATTTAATATTTAAACCTCAAATTAGGGGGGGGGGGAGGCAGGGAATAGAAATGTGCAGCTAAATTCTTACTAAATGCAATTTAGTAACCAAATAGGCGACTGTCAAACTGTAATGTGAATGCAATTAATTGTTTAAATTAATAAATAAATAAATTTAATAATCATCAGAGTAACTGCATCTAGTGTATTTATACGCACTGATCTTTTTCAGGGATCCCTCGCAAGCCTCAGAGAAATAACTCAAAATATGACTTGATCTTCGATGTAACAGTGGCAGACAACTAGTGCATGATGAATAGAATATAATATAAAAAAATCTTCGTTTTTTCTCATTTATTTCTTCTTTTTAAAAAAATGTAAGCTGTGGTGTAAGTCGGTGGCGAGCATGTCAAATAATGATCCCTGGCCTATATCGATTGTCCGGGCCAGCCAGCGTAGGCTGGCGAACGGGCAGGGAGCACTGGTCTTATCATCGCCACATATTTGCTCTAGAATAGAAAGCTGTAGAGCAGCTCGGTGACTTGCTTCTTGCTGCTGCTGCTGCTGCTGCGATTGCCTCAGCAAGAAGACACAGAAAGAGTCTTGACTTTGGACACTTGGGCGCGAGAGCAAATCGAATCATGAGTTGTGCGTCTGTTTCTGTTGTTGCTTGCTTTTCACTATCTCCCATATACTTCTCATCCTAAAGATGTTGACTCACACAAAATAAGATTAAAGTTGTAAGCCGTAAGACAGCAGCAAAGAGCGCCCGCCTGTCTTCCATGCTCTTCTTGATTCGCAAGCGTCTGTAGAACAAAGATTTGGAGGAGGAAGGGAGGAGGGTGTTCACCATCTCCTTCGCGGCCGAGGAGGAGTGGTAGACAAGAAGAAAAACGAGTCGAAAATCTTAACACAAAAGCTTTTGCTATACTTCCATGTACACAAAAAGCTTTTTACCCTTGTGAGACTTTCTTTATAGTTTAAAATGTTAACAAACGTAATCTGATTCAAATATTTACATATTTTTTTTTTTATTTCATATATAAACATATTAAATACTTAAAACTTAGAAGCATTCATTTTTTTGAACTGCTAAAATATCTACAGTATATTTTATTTTCCAAGGTATGTAATTATCTTTCATATTACCAGTAAAAATATATTTAAAAAAAAATAAAGAGTTTGAAAATATTCCCAAAAGAGAAGCATTGATCGGTTGAGAATAAGAAATTTACATAAAGAGATAAGTTTTTTTTTTTTTTTTTTTTGGTGCCGTTAAAAAAAAAAAAAAAAAAAAAGAGGTGAGCAGTGTCATTTAAGGAAGAAAGGGCGAGAAATGTTGGGAACGACAGTAGGAGCATAGCGAGTGAGGGAGGGAGGGAGGGAGGAGAGAGGGTGGAAGAGAAGAAGAAGAGAAGGCGGAGGCTGGCTCGGAGGAATTGCATTGCCAAGATAAACGTGACCTGAGAGAATAACGCGATGGCAAGCGAGATATGCTGCCGGGCGGGCTGGAAATGGTGTGAGTGAGGGGTAGGGGGAGCGTTCGTACGGCACCAGCCAACTTATCTGCTGCTACTGCTAGGGGGATGGGAAACTCGCGAAAAGTCGCGCTCAGAGAGAGAGAGAGAGAGAGAGAGAGAGAGAGAGAGAGAGAGAGAGAGAGAGAGAGAGAGAGAGAGAGAGAGTAGTGAGCATGCCGCCTGCCTAGCTCATGCGTTAACGTTACACACACCATAAAACTGACGCCCGCCATCTCAAAGCAAGCTAGAGTCTTCTCGTCACCGATTCTTGCCAACATTACGCAGTGCGTGCCTGATCTGTACAGCCAGGCAATGCTCAATGTATGTTCACTGAAGCACGTTTTCTATACTGCATATAGAAGCCATTGCCAGCTAGCCGTGCTATATGCACGAATCAAACTATATGATTCGGCAAAGTACACTGAAACTGAAAAAAAAAAAAAAAAAAATGCACGAAAATAATGAGAAAATATTCATAAACTAGATTTTGTCCTATTAAGTAAAAAATAATATTAAATTACTTATTATTCTTATTAAATTTAATTTCAGTAATAATTTTTTTTTTTTGTCATTCAGATAAAATAAATTATGGCAAAAAAACTAGATAACATTCTTCAATGTTTTCAATTTAATGCAACAGGAGTAACTGTAGCATTCAACATTCAATACAGTATATATACAAAAGTGTGAGCCAGTCAAATGTAAGACAAGAAAATTCCGCTAATTAACATGATTAGAAATAACTTCCATGCACTTTTGTATCACAATGTGTTTACTTCTAGGGAGCATCATGAGGTAGAGTGAAAGGAAGCGAGAAGAAACTTAGTTACATAATGAACTGCCAATTTGTACCACTATTCTCGGTAGCACTCAATATAAATATGTGATGCTTTCACATTTCATCATAATTTAATTAAACTTATAGAATTTATCAATTTTATCGTCTCACGTGGAATTTAAAAAAAAAAACTTAATTAAAATATACTAATTTAGCCTTTATCATTAATACATAATTATACATTATTCATTTAAGACACGCACATCAAGTGAAATTTTCCAAGGAAAGCCCCATCCTGTATAACCTGCACGTTAACCTACCCGCAGCACTCAGGTGCTCAAAGAGTTGCATACTTTACAGGATAATCGAATAAATATGGCGGCCGGCTTACTGACTATAAACTATAAAGTAGCAGCCTTTGTGCAATTTGCTTTGCAGATGGACGTGCCGTGTGCCGCCTTAGAATGACACCTGCGTATTTGAAGCGTTAAGATGCTGTACAAAGACCGAGCGTATAGAAAGTGCTGGTAAATATTATTAACAAAGTATTACCATAATTATCAGCACTGTGAATGTAATTAACAATTAATTACTGAATTAATTAATGCAAATGGCGAAAAAAAAAAAGTTAAATAAAGAAATTTATTTCTTGCAAATTGTAAACTCATTATAGAGCGGTAAAGAAAACGATTTCCGGCGTTTTACGCACCCTGTTTTGGAGTCATGTTTGGCATGGTCGGAGGTACAGAAGGAAGCCTTGATGCAATATAACCAACACAGTGCCATAAAGTACACATGTTTAAATTAATTAAAATATGAATTTTATTTCGCCAAGTGTGTAGAAGATTCTTCATATTTGAGTCTCTTTATTACAAATTTGCGAGGAGCGTACTTTTGAAACGCATGGTATACGAATACAAAATTATTTGCAGATTTTTTTTTATCAAAAAGTGAAGAAAAATGTCATATTTACATAATACATCATAATATTTAATAAATATATAGCATTTATATTTTTTATGGATTTTTTTTTGTATCGTCAAAACTGAAAAAATCGTGTTTCTTACCATATTGACGACTTTTTAAAAAAGTAACACACACATGATAAAAATTTCAAATTAACCTCAATTGTACATTATAGTATGCAATTTGACTAAAAAATATCAAACCCGCAATTTAAAGCCCAACGGTTGAGATAATCGAGCACGCAAACGCTTACGGAGCGTTGCCGCGGAACCCAAAACGTGCCACTCTCGTACGTCGGGTGGAATATCTCCAGCAAAAAAAAATTTGATGGAGCCCAAACTTCATATTTCGTCTATTGGAACCACCCACTAGATATTTTGAGATTTTTTCAAAAATAAAAAATACTTTGATTCCATGACTAGGTGATGTAAAAAAATAATACTCAAGTATATTCTGAACATTTTTGAATGATGCTTAGATAATCATATTTTAATTTATGTATCTGTTAAACGATAAGATTTTGTCATAACATAATTATAGATTATACTGTTAAATCCATAGAGAAAAGTTAACTTGTGTGAATATTATGTTAATTACATTGACTTTTCTAGTAGATAAATTACAGCTGAATGTTCCTTCGCTATCACAAGTGATAAGAAGGTTAAGTTTACATTATTGTATAGCAAGAACATTAAGCCATATATTTTTTAATTTTAAAAGTTTTAATTCGATACTTTTCCAAAAAAAGAAACCGCGTGCTTATTTTTGTTGCTTTTCCTTGCATTATGCCTTTCATACACTTTTAATTTATAAAATTAATGCAGTAGGATTGATTTTACAATAAATCAACTACAGAAATTATTAAATAATTTTAAACCCAAGAGAGAAAATAAACATTTTTTTGTTTGTTTGTTTTGTATTTCAATTAAAATTTTAAAAAATCTTGTCCATTTTCACCCCAAAAATAAATTTATATATAAATATATATATATATATATATATATATATATATATATATATATATATATATAGAACATTGTATATTATACTTCCACACATTAAAAACAAACAAACATGAATTAAAATGTACTACAAGTTTGAAATGGTAATTAAAAGTGGAATTGTTAGGGGAAATGGTTTGCGGATCAAATCGCACTAAATGTAATTGTACTGCATGGTGCTAGTAGTGGCTGCTCAATGGAGATATTACATTATTTTAGTGGCACATACGTATAACCTCACATTTGAAAATGGATTGCATGGTGGCCGCCGCCTGCGTGTAACCCTAACACACGCTGCACATACAATCGAGGGGGAGTTGCTGGATTCAAGTACTCACTCGCTACTCTCCAGTAGTAGCACTCGTCACAACATGCCCAGCCGACTCACACCAGTGTGCTAATAACATTTATATCTAAAAAAAATAATACAAGTGGCTGCATGGAGGATTGCGTGTTGCTGTTAAGATAAAGCACGTGTAATGATTTATGGGATAACCGATATTGTATTATACAACGTTCTCTATGTTTCACTTTGTTAAGTCAATTTTAAGGGTATGAAATTCATAAAAGTAGTTTGACCTTTTCATAACAATTTTTTAGTATCTAAAAAAGAAAGAGAAAATGTTAAGCTGTTTTTTTTTTTTCTTTTGTTCCCCACTTTTTTTTCTTTTGTTTTTATATCAGTATTGTTGATATATCCTTTTATATAAGAAGATTTACTTTATGTAGCAGCAAAGACAAGTTCACACTTTCCAATATCTTACACTAGCCAGAATTTATGTTCATTTTTAAGCTGTCGTGGCAATACGGTATCTCAAGACAGCAAAGAAAGATTTATAATACTAGTGTATACATGAACCTAAATAATAATAATAATAATAATAATAATAATAATAATAATAAAAAAAACACACAGACACTAACATATACAATGTTTTAAATTTAAAAACAAAAACATATATATGAATTATTATGATTGCATACAACTTAATATTGCCTTTTAATGTCTTATATAACTCTTCTTGTTTCATACTTCTGTACTTAGTTACGTACTTGGAAATATACACATGACTCAGTCACCTCATTATAAAAAAATGTGAGAATTGTCTCAAATAATTTTAAAAAATGCACAGGAGTTATAACTTAATACACTTCGGAACAGTAGAAACGTTACTCCTATATGTTTGGACTTTGGGAGCATCGTCACACAGTGGAGACAAAGCAAACTTCCTGATTTTCCTTGAACGCTCTTCTTAAATAGTCTCGAAATATAAACATAATATATCTTTGCCTTATAGCTCCAGTAAAACAGATCGAAGAGGGTTAACGTTTTAGCTGTTCCTACATGTGTACAAACAGGACATTACAAAGTAGAATGAATCTGATGTAGCAATATATTTAAAGTTTAATTACATGAGAGAGAGAATTATTTGAGCAGATAAATATACAGTAAGGTGTTAACTAAAATTCTTAAATAATTTATATGCAAGTCTACGTACATTGCAATACTATGTATGTATGTAAAAAAACAAAGACACAATTCCACTTTGATCCAGATTAATTAGCAAGTCAGATTTCTGCCATCAATTGTTAGTGTTATACCTCACTGACACATACCATTGTCACATATAGAGAACTCACATTGTAGATTGGAATTCATTAATATAGAGTTCACTGTCTTGTCTATTCTATAGGCATCGTATAGTAGTGTCTGATATTACTATTCAAAGAGTCGAGAAGTTTTAGTCGAAAGTTTTCTAAAGAACAAAGCCAATCAACATTATTAAAACTTGTAAACTTTACAGGCTATGACAGACACAGTAAAATAGGTGGTATTCGTTAATTATTTCCATCTTCTATACCCTGAATTCTCTCTCTCTATACATATATAGTATGTGATATAATTCATATATGTAATATTAATATAATGAATTTATTTCACGCAAGTTTAATCTATTATATGTGAGACTGGGTGAATAGAGGACAAAAGTCTGTTAAACAGTACAATCAAGTTTTGTATCCAAACAGTTTTGTTACACTAAGTTTGTGAATAAAATGAGAAAATAGCTAGTAAGCTAGCTAACATTTCTCTGCCCCCGTATTGCTTGTATGCAGTATAGAGGCGGCGGCAGCAACAGCACAGCAGCGTCGGTGCCAGTGGTGGCAAAATTAATGTGGCCCGTTGCACACTAGCAACCAAGCGCGCTCTCGAAACATCACTGCCTACGCAACGTAATTAACTATTTCAACCCCCGTTCGCCCACAAAATCCCTCCTACTTGTATATCCATTTCTTATTTAGCTTTTCTCACTAGAAACAACCCCTATTCTGAAAGTTAAAACTCTTATGTATATAAAATGAAAATAGTGTACCATGGTGTTTGATATATTTCCAAAAGAATTACATTTTCTTGATTCTAAAATAAAAATGTAATTGATTTTTTTTTTTATAAATTAATTAATTATCTTTAAAAATATCATTAGCGCTTAAAGTATAGAACAATATCTAATGTTATATTTTAATGTCATGGTAAAATAGTAAAGATCTGAAATTCCAAATTAATGTTTTTAATAGTTTCTTTAATTTTTTTTTATAAAGTTTATGTCAACGCACGTTTACTAAGTTTATAAGGACGCCCTAATTGAAAAAAATCCACGATTTTCTCAATAATGTTGGTGTTATAGGAGAGTTATATAAATATTAGTGTTGCTAATTTTCTATCACAACTGACTGATTTTTGTGTGTGTGTGGGGGGGGGGGAGGGAGATAAGAAAATTAATAAAGAACATTCAATGTTAAAAAGCAAAAATGCATGTTATAATGGTTACGCTATAAAGAGGGGGTTAATTTTTTTCTATCCCTAATATAATACAAGTTCAATAGTTGCTTTTAATTGGTGCTATAATATTATCTATTAAACAAAGCGCAAACTTTGAAACTTTGGAATTCGTTTCTGTTATGCTTACTGGTAGCTTGAATTTTAAATAACTACATATTCGGGATCCATTGGTCAAAATCACATGGTTTGTACACTTCAGCACGAACGTCACCAACATCTCATGTGCTATTGCAATTAAATTACATTAATTATTAATTAATTTAATTATTTTTATTTTTAAATTACATTAATTGCATTTACATTTGCAATTGTAAGAGACAAAGAAATGCGATTTTGTAGTTTTAGGGGCAGCACCCCAAATTTATTAAAGTTTACCTCATCTCCAAAGGCTGCATGGCAATATCACCCACAACTAGAACAGGGGTATAACTTTGATGCTTTCCCGCGGTATACACCACGTATTAATGTAATGTCCACACTGAAATAATGTCACTTGCATCAAAGAGGGCATACATGAGTACGGTACTTGATGTATACTTGGTTCATACTTATATAACACTTTCCTATTTAAAGCTCTTTACAACAACTGATGAATGACCATTTTATTAAGTATAAAAAATATATACTACGTAATATTAACGTAACTGATTACTTTGATTAATTGATTATTTAATAAAAAACGCTTATAAAATAAATGTATGTTGATAATTCCGTTCATGTAATTCTCTTTATTAATTAACTACTCTATAGAATATTTAAATAATATGATGATGCGAAGGTTTTATTATCAAAACCTTTGATTTTTTTATAATAAATTTTTTGATGGACTTTAATTATTACGTGGCTGTCATGGTGTAATGAAACGCCGCTCACAAAGGTTTGTCACAATGTAACTCAATCGCAAACATCAAAAGTTTCACAATGAGGATTACAAAAAAAAAAAAAAAACATGAAATTATTTAATATACCTTGCTAAAAAAATAAAATAGGGAAAAAAAACTAATTCGGAAAAAAGCGGAGGTAAAAAAAAAAGTTACAGCGTGGCAGTAGCTATAGCAAGGAAAACAACAAAGTTCGCCTTTCTTTTTTTTTTTAACATTGTTTTAAAGGGACGTAATTCGAGTAATCACTATCACAATTCTTTTCCTTTTTACTTCTTTTTTTTTTCTTTATCATAAATAATTTTGTAAACTTTATTTTTACATCTAAAACTAAAGTAGTAAAAGATAAAATATATTATTATTTTCAGGTCAACAAAATCATCGTAAAAAAAATGAAGTGAATTTAACCATCTCCCCCAGATGATTCTTTTAAGTCACTCTTCTGAGGAGTTCTGAGGTAGTATTAGAAAGAATAAATAGTTTAAAGAAAAAAAAACTTCTCAATTTAGACTCTTAGCTGTTTGCAAGGGCTTAAAGCATCACGTGGTTCAGAGGCTTTAGAAAAAGATGGAAAAGCTACACGAAGATGATGAAGGAGTAAAAAATAATTCGAGAGAGAGAGAAAGAGAGAGAGGAAGGAAAAAAAAAAGAGAGCGCTTGTCCAAACAGAAAATTAATTTGTAGCATAGTTTAGTAACGCGACTGCGTCACCACACCGTACGTCTCCTAACTCCGCTGTCTCTTTTTGCCTCATTCCAATGGAAAGTCTCACGTTGGTTGGTTGGTTGGGTCGCCACTATACCGGAAACTGATGACAACCAAAACAGTAATGTGCTGTGCGTGTCGTCTTTTTAGTTGGCCAGTTGGCTATGTGTATGGTTTATAATATAACAGGGCAAAAGCTGAAGATATATTCAAGCTAACTATGTATTTAGGTAGTAGAAACATGGTTAACTTGCTTAACTTTTAGACAGTTACAAAATATATAGTGACACTTTACGAGTATAGGCCTAACTAAGTTTAAGCTTTTAATGACCTCAGGTGGTTAAGTTGCACAAGAAGAAAAAGAAGAAGATTCATGTTACTCAAGTTTATTAGCTAAGCTGTAACATGTTAGGGGAATAAAGGACTTGCGCGTTATTTATTATTGTATGATAATAATAAAAATATTATACTTTCATATAAATTATATACGAGAAAAAGTATTGAAAGGATTGATATCAGGCACAGATAATTAAAACAAACAAACAAAAAACAAAACACTAATACGTTGCGTAAATAAAAAATAAAAACACACATTGAATTTTCAATTAAAATATTTGAAATAAAAAGAGCTGTTTTAACTATATATAGTCGTTGAAAATGGTATTATACAATAATAAATTATTATATATTTTTTTTTAATATAAAGACAAAGCTATAAAGAGATTATAGACAGAGTGATGGGTGATGTATAATAATACTATACAGATGTACTATAGTACAATTTATAATGTTTCACTAATTTAGAATGCACTTTTATTTTTAAGCCTGCGAATGGGTTTTAGTCAATACCTTATTTTTGGGAGGACGGTACTCGATCATGCAATTTTATTCAGAGGGCTGAGATGGCTTAAGGTCATACAGGTAAACTTTGATAACACCTCCTATTTTTTTGTGTCTCCCCCCCCCCCCATTGTCAACAACCTCTTCTAAAAATGAAATGAAAATAAACATGCCAGTACATATTTGTATCTTTTCCTTGCAAAAATCCATGTCTGTAATGCGCTATATATAATTTTACAGGTAGGAGCTTTGTTATTCAGAGTAACATATATATATATATATATATATATATATATATATATATATAACGATTGGTTTTTATTTTCTGAAAAATTATTGCATTGAAATTTTAAATTGGCGTTAAAAACAATCAAGTGAAGCAGCCGACAGAAGTGTGAAGTGGCTTTACATTTTTTCTCCCTCCGTTTTTCTCTGTATTTCCTGGGATTTGCGCGCCATGCAAATAAGGAAACAGGGTTTGTGGCAGTCAAATTCAATGACGATGTCATCACCATGAAAAAATATTATCAACACAGAGGAAATATATATATTTCCTCTCCGTCTCTCTCTCTCTCCGTATCCCTCTAAGTAGCTTAAAATAAAGGTGTTTAATATTAAATGCAAATAGCACCCATATATTTTAACAAACCAACATAATTAACTATAATTATATACTTTTTGTACATATTATTATCTTATTTCAATTTCCCCTATATAGAATACTCGTTTAAAAAAAAGTAAATACAAAAATTATGCCCCATAATATTATAAGTTATTATAAACAATACATATTATATTAAACTGAAACTAATTGTTATATATTTTAATATAAATTGATGATAAAATAATAATGAATAATGAAACACACATGGTTATATTAATTATATCCTCTCTATTTTTTTTATTATTAAAGTTTATAATAAATTTTCTCATTTCAACATTAAAGCGTATATTTTACAATTTGATTTATGTGTTGGTTAGCCAGCATGCAGCCACCACCACTGTTGTTGTTTGTGCTTACGTGGCTGCATGTACAGTAGGACGTGTTAGCTGGCTCCAGCCAATTAGCAACGTTCATCTCCGGTAGTAAGCTGCTGGATTACATTGCTTCAGCCTATACCAGCCACGTTGCAGCAAAACCAGATAGACCAACACATTGTCTTAAACCAATCTCACGTTGCTCGTATTTACACGTAGACTAAAAAATTACCCCGCATAGTATTGTATGTGTGTGAAGGTAATTTAAGTAATTTACAGTGGTACTAAATAAACCTCTGGTGTTGTTAAGTTTTTAACTAGGAAAGACGTGCACAAAAAACACACGAGGATATTTTACTTGTTTTTTTTTATATAAAAATATCTTAACGAACAATTAAAAATAAAATGAAAAATAAAAACACTTTTTATGATTGATTTAAGAATGAAAAATTACATAGTTAAAGTTTACACAGTTAAAATTATAAATTTATAATATTAAAAGTGTTTGAAATGTGCATGAATAACGTATAGAAGATTTATAGAAGATTTTTTTTTACTTAAGTGATGTTTGGCCCGACAGCTATTATTATTACACATATAATAACCTTAAATACAATTTAGTAATATTACAACATAAATATGTTACACGCTTCACGATTCTTGCGCAGAAAGCGACTGTAAGCAAAATGATGTACAAGACCTTTTTATTTTTTTTATTTAATGTATCACATTGTTTGTCATTGTATTATACCGGTACTATATAACAGTTAAATAACTAGAATTGAAATTAGCAAGCCTTTAACATATTACTGACTGTATAAAGACAAATGTTATATCGGTTTCTTACAAACATAAAAACAAAGACCAAAATAGTGTACTGAAATGATATCCCCCTTATTTCTTTTATGTATTGTATATATATATATATAATAATATATATTTTTTTAAATATTCGTTCCACGTAAAAAAAAAAATATTATTATTGCTAGAACTTTGAAATGTTGTTTAAAAGTGTGAGGGACATCAAAACAAAACATAATCTTGTTTCGCAAGTGTAGCTGGAGCTATACGTATATAGCGACCGTTGGCTCCCTGCCTACCAGCAGTAGCAGCTAGCCTCCTCCTCCTTTGTGGTGCGTGCAAGCGTGCTGTCGTCGTGGCTTGTGCGCACCATCATTTTCATGCCGAACACGAAACTGCCACCGTCGCTGCTGATGCTTGCAACAAACTCCACCCACGTACTGAAAAAGTCAACTAACTCTTCTCCATGGCTATATAGCTTTGCTAACTTTGAACTTGCCACTCAAATGTCACGTGCAATGTAATATGTGCATGCTCTGTGTTCGAAGGTGCTCAACTTTTAGTACTCAACTTGTTCTACCACATTGCGTTAGCTCACTTTGAACAAGCTATAAGAAAACAAAAAGTTTCTATTCAGTATCTCGAATGCATCAAACATTTTTTTAATCAGATTTACTTTACATTAATGTATAATTTAAGTTTTAGTGTTTATTTCTTGTTCAAAAACTTTTAATTGCATTGAAACCACCAAATTAAGTGTTAATGTTACCATTCTTAGCAAATTGTAAATCGTTCCCATCTTTTCAGTGTACCTAAATAAATAAAAATATAATTAAATGCTATTTTTTTTTTCAAAAAATAAAAAAAATAAAAATAAAGCAACATATTGAACAATAAAATTTTATATTTACAATCAGAAAATAATGAGCAAAGGCCGCCAATGCTGACAGCATTAATCCTTAATAACACTTGAAAGTTGAAATTAATGCGAGTCTGATTCTTCACCGTGACTTTGCCTTATTGTTCTATTGTTTTAAAGCAATAAATGCAATAATTAAAGTCATTCGGAGTTGTCTATGTCAGAGGAAACGTCCGCAGTCATTTACACGAAAAATTAAATTCACGTCACAGACGATGCAAGCAGTGCCTGATCGCCATGAATAAAAATAGAGAGGGACGCGCGACCATTCAGGAGGTCAAACCCCTAGAGCCCATCGTTGTCTGCACCACTAGTTGAATAAGTGTGAGGGAATATTCCTTCTGATCATACCCCTAAGTGACAGCCACGGTGCACCAATCATGTGAGGAACTGCCAGGACGCTAAAATGTAATCTCGAGAGGGTCCAGTTTCATTGTTATTGACCTTACTTTTATTCCAGCTTTTATATGATTTATTATTATTATTTGCCTTCAAATCAAGACATGATCAAATCATGATAATCTCAAGAGAATTTTTTTGAACGTATAGGTAACATAATATTTCCTTGCATTTTCCTATTTTTAATAACTTTTCTAAATCATTACTATTAATTATTATAGCTAGTTGGACTTTTTTTTTCAGTAAAATCAATATAGATTTAGTAATTAGGTAATTACAATAAATTTTAAACTTTTGTAGTAGTTATATACCAAAATTGTTCCATGAATTCGTGCACTATCCTGAGCATATAAATAACAGGTGAGATTATTATATTTATTAGGTAACGAACATGTATTGAAATTGTTCTAAAATAAGTTTCCGTTCCTATATAGAGATAACATTATATATAGACTCTCTGGCAACTGTTACAAACTTACTGCTGCATGAGAATATAATATTGTATGATTTCCTTTAAGTACACTTTTGGTATATAATTTCAATTGATATACTTATTAAGGAAAGGTAGAAACTTGAGTGAGAGTGGTCGTGTCCCGCCTGCAGTATTTGACACCTTATGTTGGTGCTTGTGTTTCAGACAGCGACGACAGCGAGAACGAGGGAGGTCTAGGTAACGTGACTCGCGTTGTAATGAGGCCACCTGGACACAGCGGCAAGGCGAAACGTGGACACTTATGCTTCGATGCATCCTTTGAAACAGGTACAGTCATGCTAATTCTATATACAGTGTTAGTTACGATCTAATTTCAAACAAATTTTCATGCCACTAATACAAATGAATTTATTATATATATAATTATTATATATTTTTTTAAAAATCTGTATTTAAAATTACAAAGAGCGCTGTAGTATCTCAAATTTAATTTATCAAGTTTGATGTAATACTATGATTTTTATTAATATTGAAATGAACATTTTGTTTGTAATTGCTTTCGCTTGAATGAACAGAAAGAAAATACAAAAAAAAAGTTAGTTTATTACTTTTGATTAAAACAGTACGAGTTGTAAAATAATGAATTCTTACAATGTCTGGCGATGTTGATTAACTTATGTGCCAGTAAAAATAGTAAAACACGGTGTATTGGTATATAATGCTGACAAAAGACTTCACTTCTTTTGTAAATTTTTTTTTACTTATTTATTTCATACAATGTTAGCTCACTATGCCATGTTAGACTTAACAAAAGTACTGCTGTAACAGAGGACATCTTCATACAACAGGAATAATAGTTCGTGACGTCTTGAGATATTTAGTAAAATGATTCTACTTTTAATAAATAATGCAGCATCAAAGATTAGATACCCAAAAGGACTCAAGTATATAATAATGTATAACTCATGGCGAAGCTTGGCTGTAAGTAATTTTATTAGCTGCAAGAGTGCACTGCATGCATCCCTTGCTCTACAGGTCCCCAAACTTGTTGGTCCAGAACTGGATAGCTTATAGATAAGGCAGGCAGCCAGATGTCAATCTTTTACACTGGCCGTCATATTCATTTCACCTTTCACCGCTCGGCAGCATTTCGGCTCGTATCAGCCAATGATGCCCTTCGTTTCAAACCGGCTGCTAATGACTGAGGGCGTTACAAACACGACGAAAACCTTAGGTGAATTTTAGCTGCACTGTAGTGTATAACGACGTTTTGTTCAGAATGTTTTAATGTTATTTAAATAATATTATTTTATAAATTTTAATTGAATAAAATCATAAAATCACAGCCTCAGAGTGAAATTTAGTCCAAGGGTTAATATATTAGAGTTAGACAGTTGCAAAAAGGAAAAGTTATATATATATATTTTTCTCCGATGCTCGTCTTTTTCTGATCTGTTGAGTTTGTAAGTTCGTTCTAATAGTGTGCTCGATGAATATAACACTTTCCTGTAAACGTAAATACAGGCAGTACAGAAGTACAGATTTATAATTTAATTAATTCATTGTGTTTTTAGTAAAATAGTTTTATAATAAAGAAATAATTAATAAAAAAAATTGCAGAAATATGTTTTTAGTTTTTACATAAAATTGATTCTTTCAATCAAAAAGTTCTTCACTGATAATTTCCAGAAGAAAATTAATAGTATAATTTAACACATTCCTTTTATGCTTAAATAATACCCCACCAAAGAAAAAAAATGTAAATATGCAAGGTTTGGGGGGGAGGGGGGTATTCAAGTACCACTATTTAAAAATTTGCGAATAAAATTAAATAAGAAATTCACAGGTATGCGTAAGACTTGATGCGTAACTTAATACAAATTCTCTAGTGATGATATATTTGAAGACACGCTTGATAAATAATATATTGTGGAAATTGCAGTGTATAATGTATATAATATATTATTAAATTATTATGATCGTGTATACAGTACAGTACGAATGGACTGTACACTATAGTTATACAAAAATAATTCTATATGTTATGAACTTAATTCTATTGTAGAACTTGTTTGTATAGTTGAAGCGCAACCCCCTCTAATTTCACCCGTTATTTGCGTTCTAATTAACAATTTCTTTGATTTCAAGGAGCATCTTCACACTAAGACGATGGTAGTACCTTTAAGAAAACATCTGCAGTGGAATGGTGGAATATTTTTTGAAGGTGTGAGTACATACAAGTACGAGCACGTTTTATCATGCAGCAATGTGTAGCTGCTTGGGTAACTTCACGTCCCTTCGCCGCCGAGTCGTGATGAAGCAATTACAGCTAATTTAAATATCAGTGTAAATTATAAAATGATTACATCACGTACACTAATAATAAAATTTATAACGGATAAATATTTAATCAAATCATTAATTATATATCTGATATGATTAAATTATTGTTGAAAATTATTCATAGTAAAAAGTAATCAAATAAAACTTGATAATTTCATTAGTTTTTGAATAATTTGGAATGTGCGCAGCGTTAATATAGTTGCACAAACTGGTTGCGAATACAAAGTACGAAAATGGTTATACAATTGAATAATTACACACACCCAAAAGATGTGTCTACATTATTACATTTTTTTTTAAATATGAGTGTTTTTTTTAAAGCTTAAATACAGTATTTTGAGATTAACAGTATTAGGCCATCTCTTGTAGTCATATTTGAAAAGTTTCTTATATATGGTATAATAGAAGTTTTATAAAGTGTCTTGTTATTGGCCTGAAATTGTTACGTTTTGATCATACCAACGAATTGAAATTGAAAATTTAACTAGAAATATTAATATAAAGATGTAACACATGAACCAATAACATACTGACATTTATAAATTGTTGAATGAATTATTGCTTTGTATCAAACTTCTTATCGTTTTATAATCGACATAACATTGAATACATATGTTTGTTTTATTGCATGCATATTTACATATATATATATATATATATATATATATATATATATATATATATATATATATATAAAAGTTTCACAAAGAGGTGGACAAATTTAGGATTTAACTCGAGGTCCTCTATCCAAATATGCAGTACACATTTATTTTTTTATTTAAGGTGATTATTTTTAAGAAAAAATATATAACATTCACCCACAAAAATTAAATGAACAAATTTTACAATGTGTACAGATTATTGTGAATACATTTTTTTTTAAATGCTAGATTAGCCTATTCATAAACGGGATTAGCTATCAGTGAAACGTAATGGCATCACCTACTCTAGCGAACATGTCAAGGGATTTATAATGAATAATGACACTGCATGCATACTGACCGGCCAATGTATGTACAAAACATGTAACAGTAATGCAGCAAATGTAAGCACTCATGGATGAATGTACAGCAAAAATCATTTTTTTTATTTGTTTATTTTTTTTTTACAGAAATTCAAAATGTTTCTCTACATATTATTGCACAAAATTTGATGTACACTCGTCGCCTTAGAAAGTTTCCTTTTGCGGCCTTGTTAATCACCATGTCTTGTATTATTTTTATAGTGAAAATATGAATATTGAAAATCTTAGCTCAATAATTTCTGGTTAACTATATAATATTATTTTGTTATAAAATAAGAAAGATATCATTATATTAAAATTAAATTTTTACTTAAGCTTTAAATATGAACTTTAATTAAAATTAGACTTGCAGTAATCATTCATGCAATATATTATATATTTTTTTCTTTTTTAAATAAGAAAAAAAAAATAAAATATTTGAAAGTTTTGAGAAGCTGGTGTGTTCCGTTTCAGAATATCACATGAAAGTGGTGCATGCATGCTATCTCATTCTACTAGACGCACGGGGGCTTTTGTTAAAGCACCCCTACCTTATATATGCCCGCCTAGCTACTTGTGCTCTGCTATCTTTCACACAGGCAGCACTAAAGAAAGAAGCGGGTGGGACAAGCAGCCTCATTTTCTTCGCTCACAAAAAAAATATGTATATATTCAGTGCACCTTTTCACCTATCACCTTCGTACATTACACCAGTGTAGGGGTAATAACAGCGGTGGTGGTGGCCATAATTTGGGGAGGTTTCACTCCGACGGCTATATGGGGTGGAGTATGCAGAGAGCAGAAACTGCGCGAACATCTCTCCATCTGCCTCGCACACAGTTCAGCTCCAAAGCTTTTTTTTTAGAAGAAAATAGCTATCATTTATAACTTTTTAATAATATTGCGTAAACACTATTATATATACATATACATATTCTTTACATATAAATGATACTGTATTATATTATAGCTATATCGATTAGAGTATTTCTATATAAAATAAGTTTTTACCTTGTAATTTGAAAAGTTCAACGTAATTAACATATAAATAATTTAATTTGCAAAATTGATGTAATTATAGATAATATTAAATATTTTTAAAAAACAGACAGTTATGCATTTTTTTTTTAAATGATAATTTGATTATTTTTTTATTCATTAATAAAAGGAAAAGTAATATATTTTTTTAAATCGTATTTTTATGTGCAGCGATTACGTAGGAATTAGGAAATTTTTAGAAAAAATCATCAGCACGACCATTAAAGCATTATTATCAGGAGTAGATCAAGGATCGAATATCCTATACAAATTTTAATGAACACTCACCCTTTTATTTCAGCATTCAATTATCACAATACTTTTCCATGGCATATATAAGTATTTAAAATTTTAATTAATATAAATATGAATAAGTGGATGAATTGAAAAGAGGGGAATTAAAGGGGTTACAATAATACAATAAAAATTAAGTAAAACAAACTCAAAATTAGCTGTGTTCTACTCTCCATAGCTCATTATCGTCATATTATTATATACATACATGAACGATTTCAAGTGTGGTTATCTCGAGAAGTGATGCCACCACTCGAAATGGTTCCACAAACAATCGGGCTTATTATAATATAAAGTTCCCAAATTTCAACAACACACGGACTTTGTACATAGCGAATGGTGTAGTGTTACAATACTGTTTTCCAATTTTAGACCGTAAATCTCTTCGTAAACACACAATCAGATATGATAATCGATTATATGATTTTCCTTATTTCACCTGTACAGATGGTTCATCTGATTCATGAATTGATTACGCATTCACGAACAGACCTTATGACATATTACCACCTCTTAAATTATTAATGATATGCTTAGTCAAATTTAATGTTTATGTTTTATTTTATACACAATACGAATTTTAAACTAAGCATAATATATTAATTGATATTGCACACTGAATTGACATGTTTTCTGATATTAAAAATTGCTTAGTTCGTTTTTTTTTACAATTACAATACATAATTTATTAAATTTTTACACACATTATTATTATTTTTAATAATAATTGTTATGAAATTATTTTAGAATATAAATTGTTCCAGCAATGCTTTTTTTTTTAATGGCATCAATTTTGTTTAGCGAGCAAATGAAAATTAACTTTTTACTGTCATGTCAATAGGAGATCGTAAACATTTATTTGGGAGCAATGAAATGTTTCCCAAGAGAGGAAAAAAATAATCAATACATTTTCTCATACACGATTACACACGTAAATTTAACAAAAATGATAGCGATAAAATACACAAAACAGTATACAATTACAAAACTTTATTATGCATAGTAAATAACTAAATGCGGTATATATATACAACTCAGACGGACCCCTGCTTGTTTTTGTTGGCCCTGCAGCTCAAAGTCACAAAGAGATGCAGATTTGCAATTTTGAGGGAGAAGAGAACTCCCTAAAAAGATTAAACAGAAGAGGGGAAAAGGAGTAAAGGGGTGTTCCAAGGTGCACGTATCTATTAGCTTTTGTTGTATTGCAATTGCATTTTAAAAGTGAAAAAAGTTAAAAAAAAATAATAAAAAATAAATATATTATATTAAATTATTGTATAAAAATAAATAATATTTCAATTTTTTAATATTTTTAACTGCACTGCATTAATTCAATAATTTAATTTTTAATACAATACATATTATGTAAAATTAAGCACAAAATCCGAGAAAATGTTAGACTTTTATGGAGGTAATCTCAAAGTTTTAGACATTATGATGGGAGGATGAGGAGAGCAATCGAGTCGCTTTTAGGGTTGTGCATGGGGGTGGTGGATACTCGTCGTTCATTTTGTACGTTCATTCGTTCGTACTATCCGTTACGTTCAGCTCTCACATAGTTGGGAGTAATCCTCTCTCTCCATATATATAAATATATCTTCCCCTCTCGCAATTCCTGTCTGTCTGTCTCTCTCTGAATACCGTACAAGAGCGATATTGTTCGCGAACCGATGATGAAGCAACAGCAACGGTGAAGCTGCTTGCATGGTTTACTTGCTCGATCCTCTAGTGGTGCCACAAGTGAGCCGCCTGCTATACTGCTCGTTCGCTGCTTAGAACTGCTGCCTTCACTCAAGACCGTAGATATACCAACCCTATCGTTCTCCCTTGGCTCTCCGTCCGTCTCAACCCTTAGTTCTGCATGCCATTCTGTAGTTGATATAGAGAAACTGTATAGAGATTTAGACACATACATATAAAGATGGACTCAAGCTGGTTCCATCATCCCATAACTAGCAAGCACTAGTATATTTTCCCTGTAGAATAAAAGGTACGTACTGACCATACTAGTATATATACTGTATAGTGAGTCATCATACCAACCAGATATATATATATATATATATATATCTATATACACAAATAAAAATCAGCTATAAAAGTTTGCAATGAAACGAGTGAGCAAACACGCTGGAGTATACAGTATTATAAAAAGTATCTCTACTTACAAACCATAACTTTATTGAACAATCAATTTCAAACCGGAACAATTTTAGCCATGAAGAATAAATATTAATAATAATGCAATAATTCAAAGAATAAAATTAATTATGATAAAATACCAAAATTAATATACTTTTTTTTTTAATTATGTGTCAGTTGCACGACATATTTAATTTAAATTTATTTTTATGACTTAAAAATTTGTATTAAATTAATTAAATGTAATATATTTCTTGATAAAAATGTTAATAAACTATTTCAGTTAAAGTCTTGTCATATCACCCCGCCATCAGGTGACTTATGCAGCACTTATTAAAATATTTTGGCAGCTTTTTCAATGTGCTTGAAAATGTCAAATTTGCCCCAGTTACTTTCATCCAAGTCATCCAACTATTTCTCCAACTTGATGATGGAAAAGTTGCCTAACACTCCAGGATGAGACAATTCTTGAAATCAAATTGTAGTAGTAAATAATAGAAAAAAATAAATATTATTTTTAATTTAATTTTTACATTTACATGAATAATGTAAAAAATTTATTGATTAATTATTATTACACTAAAGAGAAGTCTTCTATGCACGCGGTATTTTAAGATAATATGGTGAATCTGTCATCTCTATGCTGCATGATATAAGCCGAGTCAGCAATTAGTGCCGCCACACACTTCTGTATAATTGGTGTCATTCCCTCTCCCTAGCTGACTGCCACAGTTGCCATGCAGTAGGCAGTAGTAGGCTCTCTTTGCATGCCTCGCGGGACTCTTGCATGCATGTTATGTGTTGCGGTGACGGGGAGGCGGGCATGGCAGGAGACACGAGTGAAATATATATAATATCATAAGCCACTACTGCATCATACAAATCAAGCTGTGAAATTTAGCTACATGAAAAGTGGGGCGCTCTGTACTAGCTCCTCATGGTTTATTATACAGTATAGTACTTTATAATATAGTCTGTGTATGTACATATAATATATTTATAACAAAAAAATAAATTTTCACAGTTGTATATATTATATATTCTTTTTCTAATATTGAATTTTTTCTATTTACTTTACTATAATATATATATATATTAAAGCTATATATACAAACTTTTCAATTTTCACACTTGCTCGTGAAAAGTTTACAGAAGTTTATATTTCACGACAATTTTATTGATTTTTCACACATACCAAGTTTTATATATATGCATATATATATATATATATATATATATATATATATATATATATATATATATATACACACAAATACATAAAATGTATGGAGAGAACAAGTTGAAATAAAATATCTAACTAAATTGAACTTTTCAATATACATAAATTTTTTACTGCTATATATATACGATTGATTACTACAGTAACTTTCTAATAAGTCATTCTCCTTAATGTAATAAATTTAAACTTCTATAAAAATATAATAAGCTTTTATGTAGACAAGTTTTCAATTATGCAAACAGTTTCTCTTATAATTATTATCGTTAATTCTTATTGCTTTCATATTTGACTTTTTGGTTCAAATAACAAAAAAAAAAGCGTATCAATGAATAACTTTCACTTTGAAAATTTAAATTTCATTACAGTTAATCACACCCCCTTCTCGTCGTCAGGTAAGCGGCAAGTTAAGCTTGACCAACTTATCTTCAATTTTCAAATTTATTGTCGTCCTATAAAGCAGCTTCACTGGGAATCGAATGAAATATTGAAGCATACGGATAACAAACTAACTCAAGTTCCCGAATACGGATAAAAAAAAATCGCTTTTGTTCACCTTTAAATGAGGAAAGGTGGAAACTTAGGATGGTCGTACCCCGCATTTATAAGAATAAGCTACAAAATTATATGCAACTCATGCAATGTATTCAGTCTAGACTCTAGAGTCTACATTAACATGGTATATAAGAGTGCAAACAAGAAAAAATAAATAAATAAAAAACATAGCAAAAGTTTAAAAATACAATACAAATCATATAAAGCAAAATAAACTAGAAAGTTGAGTCGGGTACAATTATTTAGATTCAAATTTGTAAACAAAAAATTCAACTCAGAATATTTCATTTATAAATATTTAAATTTTCTGTCATATTCTATAACATGGCTTTGACTACCATCAGCCTCATTCTAACTCTGGATTTGACTTAACATGCATCAAGGGTCTAATATTTATTAGCATATTCTATATTATAAAAAGTATTATATATTAAAACTAAATTTATTCGTTACACACACACACACGTATGCTATTTAATGTATCTGCAGTATTAAATTCATAAATATAAAGAGTTATAAAAGTTGCTAAACATTTACAACAACAACAAAAAATTGTCAGTAATGGCATCTCGATTCTGTACCAAAGTGCGTGTGCCTCATAGAATAGTCAAGTAGGTTGTTTGGGCTGTAGCGTTGATGCAAAAATCTGTGCTTGAGGCGAGAATGCCTGCTTGCTTGGTGGTTACTGAAGACCCCACAAGCCCTTAGGTCATTTCACACATGCCCCTCTCCCTAAGGTACAAAAAAAAGAGGCCTCTACCACTCCTTTTTTTTTCTTTTTCTCTTTTCTTTTTTTCCCAAGTGCTTGCTGGTGATAGGCGAGACTGTCCGTTTGAAACGGCTGCTGGTGTTGGAGAAGGAGTGGCGTCACGCATGCAGAGTGTGGTGGTGATGTGGCCTCGAGGCGATGGCGTATTAGCGAGACCTCAGCTGAACCAAACTGTGTCACCACGCTTCATAACACTGCAGTGAAATTAAGTTAGTCAACAACAAATTGAATTTTCACTTGATATAAAATTATAAATTGGCAGATCTGATAAAAATCTCATCAGTGGTCAAGATACATGTAACCTTGACATGCTGACATGGATTTGTAATAATTAACTTTAATACAGAAATTATATTTTTTTTATTAAATAATTTTTAAACACGGTATAACATCATTTATACTATAAATATATAATATTTTCATATTCTGCTGCATATATCTCATTATACAATATAAAATAAAATGGAGATGAGTTTATAATTGAATTCAATGTTCAATGGTATTAACAATAAGACACCGTTGAAGTAACTTGAAATGGATGCTCTAGTTTTATTTATTTATTTATTTATTTATTTATTTATTTATTTATTTATTTATTTATTTATTTATTTATTTATTTATTTATTTATTTATTTATTTATTTATTTATTTATTTATTTATTTATTTATTTATTTATTTATTTATTTATTTATTTATTTATTTATTTATTTATTTATTTATTTATTTATTTATTTATTTATTTATTTATTTATTTATGTATTTATTTATTTATTATATTTTCCTTCGAACAAGATACAAAAAAAGTTGAACAAAGGTAGGAAACCCAAGAGAATCCAATAAGGATTATTGTTATACAGTATCATACTAGTAACTAGTATGTCAAGTATGTTTTTTTTTTAAACAATCTGGCATAACGAAAACATTTTTTTTAATGTGACAATTATTTTTGTAAAGCTTTTACTTTTTCTTTTTTACATTCATAAAATAAACTATGAAATATTAAAATATAAAATATAACAACGATTACAAAATAATATTTTATAATTATGAAAATAATAAAAACAAACAAAGAAAAAAAAAACACGTTCGAATTGCGATAATTTTTATATTTTTTAATATAATTTTGTGTTGTTTAATTAAATACTGTCAGTGACGATAACGCATCACCACAGCCTAGTTGAGCCCCGAAATGATGCTGTTAGCTGAATGATACAGGGCTATATATATGCGGTGCCAATATTTGAGGGAAGTACGTGGGAAGGGTGGGGTAACTATATCAAAATGCAAATAAAGCGTACGGTGTGGCGGCAGGCAGGCGAAGAGAGGAGTTCCTTCCATCCCTCAGCCTCATGCTCTGTATTACATAGCTAGCTGAACCAACCTAACGCATGTTTATTGTATGAGCAGCAGCTAGGGTCGCATCTATATCATCTATATATGACGTACATATGCCTTCTGTACGTTTTCCCCACCTCACCCATCTCTTTCTTTTTCAAGACTCTGTCTCTCTTTCAAGTCACAAACACAAATTTCTATATTTTTGTTCGTCCAATTCCAAGTAAATTTGTGGATTTGTGCAAAATAAATAATAAATGCATATATTAATAACAGGTGCAGGTACACACACTAAATTTTTAGATGCTGAATTGTTTTTCAGTACTTTTTGTCAGTACAAAATTGCTCCAGTCAGTACAAAATTTTCCAGTTTCGTCTTACATCCAGCACTTTTTACCTATAAAACACTTATTCCAAGTACAAATTTGGTACTGAAAAAAGAGAGTAAAAAAAAGTACAAAATATTGACTCTCTTTTTTCAGTACCAAATTTGTACTTGGATTAAGTGTTTTATAGGTCAAAAGTGCTGGATGTAAGACGAAATTGGAACAATTTTGTACTGACATAAAGTACTGAAACCAGTTCAGCATCTAAAAATTTAGTGTGCAAATAAAGTATTTTTCGTGGGTTAAACACGTCCAAAGAGTAAGATAAATAATACACAATAACTACAAATTTCACTGCAAAAAGGCTTTAACACAGCAGTAACAATTATTAAGGAGAACCATTGTCAATTCTACCAATTCTACTCTTAGGAGGTACTCTAGTTTTATTTAGATTTCTGGTAAACAATATGAATGTATTTTCTAAAAATGAAATATTTCATCAACATTATTATTTTTTACAAACTGACACATTCTAAAGCAAACATAATATATACATTGTTATGCAAATATCAATACTGCATTATTACCCATCATAACAATAATGAACACATTCATAACAAAAGTAACGAATATCACTTACATGACTCGTAAAATGTTACTATATTATATACTAAATTACTGCATGGAAGTTATAATTTATATAATATTTCAACTATTCACTATAAATATAATTATATATAATATATAGCGAATGTATTGTACAGTACGCCGCGGCGAAAGTGGCTTCCTCAACAATACACTTTGCATTGTTGAGGAAGCCACTTTCACCGTGGCGTACTGTACATTGTTGATAGAGATATACTGTCAATTATTGTTAATAAACACAATTTAATTTATTTTAATGACTATATATAGAGTTGTGTATATATTATATACAGTACCTTGTTGCATTACTGATTCGACTCAAGTTTGAAATTATATACAATAATTATTGAAACTATAATACAGTACAGACAACGTTTCAAACCTTATGCATGCATGCACTATATTTTTCTACTTTGATAAAACAGTATGCTAGTAAATAATTATAGAGTCGTTTGCTGTTTTGTTTACGAGGGAAAATAGCATAGCAGGTATATGGACGGTCAGGAGGGTAGAAAAGAGAAAGTGGAGGTCCAACTACTATACTATGGCATTAGATAGGAGAAATGACGAAAAAAAATTAAATAAAATAGTTTTGATTGTTCTATAATGATGCGATTTTTTTATGCTATCTATCATTTATTGGTGTATTTTTACAATTTTTTAAACCTGATTTATTTTGTTTAATAAAGTGAAAAAAGTCAATATGTAATTTGTTTATATACTATTCTGTGCATTCTGGTCCTCCATAGGGCAGCCTAACTTACAGGGGCATGATGTCAGCGCAATCAACTCTATTTAGTGTTGCATATATTTGTTTTAATATTATTCTAGAAGTTCTAAAATAACTTCTAAAATTTATAAATATGAATCCAAATCATCAAGACAAATTGTTTTTATATAATTAATAATAATGAATTATAATTATTAATTAATAAAAATATAACTTTTATTGGTCTGAGTTTGAGGTTGTAGTAATTTATTTTTAACTGTTCTATACGTTATAAATGTATTGAGTGAAATAAGTAAATAAATAAATAAATAAATAAATAAATAAATAAATAAATAAATAAATAAATAAATAAATAAATAAATAAATAAATAAATAAATAAATAAATAAATAAATAAATAAATAAATAAATAAATAAATAAATAAATAAATAAATAAATAAATAAATAAATAAATAAATAATGTTTATTTGTTTTTTATCTTTAAAAAATAAGAACAAGAATATTCTCCAATTAATTCTTACACACTATAATAGCGTGAAGTACCTTCAACTTTGTTAATATCTTTTAACTTAATTCTTCTTTTTTGCCGTAAAACTCAAAAATGATTTTATTTTTTTTTTGCAATATTATATTAAGTTACATAAAATAACACGTTGAGCACCGGGCGAGTAAAGTCAATTAATAATTTTCTGGAGGCAGCTTCAGCAGCAAAGGCAATTCACAAACTTATGCTATGTAACTTATTTTTGTTGCTTTAATTTGAAAGTTTATTACTGTACATAATTCTATATTGAAACATTTTCTATACTTCACTAATTTACAATAAATATAATTTAATTTATGTTTAAATTTAATATAAACTTCAATTTAGACTGAATGAAACAAATTATTATTAAATGAAATGCAAATTAAACTAAAATTTATTATATTTTAAAAGCATATTTGAATATGATTTTTCCACCCTAATTTGTATTACCTTTCTTCATATATTATATAAAAAGTATATAAAACTCTGCTTCTCTTAAGGTTTCATTAACATCTAACAATAAGTTAAAACCGGTGAAAACAAACAAACAAGCTTTAAAAGCAATATATGCAAATTCATGAAATTTTTTTTGCTTTTGTCAAACAGTTGCCATGAGTTCTTGGCCTGGTTGATTCCTGGAGGAAAAATTATCTTTACTCCAAAGAAATACACTTAAACGAGTCATTGCTTTCGTTGTTTTCAAAATAACGATACAAATTTAGTACATATATATTATTATTTTTTTTAAATTAACTGCCAATCTTTAGTGATGGTCGCTGGAGGCAAGCCTATACGTGAGCACCAGCCGTTTGGAGAACGTGTGACTCGGTCAACGCTGAGCTTCATTTACGAAACGACGCTGTAAATCAATGTTGAACGCAAAATATTACGTAATTATAGTATCCCCTTTGTGTTATTTATTTATTAAATCATTTCACTTCTGCATTTTATACCATTGATGTGAAATGTCAAACATAAAAAATAAATAAAACAAATTGTAAATGTGTACGTATTGGTACAAGAACTGAATAACTTGTTACATGAAAGTATGCAGAAGCGAGCTGAGACAAACAAAAAGCATTTATATATTTTATATTTTTAAAGGTATTATATAAGAAAGGAGAGAAGGACTTGCAGAACACATTTTTGCTTGACGTTATGTCAACAGCCGCAAGCAGTGCATTGTACATAGACGGTAGGCGAGTAAAAAGTGACCTTCGCTCTACTTCCGTGCGACAGCGTACGACTTGAAACAGGTTGTTTTGACGAGTGGTCTTCCCTGGAATGCAAAGGTGCAATTGCGATGTTAATGCATCGGTAAGAACGTCCCAAGAAAAATTTTATGAAAAAAATTAAGTCGCTTCTCTGCCTTCTCACAACAAGATCTTTCAAACCCAGCGCGGACAATAGAGTCGCGCTATGCATGTTACGAAGCCGATACACTCGGCGACGTACGATATGACAGAAAAATGAAGTGACCCTATTGAGTAAGTTAAGATTTGAGTATTATTATTTATTATGTACAATCGTATGTTTCTCTTCATCGTACTTTTATTAAATCAACATTTTATAGTCATATATTATATATATATATATATATATATATATATATATATATATATATATATATATATATATATATATATATACGTCTTTTGCTGTTGTGGTGGTGACTCCGACCGCAGGCTGTGCTAATTTTACTTGTAGATCTGTAGATGCAGTTCGTTCTGCACTTAGTTGCTTGTAAAATTGCAATATAAGCAATTGTTATTAGTAAATATTTTCTTCTCAACGTGAAACTTTAAAAGCAAAATGTTTATACAACTTTCTAAACTAACCGAATACCATGTTTTGAGATTTCAGAGATTCGATTTTGACTTTTGAGCGTTGATGACCGACTTCATATAGATCACGTTTTATCTTCAATAATCGAATATCTGAAAGAATGTGTTTTCAAATTTACATTTTTCTACCTTGTCACAGTAATAATAATAATTGTCAAGGAAATTACGCAAGCTACAACTTGATTCAAAATTATCAAATCGCCGGCTTGGTTAAAAACATGTTATTTTTTTTTTAAATGTCATCGTCCCTATAGATAATTTAGATGGTACTTGATTTTGTTTAAATTTAAATTTTAGATTTAATATCATATATTTCACTCTATTGGTATCATCCCCCAATACTAATTATTTATCTCCGTGTAATCTTAATTATGAATGCAATGACTTTTGCAGTAACACTACATGAGGATCCCCGCGTGACTTTTTAAATCAGCGAATAAAAAAATAAGTCTTTCAACTTAAACATAAATTTAATTAATACTGATAATATAAAATTAATTCATAACACTAACAAGTGATATTTTCATATTAAGTACAAAATAATAAACAAAATACTAATTAAAATATTTTATCAACATTGATAATTTAAAAACTGACGTTAATAAATAATTAATAACACATTTACATAATAACAATTTAAATTAAAGTAAATTGCTTTATCGTCACATATTATGTAAATCTGCACACGCTTAGAGAAATTTGTTTGTTGTTTTATAATTAACATGAAAGTAAAAAGTTGGCTGGAAATATAATGGAGTATTGTCCTCAAATTTTTTTATTGCAGAAATGGATAGAGGGTGCAAAGTTATGCTACCCTGATTTTTTTCAGATTTTTTAAAGCCCGGGAACTATTTTTAAAAAATTATTGAAAGTTATTTTTGTGACGTCACGAGACGCCGCTTCTTAAGAAAAGATAGGGCTTGTCGCCGCGTGACGTCACAAAAGGGACTTTCAATAATTTTTTAAAAATACTTCCCGGGCTCTAAAAAATCTGAAAAAAATCAGGGTAGCATAACTTTGCACGCTCTATCCATTTCTGCAATAAAAAAAATGAGGACAATACTCCATTATTATTGTTTTTACTCCCTTGTAATTAAAAACAAGTATTATACGATTGAAAAAGAAAACATTAATAAACATGTTACATCACTTTTCATTTGCATATAGTATATATTGAAACTCATTAATTAAGGTATTTTTTATATTTTATTACTCGTTGCAGTTATTAATATTTTGATGTGATTTTTTTACGGCAATTTTGTAAGCTTTTCACACAATAATAATTCAAATAATTGTATGGGTGATATCAGGACTTAAGTTTAATTTAGTTTAATTGGTGCCTTATACAGTGACCCTTGAAATACATTAATAAGTTGCAGGCATGCAATTCTGATCCACATGCATATATTTTTATGTATAGAAAAATTAAAAAAAAAAATCATTTATCTGTATTAACAAAAGAATTAAACATAGAAATTTATCCTGTGTTAAATCGTTTATTAAACTAGTCCTAACTATATTTATATGTTTTTTTTTTTTTTTTTTTGTTAATAATCTTTGTTTGTTTCTCAGATAATCTCAGACACAAGTTAAGGCTAATTATTGAAACATTGCATGTACATGCGCTTCCACCATGGGTTGTTCCGTTATTTGTAACAAAGTGTGTATATTATGTCATTGCTTTTTTTTTTTTTCTCCAGCGGATGTCAATAGGTTTT
Organism: Siphlonurus alternatus; assembly: GCA_949825025.1. Taxonomy (NCBI): domain Eukaryota; kingdom Metazoa; phylum Arthropoda; class Insecta; order Ephemeroptera; family Siphlonuridae; genus Siphlonurus; species Siphlonurus alternatus. The sequence goes on along the minus strand of OX463788.1, from coordinate 58,210,064 downwards.
ATGATATAGCGATAGAGAGAACTCTCTCGTTAGTCGTTATGCAACGAATGCTGGCTGGTATTCAAATTTTACAGTGCATGATGCTGCACAGAAGATGACGTTGCTCAGTTAACACAATGCATGTGTGTCCATTTAAACGTATGATCCTAGCAGAGTTTTATAATATTCATTCACAACAGTCACAACCCTATATCGTTGCTTCAGAATGCAAGTCAGATAACTATTATACATAAATATTCACACTACAATGACCTCTTAACCTCTTATGCTCATGGTATTTAAGATTTTTTTTTTTTATAAAAATTTTGTGTTTTCTGACTTGCATTCTGAGGCGATGATATATTATTATTTAAAGAAAAGGTTTAAAATACCTGAATTAGTTTTCATGGCAGATAACAGGCGCCAACTTATTAAAATGATTTCCCTTTTATGCGCACAATGATTATCGAGTATACAGCATACAAATGAGCCAAATAAATAAATTTTACATACATTTTATAAGTTTACTTAAGGTAGAGATAACGCCGAACAGCTGATCGACGTAATGCCCTTTGATTAACATGTAAACCTTAGCAAATTGACAAAAATTCTGAATTTTTTTTGAGAGGCAGATATTAGTGCCTAAAAGCCATAGAAAAAATTTCAAAACGATTTAACGAGCTGATTTTTTTTAATTAATTTTTTTAATTTTCAGCATAGGGCTTTCCCATGGAGAGCCAAACTAAAAAATTAATTTAAAAAAATCGGCTCGTTAAATGTTTTTGAAACTTTTGCTATGGCTTTTAGGTACTAATATCTGCCTCTCAAAAAAATTTCAGAATTTTTGTCAATTTGCTAAGGTTTACATGTTAATCAAAAGGGATTACGTCGAACAGCTGTTCGACGTTATCTCTACCTTAAATCAAAGAATTAATATTAATTCTTTGCTTAAATCAAAGTTATTGTTGTTTAAAATAATTTGAAACTGCAATGACTGTGGCACATTGTTACATGTAATTGTATATCAACTGGATTTATTTTAAAACTAAACAAACGTTAAAAAAAATACATGTAGTTTGCAAAATCAAGACCATCAAAGTTTACTGGCGTTGATAATATTAAATAATACTTCAGATATTGGCATTCATGAAAATATTTTATCAAGAATTAAGCTTCTGCTTTTTCCTTACTTTACAATTAAAAGACGTGAAAGACATTTAATTTGATTTATATAATCCATTATTGTTGTTTTTTTCTTTCTTTCTTATCTAACGTATATGACTTTTCAGAGTCTTTTAAGTTTTAAATCACCTGCTGTACCCCTCCGACAAGACAGCATGAACTGTCTGTTGATTTGCTGGAGCTCTAAGAGATATGCAGGTTTGTAATTTTGTGAAAAGTAACAAGAGCATCCAGTATATAATAAAGCAAAAAAGAGTTCGAGTTCACCACGCCTTCTAACAATTATCCCGAGTATTTAAAATTAAATGCTGACTTTTATGTAATTTTTGTTCTTCATTATCTTGTTGAGCATGGTGCAAAGTTCATGTTTATTTCTTATATACGAAAGCGTCATAATTATAAATAAATGCAATTATAATACTTACTTGATAAGCCACAATCACAATTAATTTTGCTTGCACATTCTGCATTTTAGAGTCAATATGTCAGTGTGTGTGTGTGTTATAGATGTATAAAATGATATATGATACGAGTATTATCTGAATTAGCAGGAAGCTGAGAACATAAAATAACAACTTTACTGGATTGGCCGGGTGTCAAATAAAGTTTAATTTACTTACATCCATAAAGACCATAAAGTGATAACGAAAACAATTATTTTAACTTTATTAAAAGTAAAATCAAGCATTGCATGACTAATATGAAACTGTAAGGGACTAATTAATAACAAATTTTATAAAAATTAAGAGAAGTCATACTTTTGTTTACCATCATCATTTTTATATTTGTTTCATTTGAACATATGATATATATGGTCTTTATTTGGGTGCATGATCTGTATATGTTCAATATTATAGAGTAAGACCATCATATAAAGTCGTCGCTCCGTATATATTCCTTCTCTTCATTGCCAGTAAAATATAATGGACTCTCTTAACCTTTTGGCATTAATATAACATCACGCGTACCATGGTGGCTCTTATCAGCTTTATGTGTGGCAGGGGGAAAGAGAGAGAGAGAGAGAGAGAGAGAGAGAGAGAGAGAGAGAGAGAGAGAGAGAGAGAGAGAGAGAGAGAGAGAGAGAGAGAGGACTAGTTAATTCCTTCTGCATGCAGATCCGTCGAGTCGGTGAAAATGGGTGGAAGGGGAGCTATTAATTTATAGGTACCATGAGAATGGTGCAAGGAGGCGCTTGGGCAAGAGAGAGTTAGAGAGAGAGAGTGAGCGGAGACAGAACAGACAGTATATAGGAGGCAGCAGCAGCTAGGTTAACGTTATTACAGCACACGGTTACTTTATTTATACAGCACATGCGTATACGTGTATAAAGCAGTGAAAATAACTAACTATAACATATATACATTCATTTATTCGTTCACTCTAAGCTTACCTATATTAGACTTTATTCTTGTATACTTACTTGCTATAATATAATATATATTAAACTTGTTTTCCATGCAAAATTAAGTTAAGTACAAAAGTAGCAACACTAAAGCTAAAATACAGTAAAGAGTATAAATGCACTCATGAATGTGTTTTAACATATATAGTAGCAATCTTAAATGCTGCATGGAAACAATGTAACAACAGTGCTTATGTCACGCTTTTGTGTTAATAATGTAATTCGTAAAGCATTATTACGTTCAATATTTAAAAAAATAATTTCATAATATATAAATATATATATATTTGTTACATGAAAAAAAAAAAATAACCATTTTTTTTAGTTATGCTAATAATTATTATCATTTATATAAATTAACTTCAAAACTTTTAGTAATGGATTTTTTTTTTTTTTTTTTTTTTTTTTTTTTTTAATATAACTTTGTAAACTTTATGGAATTTTAGAGTTTAAGTTTTGCATTTTTTTAATGCGAGTGTATAAATTTTACAGTTTAATTTATTATGTCAATTAAGTATTACTGTTAAATTTTCTGCTAAGCATGTTAACAACCAGTGTCGTTTTTTTTCAATCTCTCTCTCTCTCTCTCTCTCTCTCTCTCTCTCTCTCTCTCTCTCTCTCTCTCTCTCTCTCTCTCTCTCTCTCTCTCTCTCTCTCTCTCTCTCTCTCTCTCTCTCTCTCTCTCTCTCTCTCTTTATAACATTTTTTAATTTATAAGTGAACAATATTTTTATATTTTACGTTGCGGAAACAATATTGGATTTTCCCGTCTTCTATATACATGGCATATGCTACAAGTTTTGTTTTAGAAATGGGGGAGTAACTGAGGTTGCACAAGTAATGCGGTGGAAATCTTGTGAGGACGGTGGTGGTAGTGCGAGGAGACGGATTGATACCATCCCCTCCCCCTGCCACCCTCACCCTTGTAACCCCCATGGCAAAACGCATCAAATATTTGGCTGTCGCAGTGCTACTGCAGCTCTCAAGAGAATCAAGCATTCTTTTTTTTTTATTGACGGTACAAAAAAAAAAAAGACAATCGAATAAAGAAAAAAAAAAAAAGTTCGACGTGAAAATCTCCAGGGTTGATCTGTCACCCTATTTACTATAATTCATTCCCATTCTAACACATGAATTTCGTTACTTTTTTTTTTTTAAATGACATTTAATTTCAACTTTTTTTATTAAAAAAATAGTAATGATACAATAAATTTTCTTCTTCTTTTTTGCTAGTATATTTGCGTATTATTTATGAGTGCATTGATCCATTCTCTGGATGCTCATCATCTAGGTTTGTTCACATTCATCTCTTGTATTATTGTCGGCAGACTAGAGCGTGCGTATATCTTACTTGCTTGCGTATCTCATTTATGTGCTGTTCCTTGCACCTGCTCTCTCCATCACAGACAGAGAAGATTCACTCCTTCTTCACTCGCTCTTGCAGTTACGTCCAATATGCCTCCTCTATTCGTTGTAACGCACTCCAGCAGTAGCACCGCCGATCAAGCCTTAACCGTTTACGAGAAACTCGCAGTCACTCGGGAATTGTATATATATAGCAGAGGAGAAAACCAAACCCAATTTAAACCGAGCAAAACTGCAAAGTTTGCACATGTATGATTTATAGTTAAACCAAAAGCTATACCAGGCTAGTATATATTTATATACCTTTAATAAAATAATGAATTAGATTTAACATTTTGTACATTAACATGCATTATTATTTTATATAACATAATAAATTGTATAATAAATTATATAACGTATATTGTGAGAGTATATAATATACAGTATACTAGGTAGGCACTATGATATAATATTATAAATTATTATAACTTAGTAATATGAAGCATAATTATATTATAATCAGGATAGAATTTTTTATGATATAAAAACAAAAACTGATTTTTTCATTCACTTAAAATTTAATTTAATGTTATAAATAAATAAAGTTTTAATGCTATGAAATAAAAAAGGTAAAGAGAAAAACTGTGTTTTCCACAGTATACGCTTTTAGATAGTAAATATAAGTTTCTTGAAGTTTGCTTAACACCACTAGCTTCCCACTGGTGGGAAAAACTTTTTGAGGTTTGCCTCTCCATTGCAGCCAAGCAAAGCAAGCACACTACAAGCACATTGAGCTAAATAAACTCAAGTGAAATTTACCAATTTAAACTTGAAAATTTGTTGGAAATCGTTCTGCCGTAGAATATTGACATTGTGATTTTCACCGTCGTTATACAGACTACGAGTTTTGGAATTAAATAATTGTGCAATATATATACCAAAAAAAATAAAAAAAACTTATCAGGAAACTTGAAAAGTACTAACAAGTGTGCCTTGGTGATAAAAAAAAAATACCATAAGTATTTCAGGTGTGTCGTTTTTCAAAGATAGTTCAAATTAGAAGTAATGTATCTCAGCTTGCAAGACGTTGGCTCAATTAGAGTTAGGAATGCATAAGTAGTTAAGTACTAAAGATGGAGTCAATGCAGCTGCAGCCATGTCACAGACAGGAGAAGTTGGCTCTGCACATTGTTGCTGCGTGACGTCATTCGGTAGCCATTGTTGCCTGCTTGTTATGCAACTCGTTCTACAATCATTAAACACTGCATGCTATTGTATCGAGACAGAAGACGGTGTGGCATTGCTAGAGAGAGAGAGAGAGAGAGAGAGAGAGAGAGAGAGAGAGAGAGAGAGAGAGAGAGAGAGAGAGAGAGAGAGAGAGACGAAAGATTTAATTAATTAGAACATTACATCGAATTGAAGGAAAAAATTGTAAACAACATGAAATAATGTATTGTTTAATTTAATATCGTATACACATGAAAATAATTATACGACTCAAAAACATTAAACTAACAACTGCACTAAAAGTATTGAGAGTAATTCGTTTAAATGTTGCAGGCAATTTAGGTCGAGTGGATTTGATCTCGGAGTTCGAGTACGATTTATTCATCAGACCCGACACGTGCAACCCTCGACTTCGTCTTTGGTTCAATTTTACCGTGGACAACATTCGAGCAGACCAGGTAAGCACCACGTCATCAGCCATGTTACATAAATAATAGGAAAAAATATATGATTTTAGTAACTTCTGAGTGCAGTTAATTAAATTTTGAGTTTGGTAAAAATCAATGGAAAAGAAGATAAATAATATAATTTATAAAATGTTATTTTAAAACCTTTTGTATTAACTTGTTTGATATTAGAATCAAATGGGGATTGATGAGTTTGCTTTGTGACCTGTGGGGTCTTTTTGTTGCCTTAATTGGTATTGGATATTTCATAAACAAAGCGTTTTAATAGGAACGCTGTGACGTACGCTTCTATGGTATATAACTATAAGTTTTACTTTGTCCACTACTTTTAATAGACTGATTTTTGGTTTGCGTCACTTGTTTTTACTGGTGTAATTTGTTGAGTGCTGTTTGCATTAGCAAACTAGAAAACCGCACAAGCGTTTCCTTTCTCTTTATTTATAAATTATCAACCACAAACTTCAGTATACGTTACTTTATGTGGGTTAAATCATTTCCTAATTTAAATTACGGACAGGACATTAACCCAATGACTGTAAAGTGCTTTTAATAATTTGATCGTCAGCATCAAGTGGAGACGAAAGTAGAAAATAAATTAATTATTTGGAATATTTTATTTCAAGCGAAATATTATCCAAGCTATATCTATAAATAATAGAATTATAGAATGTATATTATTGATGAAAAAAATGTATTTTTACGTACTGTACTGTACAAAAAGATGAATCAAAGAGACACAAAAAGTAAAATATACATGAATATAAAAGCAACATCTGTTTTGCCATTGAAACTTCTGGAGAATTATGTTCAAATATCATGCATCATTTCACATTATTTTTGTTCCTTTTTTGGTATTGTTTTAGCGTTGGTTGTATAGATAATATCACAGTGAATGAATTAGGGAACAAACTGACAATTTTACATGATGTATATACTATACTTTTAGAAATATCAGTTGAATTTTAATTATTAATTATAAACTATAAAAAATTAAAAATCATGGTTCAATTTTACTCGTAAGTATGTACAACATGTTACAAAATAAGAGATTTTGTTCACGTAATCGTAATACGCAATGTATATTATAATGCTTCAAAAAGCTTGCCATTCTTTACACAGTTGAATGTTAATCTATATATATATATATATATATATATATATATATATATATATATATATATATATATATTGGCACCTGATAGAACAATGCAAACAAGAGCAACTGCATTCATGAGTATAAAAAATACGTATATATAATTATATTAACATTCAGAGACTTTGATTAACATTAATAATGTTATACGTGCAAACTTATTATTTTTGTTTATAACAGTCAAAATTTATTTTATATTTTCCCTTATTCTTGAATATCAAAATACTTACAGTTAGCTATACTAGGTAAAATATGGTTTCTCTTTAGTGATAAACTGATAAAATATGACATAGAAATCAATTCGAATGTTGCATTTATATAACACCAAAAGTTTTTCTATCAATCAAAATCTTTTAACACAAAAATGTGTTAAATCTGACTATTTTAAATGCAAATCAGAAAACTTTTTATTTTTTAAAATGGAGTATCGACCTCCATTTTTTTTTTATTGCAGAAATGGATAGAGGGTGAAAATTTATGCTATATCCTGATTTTTTTTTTTCAGACTTTTTGAGACCGGGAACTATTTTTAAAAAATTATTGAAACTCCTTTTTGTGACGTCATGAGGCGGCAAGTCCTGTCTTTTTCTTAAGGAGCGGCGTCTCGTGACGTCACAAAAAGGACTTACAATAATTTTCTAAAAATAGTTCCCGGTCTCAAAAATCTGAAAAAAATCAGGGTATTATAGCATAACTTTTCACCCTCTATCCATTTCAGCAATAAAAAAATTGAGGTCAATACTCCATTGAAGAATAAATTAAAATAAAATAAATAAAATTAAAATAAATATAAATGTATCAAAATATATTAAAAATAAATTTCTCTAATGCTATTTAAACAGTTTAATTTACAAAATATTTTTGAGGATATAATAAAGTTACATATATATATCACGTAAAATAAAATATAATATTATATACCATCTATGGTATATGGTAAATATAATATGCAAGACCTAGTATATACACTAATATTGTGTTTATATGTAGAAACGTCGTTCACAGACTATTATTATAATAATATAATGGAGAATATGGGTTTGAGTTATAATAGCGACGATATAGTCTGAGCTGGGTCACCGACACTATATGAGTGCATGCAGCATACATATTATATATATGTATGTGTTAACGAGAGAAGAGAGAGAGAAAACTATAATGTAATATGTGGGCTTGCTCATTTATCATGTGTTGTGATGGCTGTAACATCCAGCAATACAGCCCCTACCAGAAGCAACGTCATACAGTAATATATAATATAAGTAAACACAGTTGACACAAGTTAAGTTTCCCACAATGACTATATAAATTTACTTGATGGCAGCTTCACTCTTCACTATCAATTAAATCTTAACTAATACTTAACTATTTTTTTAATGCACTAAAAAAATATAAAATTCAACAATGAAGATGATATAGCTTTTTAATAAATTATTCTGTGAGAAAAAAAAAAAAATGATCCAATTATAGTTAGAACTAAACTACGTATATAAGGCATTTACAGACACTTTTTTTTTTTTTTTTTTTTTTTTTTACAAATGAACATTTATGTGTTATTGCCGTAGTTCCAGTAACACAATTGTTTTACTATGATGTTCCATCAATATAATTACATAGCAATACAATTTTATAATTTAATATTAGTATAATATATATATATATATCTGGGAAAAAGCATTGAACTGATCAGATTTATTTTATTTTATTTAAATTTTAAATTAAATAACTGTTGGAATTATTACTTATTGTTGTTTTTATTTGTGCGTACTTCAAATCATCAATATTCTTTGACAGTAAATACGTATATCAAATATTGTATTTATATATACCCAAATGTTCCAAAAAAATTATTATTATATTTATATATATTTTTAGTTACATACGAAGTACATAATTAAGAATGATGAATTAATAATATTAAAAAATAATATATTATATTTTAAAAAGAATCCACTTATAATAAGCGCGCATTATATATAAAATTAATTATATAAAATTGATTATTATCTAGAGCAAAAAAAAAAAAAAAAAAAAAAAAACTTATAAAGTTGCAAAATGTTTTCTCCGTGGTGGATATAATATATATTATATTTAAATATATTTATAATAAAGGTGAGGGCTCCACTATCATATAAATATCCTAAGTGACTTATACACTGGCATCCTCCTCATCTTGTTATATATATTACAAAGCTAAGTTTCACTGATGGGTTGTGTTTTATATAGGTAGGTCATCAACTAGGTTGGTTGTACTGTAGTGGGTAAGTGAGCATTAATAGACGTCGCAAGTCCTCCTAGCTCCGCCGGTCTGACTCACTTTTCGCCCCTCTTTTTTTTTTTTTTAACTTGATACCAATTTTTCAATCTTTCTATTGAGTGGGCTGCCACTCTATCATTGGTAGCTCCTTAATCCTTAGCTGTCTTGTAAAGCTCGACAACCCTCTCCCCCCCCTTTAACGCTTCTAACTCTCCAACGTACACCCTTCGCCGCCGCTTCAGCCACTTCTTATTATATAGCAGAAACTGTATAGAAGAAAAATGAAAACAGTAATAAAAAAAAATACCTTAGCTAAGTAATTTATCTTAGGTAATAGCTAGCTCTTAAAAAAAAAGAACAGTAAACAAAAGACATATAAAAGGAAAAAAGGAAAAAAAAAATAATATAATAATATAATATTGAAATGACAAAAAAAATCCAATAAATTGTATATATATATATATATATATATATATATATATATATATATATATATATATATATATATATATATATACAATATATATATATATTGCCATTATTGTACCCTCGTTTTAAGAAATTTGTGTACATTTGTCTTAAATCATATATATATATTATGAAATATAAAGTAAGAAATAGTAAGAATAAAAAGTTTTTTTTTTTCTTTCTATAAGAAAGAAGACACAAATAGGTTGCTTTGTGAGCGGGCTTGAGCAGCAAGTTGCTCGTTGAAGCGAACGCCCGCCAGTCCCAGTCAGCTGCCACAGGCCCTCGCCTGCTGCCTCTTTGGCATTCAAACTAAGCTGCCCATCTGAAGGATGAAAAAAGTTTTTACCTTTTTATTCTATTTATTAGATCTATGAAGTTTATGAAACTTTTTCAACGACTAGCAATGGGGTGTGCTCTCTCTCTCTCTCTAATATGTAGGTAAGGTATGCAGACTGCTTGTCAAGTACGTACTTGTTATTTTCGTGCACAGACTTGGTGGTGAAAGAAGACAGGGTACTGCAGAAAATACTAAAATATACCGCACACAGTACCTCACTAGTGTGAATATATTCATAAAGTACTGCAGTGAATGTTCAAGTTTATTATAAAATAACAAGCTAGAAGAGAAAGTAGAATATAACACAAATCATATATTTATAACACACTACATTATATGATATTCTAAAAAAAATAATAACTCACTCAATTATTTCAACCTGTCTCATTTTTATTTACTGAAATTATGCTCTCTCTCTCTCTCTCTCTCTCTCTCTCTCTCTCTCTCTCTCTCTCTCTCTCTCTCTCTCTCTCTCTCTCTCTCTCTCTCTATAATATATATTGATTGAAAGTGTCTTATTACGTTACTGTTAATCCACTCTTGCATATAATGGACTGATATTATATTGCTATGTATGTTATAATTGGAGATGTGTTCTTATATTATCAGGTTGTAAAAACTATAGTTGCTTTATTATGTGCAGTGTTCTGTTACACATATCATAGTTTTTTTATTGCAATTGCAATTACAAATAATTTTATTAGATTTCGTTCAGTATGACAATGTTAGTAACTTTATATCAGTCATTATTTATAAGTAAAATAATTTTGATTTGCATGGCTCCTTGTCTTTTTCCCCTAAATTTTACAGTTTGTTATTGTACCTCTTAAAATTGAATTTTAAATTGAAATAAGTAATGTCTCATTTAATTATCTGTAGATATTAAATACATATCATGGAATTTTCACAAAAAATTTAAGCCGCTATTACATGATACAAAATTTTCTAATCATTGAATACAATTTTTTCTTACAAGAAAACTTTTGACTCCATCATATTTGTTTTGAGATGAAATTTTTTAGCAATAAAAATGTTTGCAAAATTGTATCATATATTATACTGTATATTATAATACATACTTTTGAACATATAATATTTCAGCCTAGAAATATTAATTTAGCAGTATAATATTATATTAAATTATAAATTTCGTTACTTAAAATAAGTTGTTGAGCATAATATATACCAGCTACCAAATTTATCAATATTGGAAAGTATTAAAAGTTTAATACGTTTGTACAGGAGTGTCGTTTGTCTTGTTCAATGGTCCCCTCCATAGAATTCTTGTAATGCAACTTGAGAAAAATTGTAAGAAAAAGGAAAAGGTTAATGCAAATTTAGCCATTAAAATACAAGATGTGAATTTTTGACTTTGTGAAAAATTACTTAAACTCGAATGTAAATTTTTGTGGTTGGAGATGAATGGAATTTTTTCCAATTTTGTTAGTCTTCTATTTTATTTGCAACATGTAAGGAATATGAATATATAAAAATATAAATATATATGCGGTTTCTTGTGTTTCAAAAGTTTTGCGTATTCTCTGACCGTCGCAGAGTCTTCAATTGAATCCTCCTGACGGGCGTGAGGGAGGAGGAGGAAAGGGGGGGGGGGGAGAGGAGAAGTGCAGGTGACTGGAATATCTAAGCAAAATAATTCAGAAAGAAGGAAAAAAAAAATGAATAAAATAATAAAAATGAAATATTTAGAGAACTGAGGAAAGCAGGAATGTGTTCCTCTTCTAAAATAAATTTTAGAACATAAAAGTATAAAATAAAAATACTATATAAAATATCATAAAAGAATTATTTTGATATCTTAATATCAGTATAATGTTAATTCACTATGCATAATTTTTAAATAATAATAACCCCTATATATTACTTTTTATAGCCACACTACTATTATATTAATGAAGTAGTGGCAAGTTGGTTTTAAAATTCACATATATATTATAATTATATTAATACTACTGCAACGTTTTGTATATTCAGAAATGTTTCTAGTATGGTTTAAATTAGCCTCCATATAATTCGATTACAAAGAAAGAGGAGACGAGTTTATAAAATGAAACACATGAAGAGAAATACAGCAGCCTGGGTAATACCATGAATACTATAATATACTTCCTCAAGTAACCCAACGAGTGACCCTGCTGGACCCCACAAAATTCTTAACCTCCCCACTAGCTGCTGGTTATACGCCACTTGTGTAAAACAGCAGGAAAGCAGGGGAGAAGAGAAGTGCGCTGCGGAGGACACGTTTAGAAAGGGTGAGAGGTGAGATGTACGTACTTTTCACAGAGAAAAGGTGCAAGAGGGACTAGGGGTATGGCAAGGAAATTACATTAAATATTGTTCTGTGTCAAGTAAATACTACTCACGTACTTGGTCACAGGTTCTCTCTCTCTCTCTCTCTCCTGTCTGTCTGTCGCTCTGTCTGTCTGTCTGTCTGTCTGTCTGTCTGTCTGTCTGTCTGTCTGTCTGTCTGTCTGTCTGTCTGTCTGTCTGTCTGTCTGTCTGTCTGTCTGTCTGTCTGTCTGTCTGTCTGTCTGTCTGTCTGTCTGTCTGTCTGTCTGTCTGTCTGTCTGTCTGTCTGTCTGTCTGTCTGTCTGTCTGTCTGTCTGTCTGTCTGTCTGTCTGTCTGTCTGTCTGTCTGTCTGTCTGTCTGTCTGTCTGTCTGTCTGTCTGTCTGTCTGTCTGTCTGTCTGTCTGTCTGTCTGTCTGTCTGTCTGTCTGTCTGTCTGTCTGTCTGTCTGTCTGTCTGTCTGTCTGTCTGTCTGTCTGTCTGTCTGTCTGTCTGTCTGTCTGTCTGTCTGTCTGTCTGTCTGTCTGTCTGTCTGTCTGTCTGTCTGTCTGTCTGTCTGTCTGTCTGTCTGTCTGTCTGTCTGTCTGTCTGTCTGTCTGTCTGTCTGTCTGTCTGTCTGTCTGTCTGTCTGTCTGTCTCTCTCTCTCTCTCTCTCTCTAATACGACCACCATCGCACAAAGCTCTGAAGCTTTTTTAATGGCCTTCTAGTATCAACCCTTATACGCACTTCCATCTTTTTTCATTTGCTCCCTTCCTTTTTTTAACGTATATTTTAAATATTTATTTTCTAACATTATTATTTTGAAGACATATATATATATATATATATATATATATATATATATATATATATATATATATATATAACTTAAAATCATTTTATTTTAATTATGAACTTAGTTCTAAAAATTATGTCAATAGCATATTTATTTTTTATATATGATAAACTTTGCAGTTTCAATTTTAAGTTAACTTTTTTTTTCTCTCTCAATACTAATACTTGTCTGATGCTTCGTTTACTTTTTTGTACTTCAAAAAAGGAAAGATAGGGAAGAGGGGGGATGAAAAAAAAAAAGAAGAAGAAGAAGAAGACAGAAAGTTGGTCTTGTATGGGTTGGTGGGGACGGATGGTGGGTGGATGATGGGCAGAAAGATCGGGTAAGAGAGAGAGAGAGAGACGGAGAAAGCTTGGGGTGGGTTGGTTGGGCAGACACGCAGCTTGTCAGTAATAATTGAACGCGACCTGTGCTGTTATGGCACAGCTGCTGGGTGCAAAGAGAGAGAGAGAGAGAGAGAGAGAGAGAGAGAGAGAGAGAGAGAGAGAGAGAGAGAGAGAGAGAGAGAGAGAGGGCTAGCAAGTTGCTGTTGGAGAGAAGATGGCCATACCCGGCAGGCAGAAAGAGGCTGCTGCACGCCTCCCCGGCCTCTCCACATTCTAACCACCTGCTACACAAGCTGCTCTGCTCCAACCGGCCTTCACTTGCCCATCCTCTTCAATTTACTTACAAACCTCAGCTAAAAATCTTAACTCTTCTTTTTAAACATTTGAGTATAATTATGGTTGGAAAAAAAATAAATATAAAAAGAAATGTAATTTAAATTTATTTATGGATTAAAAATATTTTATAACAACATGTTTAATATGGATTTGATAGTTAACTTAATTAAAAATTTTCACTGTTATATTGTTACAACAATGAAAACGTTCTTTAAGTCGTATCTCAGTCTGCTGACAGAACAAGTTTGAACGTTCTTGCTTCACGGTACATGCGATCACATGCATGCACGAGATACAACCTGTCTCTTGTTGAGATTTTAAATATACTCTTCAGTCATGAAAATGTCTATTTTATGAGCAGTAGAGCAGTTTCGTGTTATTTTTGCAACTAATATTTACGTACAGTAAAAAAAAAAATCCAATATTTGGTATAAGCCTGCAAAGTAAACACGGTTGGATAACCAACATGATGTTTTTTTTTTAGTACCAAGAGGAACATATATTAAATTGTGTTATTTCGGTGATTTTTTTTCTTCCCATGTTAACTATAAAATATCAATAAGCAATTTTTTGGAAATATTTTTGTTATTTTTTATACAATTTTTTCAGGGGAAAAGAATTAAGAAAAATCTATTTTCAATTTTTTGTATAATTTTGCAATGTATATATTTAAGCATCTTTTTAATTTTGTTAATAATTGTTAATCACGGCAAACTAAGAGATCAAGAAATTACTAGACACATTTAATTCACAAAGTATACCCGATTTATCAGAGTAATTTCGATATAAAAAGAAAAAATAATGCTCATAGATTTCTAATAATTTACTATGCGTCTTTTCTGCTGCAGAATAAACTAAAATGATAAAATTACTGTACCCATTGTCAGTATAAAATAAATGTAAAATATATTAAAGTACGTCCAAAAATATTACTATATTAAATCTCTGGTAAAATATTAAATTGATTTTCTAGTTGGAATGAGTTGAAAGATCTGATTTCTTTGAATTTTTTTTATGTCCAGAATCAAAGTATTTTCTATTTGTATTTATTTATTACACATAAAGAACCGTGAGGTACATAGTGTTTAGTACATAATAACGTACTGCTAAGAATATTACAATACTTTAATTCAGCTATAACGGTACATTGCAATAATCAGAAATGTTAAAAGAAGTACATTTCTACCTTGCTAACATTATTTTAAAGTTAAATTCACTCTAAATGAAAGATGGTAACAGGCATAAAAATTTCAAAACGCGGTACTTAAACTTACCTTGGACAGCATCTATACATCTATAAAATTACCTGGACTTAAATTAATATTCTTTACACTATAAAATATTATCAAGTGTCTGCAAGAAAAGTCATCTAGCTAAATGATTGCTTGGAGTAATCCTCAAAAAACACCGCTCAGTATATATTTTTTCGATGAGCTTTTACTTCGGATTGATACCAGTCAGTAGGAAATTTGCACCAAATATTTTAACATAATTATATATGTATACCAGTACCGGTATACAACTACTATACAGTATACACGTTGTATTTATAAATGCAATGAGCATTCCGAATGTTTCAGTATCACAAAAGAGTGATGATGGAACGGATGTTACGTCCACTTGTTAAGCGGCGTGATCAAAGGAAAATATGACGTCAAGGGTATATCATCATAATCGTACATCCGGTGTAACGTTCATATAATATAATTTATATTGACAATAAATTGCTTAAATGTTGTCCATTGGCCTGTTTAAACAATATTTTCTAAAATGGAAAACGTAAAATGAGATTTAACGTGGCGCAAACCATTGACCGGTTCTTGTTAGATCACCGAAGTTCAAGCAACGTTGAGCGTGGATAGTACTTGGATGGGTGACCATTTCAAGTAAAAATTACGTTGTTCTCTCCTTGAGGTAAAATCGTATCGCTTTCTACTTAATGCCAGTACAGTGGTGCGCTTGTGTGTGGTTCCTATAATATGGCTTTGGTCCATTGATAAAAAGCAGAGGTGTCCGTCCTGATGAGATTTTCCACGGTTCCCTCAATCTCACCTCAGCAAATGCTAAGACGCGTAACAAACCGTGGCCACCACCCTTTTCCTCCTTTAACTCTAACCCTCACTTATTATAACCTGTATTAAGCTTTGAGTTCATATAGGGGTGCATCCCTGATTCTGAAAAAAATAAAATAATATAAAAATTATACCTTTTAGTATATTTAATCATAACATATAATTGAATTATATTACAAAAATGTAAATTACTAAATGCTAGGGGCTAAATGTTGAAAATATTAATGTTTTGCCTTTTAAATAGACCTGATAAAGTAAAACACTATAACCGTCTGACTTGGTCTATCATTTTTCCATGTATATAACAGCAGGTTTTACAAATGTAGCAGGGGTAACGGCCCCAGTTTTGGTGCTCAACAAACTTTTGTCCATACAGCCTCGAGGTGCTATGATTCGACGGACAATTTAACTCAGCTTAGGTCACCTTAGGTGTAAATGATAAATATAATAACATTACCGTATAGACGAGTGTAATTTGGGGCCTCAAGCCTCATAATTATATTACACGATGCAATAAATTCTCCTTTCTACAAGAAAAGTTCGCCTCTATACAAAATACAAACAAATGGAAAGTTTTCTTTTGCTGAAATACTATATGCATTCATTAGAAATATTGTAATGTGTATTACCGAATTCATGCACTTAAATTTACTTAAAATAATAAATAATACTCTACAATTTGAAACTACTTGACTTGTTCAAAAATCATACAAATTCTTTATACCTGACAAATGTAAAACAGAGACAAATTGTATAATTAACTCTCAAGAATATCTATTTATTTTTTCGTTTTATTTTGCAACTTAAATATCTTATCTAATTAGCCAAGAGTTAGAATTGAGGTGAGATTGGATTATATCGTGTGACAGCTCCGCTTCGTCGCTATATAGTGCTGGAGAGCAAGCGTCACGTATTCGTCGTTGGCGGTCGTGCTCTCTAGCGTGATGAATAATTACATCACCTTCACTCAGCAGGACGTGGCTTGCGTGCTTGCGTGTTGTTACTTGCAAGTTTGAGGCGAGGCAGCCTTGTGCGCTATCCGTACTTAGATAGACCACCCGTGACGCACCCTCTCTCTCTCTCTCTCTCTCTCTCTCTCTCTCTCTCTCTCTCTCTCTCTCTCTCTCTCTCTCTCTCTCTCTCTCTCTCTCTCTCTTCAACTCGGGCAACCATATTATCATTATTATAATATAAATATATGCATATTAATGTTAATACTTCAGTTATTTAACACACAAGTGTAATATATAACTGTGGCTACTTCAGTTTGGACAGTTGTGAAAGGCACATTGCTGTAAATCTATACTGTTGATGTTTGCGCTTCTACTGTCACTCATATCATCGTTTTGGCCTCTCTCACTGTAACTGTTTACAGTAGTGGTCTTTTTTTTTTTTTTTTTTGTGTATCCCTGCAGGCAAGCACGGCGTAGCTAGCAGGTTTGCTGGCCTGTTGTACCCCCCCCCCCTTCCCCAAGTAGCGCTCTTGAGCTACCACCCTCTTCTCTCTCTGCCTCCTTACCACTCTTCAGTAAGAGTGCGGTGGTGGCGCTACTGCTGCTGGTCTTGGGGAACACACAACTTTTTTTTTTTTTAAGGGACTTAAATTTTTCATCACAGTTTAAAGATTCACTGTTATTAATTTTGAAATAAAATGTGTTTTTTTATCGTTTTTTTTATAATAAGCTTACATGTTTTTTTTTTTTTTATAATTTGATTGAAAATGTTATTTTTTAATATAAAGGATTTTAAAATAAAGTCTGTTCATTAATTAAAATGAGAAGGTTGGCAGTTTTTGTTTAATAAAAGTTAATTAACTATAAATTATAAAACATGCTTTATTTAAATTATATATATATTCAGGTTATAGGCTTACAAAATTAAGATTTTTTTATATTGTTAAATATAATATATTTGTATTTTATTTAGTTGGTTGTACTTGTACTTTTTTTATCTATCGATCCATGTATGTGATTTTCTTTGATTGATTAAAAGATATAATAATACACGAAAAATATAGTAACTTTCATAATATGAGCATGTTTTTCTTTCGTAATTATTTGGAACAAAAATGATCTAAATACAAAGAAAATATTGGAAATAATCACACCCTAAGCAGATTGTATTGAGGACTGGAGTGATAAAAAAAAAATATACGCTGGACAGGGTGAGAAACACATAAAGCTATAAAGAGACAATCAGTCAGATTGTCTTTCTGCTGCTTGATGAACTCAATAAGTGTTAGATTGCCATTTTTCTCGTTGTGGTCCAGAATCAAATGGAGCACGAGCATCAACCAATCTCGCGTTAGATGATGGTTGAAGCCACCCCTGCTTGTTCATCTTCCTGTGATGCTGTGTGTGTGTGCCACCACTCTCTTTATTACTTTATCGTACGGCAGGCAGCCATGGGAGTGGCTTCATCACCCACATATTTGCCGCTCCTAAGCCCCGTGCTATAGCCATCAAGGGCGGTGGATGAGGAGAAGGAGGCAATGTGGACGCTACTGCTCTCTAATTCTCTCTCTCTCTCTCTCTCTCTCTCTCTCTCTCTCTCTCTCTCTCTCTCTCTCTCTCTCTCTCTCTCTCTGCTACTGCTATCATTTTAGCTACGATTAAACATCAGCAGCTGCTGTCAATCCTCGTGGCTTCTACTCTCTCAAACGCTATAAAGACTAAACTTCACCAACAACATACTTTATTGGCTATAAATCCTTTAATCTGTATTATTATTATTCAGGTTTATAACTCCCAACCTAGTTGGGGTGGTTAAGCGCCAGCACCGGGCCCAATTGGGCCAAGATGAAGGCGCCCGCTGATCCTGTTGGAGATGTTACGATCCAGCGTCTCCTACTCGGCTGCGGACATTGAGGGCTTCCCGGGTATACACCCGCAAATAGCCCGTCACACAGCCTTTCGGGCAGTCCTCTCCTAGGCGCGGTGGGACACATTTCCGCTAGCACTCTGGGTGCTGGATGCCATTATTATATATATATATATATATATATATATATATATTTAAGATTTAAAAAAAAAATGTTACAATTTTTTAAATATATAATATATTTTGTTGATGTTTTTATTATACACACTATAGACCAGGCCCACGTGATGTCACTGCAACACATATTGCATACTTTACAGGAGCCTGCCACGCCATAGTGTTGTGTTGCATCAGCAGCGTGTAAGGGGAGAAAATGTAGAAAGATATTAATTATAAATTATATGTGGCAATTATTCCATTTATATCGTTTCCAAATCATCTGCTAGTTTATGAAGAATACACAAACTACATTTTCGTGTCCTTAAATATTTATACCTGGCAACAAAGTCAATTTTCTTTCTTTCTTTCTTTCTTTATTTCTTTATTTCTTTATTTCTTTATTTCTTTATTTCTTTATTTATTTATTTATTTATTTATTTATTTATTTATTTATTTATTTATTTATTTATTTATTTATGTATTTATTTATTTATTTATTTATTTATTTATTTATTTATTTATTTATTTATTTATTTATTTATTTATTTATTTATTTATTTATTTATTTATTTATTTATTTATTTATTTATTTATTTATTTATTTTTTTTTTTGTTTTTTTTATTTATTTTTTTTTCAATGGTTTGAAGCGTACAGTATGACAACAGTAGGGAAGTAAACAGCTGAGCGTTATCCTGTATGTAGGCAACCCAATAATCTCGTGGCGCTGCCCTATAAAGAACACGATTCACGACGGAAGGTATATATCCATTTTTCTCACTAATCTCGGTTAACGTTAGCCTAACTTAATGACGCACTAAAACTTTTTGTTAATTAGTAAGAAACCTGGTTATTTTTCTTAACAACCATTTCATTAATCGTTTCCAATAATTTTAATACACTTTCAAATTAATGAAAAGTATATATATATATATATATATATATATATATATATATATATATAATATATACAAATTATAATCATGTTTGTTTATTAATACAGACATCTATTTATACCTTTATTTGATTTTTTTTTCTCATTTATAAATATTACTCTCATATATAGAGTATAATAATATATTATGGAGAATTTGTATGAAAAATAAAATATGTAGACGGAAAGAACGAGAAATGATCTTGGGTGAAAAGATACAACTCACTTGCTCTCGAGTAAGATGATTAAAAATTCATAGCAGATGCTGCAAGCATCAGTCTAAGACACCTGAGGTTCTCACCTTGCATACTACTTAGTTAACAAGATCTCCCCCTCCCCTCCCCTCTCTGTCTTCTCCCACCAAACTTATGATTAGCTAACACTGTTGCTGGCTGCCTTACAAGAGAGTCTAAAAACAAAAATTGAAGCTATATTTACATGATAAAATTGAAGCGTTGTAAATCGATTCCACAAAACAAATGTATAATGTCTTGTGAAACAATAAAAAACAAAAAAATACGTGTATATATACTATATATATATATATATATATATATATATAGTGTTCTATATTTAGTAACCATTTTCCACTTGATTAAAAAGGAAAAAAAAAGTGTCATATATTATTATTAAATATTTTGGGCTTTATTCATTTAAATATATATATTATGTATATGTATATATTATATTATATATATATAATATTTTATATAACGATAGAAAATTAATGTAGACTTATTATACAAGACAAAGAACACCTTTCTCATCATATATAATAATATTATAACATTGCTAAATAAAAATTTTTGTAACAATATTTACTTTCAATGGTTTTAATACACATATCGAGATAATAATCGAGTTGTAATGTAAATTGACAAATTTTGAAAGAGCACGATTCATACTATACTCTTCTCTCCTACTCTGTCTTTATTATTTAATCCTCGCCACTACAAAGTTAACAAAAAAAGTTCAAACGCAGGACTTGTATTGCTGTCACTGTTTTATCATGCAAGGCAAGTTTTTTTTTACATTATTGTTGTATTTTGTTGGCAACATTGAAATAACAATGAAACAGTTTTGTCATTGGAGTGGTGGGTACATGCACACGTTGTGTTGTGTTGACTATCTGCTTCACTGCATAGCTCTCTCTCTCTCTCTCTCTCTCTCTCTCTCTCTCTCTCTCTCTCTCTCTCTCTTTCTCTCCACAAAACAGTCAGTGCTATAGCACACTACTACAGTATACTGTGTGCATGCATGTGTACACTTGTAATATAATAATATATGTAGTGAACGTAATGTATAACGTGTATGAAGTTCAAGTGGCGGTTGTGTTTACAAAACACGATTCATAAATACAAAATTGTCATTCTCATTACTTAAATGACATCAAAGTAAAAAAATAATATTATTATTTTAAAAATAATTAACCTTTAACATAGAAGTATACCTTTATGTAGAATTACGGAGTAAATATTTAATAATGAGTTGTTGTATTTAATCCTGCATGCTAAAGAGATTCTCAATGAACTTAAAAATCATTGCAAAGAATAAATTTAATTCAATAATAGTACAAAATATCTGTCAATGGACAACCTTATGATTTTGTTTATTAAATATTTAGATAGAAGACCTCCAGTTATGTATATAGTAAATATTTTTAATAATAATAATAATAATTAATATTATTATTATTAGTAAATTATGTATATAGTAAATTTTTTTAAATTTTTTTTTTGAACCTTCTAATATCCTTAAAATTGTGCTGAAAAAACTTGTGACGTCATTATCATGTAAATATTTAACATGCAAGCATAGGGAAAGACGTTGCATGACTATGACGTCACAGCATTTTCCCACTCAATTTTGAGTGTTAAAGGGTTCAAACAAATCTTAAGGTAGAGATAACACGCCCAATTTTAATAAAAATCCCATTCGACAGAATTATGACAAAAATTTAAAATGTTTTCCTTTACATACCTTATCAGTGGGTAAAATATCAGGTATACAAAAACGAGCTAGTTTTTGAGTTATGAATTTTTAATGCTCACTAATTTAACATGGAGCAATGGAACTTCCATGCTAAATTAGTCAACTTTAAAAATTAAGAACTCGAAAACTAGCTCGTTTTTGTATACTTGATATTTTACCCACTGATAAGGTATGTAAAGGAAAACATTTTAAATTTTTTTCATAATTTTGATGAATGGAATTTTTATTAACATTTAGCGTGTTATTTCTACCTTAAATAATTATAATACAAAACTCGAGGTCCAAATACGAAATAAAAAAAAAAAAACAAAAAAAAAAAAACAAAAAAAAAACATGAAGGTCAAAACTCAAAACTCACTGTCAAAACTTTTATTATTTAATAGTTGCTTTGATTATTGTTGCTGATACCATAATGTCAAAACAATAACATAGAATTTTACTTAAAAAGTTATATCCTCTCATGAATGCAATGTATATAGTTAGACATTGGACATTAAGTGTTATAATTTTAGACCATTTTTTATGTACATTAGACATGGTATACGATCGCAATAACAACACATTTTAATTATCCTCATTCTGTAATTTTAATTATTTTCAATGTTAGGGCTAATTTTAAGTTTTTATTAAAAATAATTAATAAATATTCATACTTTATGTTATATGTAGTGTTATTTATTATTAAAAGCAGACTAACATATTGTGATAGTATACCTGAATTGAATAAAAAGCTAATCTTATCTTTAAATAATTAATTAAAAGGACTATTTATTTTATTTTATTATATTTATTAAAAAAACACTACAGGTTTAGAAAATCCGATTATAAAGAATAATCAAAAAGTCATCATAATTTGATATTTTCCTTAACAAATATAGAAGTTTCTGAATGTCACTCACAAACTTTGACATTAAGCAATTTATTATTTAGTTCCGAATACAATGAAGTATACAAAAAGAAGATGAAATTGAAGCAAAGGCTTATAGCTTGTTCCATCCACCCAAACAACCAATTACATGAGCTGCTGCTTGCTACAAGCAAGCCTATATAGTCGTCTCACTTCCCCACTATATATGTACCAATATATAGTTGGCAGGCTGTAATAGCTCTACAGTATTGTCAGCTATAGCAATGACATCTTGTAGCATACCAAGGGAGACAGGCAACTAAGGCGGCCACTATAGTTCCATCAACAAGCAAGTACGTATAAAGCAGCATGTATATAATGTTACAGTAAGATTCGCTTGCTGGTTTGCTTGAAGGATAAAGGCAAGTAAGCAAGCAAGCTTACTAGAGCCAACTATAGAGGCAGGCTTGATTTCCTATGAGAATTCTTCCTACACGCATATCTCTCCCTATACGTTCACATAAAAAGTGGGAACAAGAAATTGGCGGATCAAAGTGTCAAACCTACGGCTCATCGTTTCATAAAACTTATATTACCATTTATATGCTTACTAATAAAAAAAAAAAAAAATAAGATGACAAATATTTGCATTCTATGAAATTTTGTAAGTAATTTGTATGAATGATGCTGTGACAAAAAAATTTATTTTATTTTTACGTTTTGCTGAAAAAGTTGTATTTTTTTTATTTTTGCAGATTTACACATAATAATCTATGCTCAATAAAATTAGAATAAAACAGTTATACTTAAAACAGTTAAAATTTAAAATTTTGCATCGTAAAAAATGTGGACATTATTAATATTTTTTTTTAATTTATGGAATTCTACACCAAACTGACCAGATTCGACTGGATGAAAATGTGAAGTCTTTGAACTAATAGACTCATGTTATTTATTAATGTGAGTAGATACATATGAAACTCCCAATGCATTTTGTATATTTTATACATCTAATAATATGCAAGTTTTCCTATTTAGATTTGAATACTTAAACATCAATAAAAAATATTATAATAATTAATAAAATTATACAGTCTATAAAATTACAAATTAGAAAATAATTAATTATTATTATTTCTTTGTTAAGTAGCAAAATAAATCTGTAAATTGAACTAACTAACTTACTGCAGAGCTGTTCATTTAGTTCGGTTTTTCCTTCCTTTCTCCTCCTACCATCTTTCCTTCTGCTTTATTTGCCGTTAGTTAGAAGTTAGGAGTTAGACGGGTTATAGCACCTGCAGGGGACGTGATGTGTTGGTTGCGGATGAGCGGGCGACTTTATGATCCATCCTCTCTCAATCCACCCTCCTCCAAGTAAGCTTGCAATGTAACCCAACTGTCGCTAACTCTCTCCTCCTATGAATCTTTCGTTGCGCTCTCTCACTCTCCTCTCGCTACCACTGCAGTAGTTTCACCTTGCAACTCCCATGAGATGTATTTTCCTCCTCCCCCTCCTTCGTCTCCCTATTTCACTTCCTCCTCCTCCTCCTACTGCCTGCCACCCACACCCAAGTCTCAGCGAGCTCTCTTAGGTGATGCAACTTTACTTCAGCATTGTTGATGCAATCGTTGAGGTTTTATGTATAGCCTGATGGTAGTAACGCAGGAGAGGAAAGAAGTGAGCTTGCAATATACGTGAGCATTGAGGGCGGCAGTTTCAGAAAGGAGAGAAGAGGGGGAGTAACATGCTTACTACAGGTGTGCTAAGGTAGTATATATAACAAAGTAAAGCAGAGGTGGTTCGTGTATAGTATAAACTTGTCTCATACATATATAGAAAGAAAGCTGTGGTAAGCTATAAAAGAGAGCAGCAAATAACTTTCAGTGCACGAAAGGTACTACTTTCTAACACTTAAACAATCCAACATGCTTCGTTGGGATGTCTTTCGATAGTCCTGCTGCATCCTTCTCTTTTTTTTTTTATATGCATTTATATACATTTGAAAATACGTACCACAGTCAACTTGGTCATTTTAACACTCCTGGATATCACCTCTTTGACTCTATTCTTTTTACAGCTTATTTTTTTCTTCTTAACAAATCGTATAATACTATAATTGAAAAATACGCTGCAACAATCCAACAGCCATGACATGCACGCTGCATTATTTACATTATTAGGCCAAGTTCTTGTGACTTTAAATTCGAAGATGGAATGAAGCTCTCTCAGGGTGCCCTTTGTTTGGACTGGACTGAAAAAAAATATTATTCAATAAACAATTTTTTTTTTGTAACCGGTGTAAAAATACAAAATTCTATGATAAAAATTTAAATATATATAACCAATATGTTAAAACAGTTAAAATACTCTTTGAAAACTTGCTATATATAATTTAGGGAAATAGATATTGTTTTATATATTAACAAGTGCAATGTAGATTAGCTAGCCGATATATTAAGAAGATGAATACTGATCCTAAATGTGGTACACACAAGTTTATTTTCAGATTATAGTTGACAGTTCAAAGTTCAGTTATTATTTGTTCTTTGCTTCTTTGATTCGTTTCCATCACTGCATTGGTCACTTTCTCAATTAACTTCTGATCTCTGCCCACTTGATGGCTTGCTTGATTACGAGCTGGAATTCAAGTGAAAGTGACCAATGCAGATTGCAGTAAGAGCATGACGAAAGAACTGATCTTTCAATTGTTGACCTCTAATAAATCCATGATGTAAAAATTTTAAACAAATTTACAGTCGTCGCATCGGAAAATTTTACTTTGCGGCATTGTTAATTTCCATTTCCTGTAATAATATCACAGGGCATGGTGATAAACATCAAGGCTGCAAGTTGGAAATTTTCGACGGCGACATGTGCACATGGCAAAAGTAACTTTTTTCACGAAATGGACTTGCTCAGAACGTAGTGCGATGTGACTTCGTCCAGATCCTCAAATAAACTAGAAGAGAAGTTTCCTTAATCTTTGATAAAGTTGAAAGTTTGTTCTAAATTTTTGGAGGCGACGAAGTGTAAAAGCCGACGGACGGCAGTCGTCTAAGAGCGAACATTGGCCTCCCTTATTGCAGCCAAGCATGCAACGCATTTGAGCACCATTGACCGTACTATAAGATGATGACACTGCTTTTTTCTTTTGTTATTCAATTTTAGAAGGAACTTGAGCAGAAAATGCATAGTAGTTATTATCTTACTTAATCCCGTACTTCTTAAAACATGTCATAATAAATTAAATTTATACGACTAAAATATTAAGAAGTTTCAAGTCTGGAAATGTAAAGATAGAAGAATTTGAATTGAATTAACAGAAAATTACCGTATTTAATAAGCTTAAAGTAATAACAATTACTTATTTTTATTTCATTACCATGTTATTTAAATTTTTAACTCTTTAACAAAACCTATTTATTATTATTATTATTATTTTCATAATACTGTCGCAAAGAAAATAATATAAACATTAAAAATGATAAAAATTTGTATGAGCTGCTAACATATTCCCAGCCAGTGTGATGTTATAAGCATAATAATATGATTTATGTAAGCCAAAAATCCTCGTGCCAGCTTAGAAACTACGAGTAGTTTGAAACTCCCAGGGCATACGAAAAATGGTAAAATGCAAACATTCTAAAAATATTGTCATTCCTTTTTTGTTTTTTCCCTTCTTGCCTATTTCATCACTACACATACCAAGCATCACACATATATATTTTTTAAAAGTTTGGTAGAATCTAAATTTGGTCTGAAATTTTTTTTTCTCTTTTTTTTTTAAAAAAAAAAAAAAAAAAAAAAAAAAAAGCAACCAAGGGAAGAGGTTACAGGCTGTGAGCTTGATTTGGTATTCTAGACATCCGCTTCGATATTGCTGTCCAGCTTAATGCAAGGCAAGGTTTGAAGGGAAGGATAGGGAGGGAGGAGGGAGGGAGAGAGCTAGAGAGAAAGCAAAGGCTATATCGAAGATGCCGTTAGTATAGAAAGAACCAGTTGGTGGGTTCTGAAGAAACCAAGAGCATGCAGGGAAGCTGCAGAATCAGGCAGGCAAAGAGAGAGAGAGAGAGAGAGAGAGAGAGAGAGAGAGAGAGAGAGAGAGAGAGAGAGAGAGAGAGAGAGAGAGAGAGAGAGAGAGAGAGAGAGAGAGAGAGTCCCTACAGGCAGCAGGCTAGCTGGATTGCTTGCTGCTGTGTCGGCAACTCGTAGACTCATCTAAAGAAACTCCTTACGTGATATGAATACAAAATGACGAATAAGAAATAGTAGGCAGCCCACAATTTTTGATGTATATTAAAATAAATTCTAAATTCATATGATTGATTCATGAGATTGCACGCATGCACATTTCTTACTGTATAAAATATTATACGTAAGTCTAACTGTGTAATACAGATGAAGAGAAAATATATTATTTTGGTATCAAAACTGAAAACATAAATAAAAACAGGTATGGGAATTTTCGTTTTAATGAGTCATTGTAGTTAAATTGGAGTGAGTTGGTAAACCAGCAGATTTTTATAACATGGCACTCTGCTGGACTTTTACATGTGAGATCTCAGTAAAAAAAATACTATATTAATAAGTAATTATTAATTATTACGTTATAAATTAGAAGTCGTAATAATATAAAAAGTCTTCAATTGAATATTCTACAGGAATGAGATGCTACTATATACTTATATATAAATGGAAAGTTTGCAACATTATATTAGTGTGCATGAGTTTTATACTAGTATGTCGTCAAACTAAAGAGCCAAGTAAACATGGCATTTTATTACACCATCTATGCCAAACTATAATATTTGTAAGTATTCAAAGTCATTTCAATATTAAAATTGAGATATATTATCTTTCTTATTGTTTTTTTTTCATTTCCGTTAATAACATGTACGAATCATATTTCAAAGAATAAATGTAATGTAATATACTCGTATTTATGCTTTATAGTACTATCATTTATAGTGATAAATAAAAAAAAAAAAAAAATAGCGTATTCTTGGAATTACATTAATAACATATTTTGTAATATTTGCTCAAGTTTAAATATTACATGTTGTTTCTTCATGTTTAAACTAAATTCCATGGACATGTAAATAATTAATTGTACAACGTACTACATTAATTTCATTACATTTGATAATGGGGTACTGACCAAAAAAAATGTTTCAAGTTTTTGTCAACATTTCAAAAGGCACAAGAATTTTATGAAGAACAAGCCCTATTACAGCATTCTACGACAATTTCCTGATTTTATATGAATTTTTGAAACCTCTCAAAAATGACGTCATAGCATTGAATCTTAAATGAGAAAATAGATCAGTTAACATTGCCAAATCCCATACTTCATATTGAAATGTAACCAAACCTTAATTTGCAAGGTTTTTAGGTGCTAGAATCACGATAATGAAGGTTTCAAATTCCTACCTCAATAACTTTCCATTTTAGCAATGTTAACTGATGCATTTTCCCATTTAAGATTCAATGCTATGACGTCATCAAAAAAAGTTTTAAATATTCATATAAAATCAGCAAATTGTCGTAGAATGCTCTAATAGGGCTCGTTCTTCATAGAATTCACAGTACTTTTTACTAGTATTGCTAACTCAAATTCCGGTCAGTACCCCATTAGAACCAAGAAGATTATTTGTTACAATATAATACAACATAATATAATACATGTGTGTGTGCGTGTGTGTATATATATATATATATATATATATATATATATTATTTGCATTTTATCTTAAATGCACTCACTATATCAATGGACACATAATCATAATCAATTCACATAATGGTTCATGTGGGCCCTTTCAGAATATCTCGTAAAATCAATATCAAATTATCGGGACAAAAATTGCACATAAAAGTGTGTCAGTATTTAAGAGTGCACTCAAATCATCATCACGTCTCGTTCGTACATTATAAATATAATAAATATGTGACCAGTTTTACGTTTAAGGGTAATTAAAATGCAATGGCTAATATAATCCAGTTGATTTTTCAATTTATTTTATTATTTTTTAAAACAATGCAAATGTATGATTTAGGCATAATATATAAATATATATATATATATATATATATATATATATATATATATATATATATATATATATATATATATATATATATATATATGTAGTACTGGTTGCATAAATACAATGAAACTCAAAATCAAGGTTGCAAATAGTACAAAAATAACAAATAAGTTGGATCTGGTATAAAAATAAAGCTTGAATGGAACAGAATTTTTTTTCTGAAGGTAATAGAATATATATAATATAAGGATATTAGAAAAGGTGATTCTTTCTCATCACCAAAAGTAAATGAAATTGTCTTGTTTAATAGGACGCAGTATGTATCACCAGCATACTAGGGCTGGTATCTTCGCGACACTTGGATATTTGAAAGATTTATCGCTAAAAATTTCAGCTTTCTATTCATAATATTGAATATTAGAAACTGAATATGATTTTTTTGTTATTTAAATAGTTCAATGTTTCAGCGGGGATGCATAACGCATAACAGTTAAACTGCGCATGCGCACAAAGAACCGGAAACCACCCACTTATATATAAGTTAGCAAGCCCTGATAACAAATAAAATATTGTCGGCTCAGGTGCTACTTATATACCTACAGAAAAAGCGGCCATATTTATTTTATTATCCTGTGAAGTATGCAATCCTTTGAGTGTCCTAGTACTGCGAGTTGATGCAATTTAGGATGAAACAACGAGTGGTAGTGAGTGAAAACTCTAATTTTTTATTCATGAAAACAATGCACAGTAATAATTATAATCTTATATTTTATGTGTCACTCTAAGTATATTCAAAGATTTTATGATAATTTTTAACCATTATATTAAAATTTATTTCCTTATACCTCCTCCCAACGTCACTTCCGAACGCAAGTTTTTAAAGCAATTTATACTTAACTGTAGAGTGAAACTGTAATAAAAATGTTTATATATATATATATATATATATAATATATTTTTTCGTGTGATTAGAACTTTAATATATAGCTTAGGTAAGCAGAAAAAGGAGAAGGAAAAAAAGTTGTAATAAAAGTTTAGCTCAGTATATTTTATCTTTATGTTGCTAATAAGGCAAACTGCGAGCTAGTGTCTGCTTTACAGTTAGAGAGAGAGAGAGAGAGAGAGAGAGAGAGAGAGAGAGAGAGAGAGAGAGAGAGAGAGAGAGAGAGAGAGAGAAGGAGGGAGAGGGAGGGAGGGAGTTATTGTATGCAAGGTTAGGTGGAGATGATATTTCTCCATGTCACAGACAGCCCATCTCGCATTTACAGGTGGCAATGCGATGACTAATCTTGCACAGCTGTGAGGCACTGCAGTATCACGGAGCTAGAGTAGTGTCGCCCGCCACAAGGCACGCTTGCCTGCTTGCTTCCTACAGTCACGCGCAGACGACCAGCAATGTCTTATACTACAAGAGATAAAAATCTGGCTATTTTGTTGCTGGTGCTGCTAACATTTTCCTATATAGTAGCCATCTTATCTTGCATACAAATTGTCCATTTAAAAAGTCTCATCAGAGCAGGTTTGAGCCCTTCTTGATCTTGTTATATTGTGTTCCAAACAAACTTTCTTCAGAATAATGTTACTAATTTTATATTAGTATTCTATTCATTCTAAACTCAATTGCCTAGGTAAATTCATGAAATTTAAAACATATTTTTTTAAATATATAAAATATGAATAAACTTGCATTAAGTATAGTAGCATATTAGCTTAAAATGGATTATTCAGAGGGTTTATTTAAATTACTCAAATACCTTATTTTACTTTTATTTTTGTTTTATTTAGTAGTTTGCTGATTAAAATAGTTAAAACGTTACCTTTTTTTTTAATTTTTTTATTATTATTTTGTGTACAAATACAGTCCAACCAAGGCCTTAAATGAAGCCCTATCGGTTGGAACTGAGTTACTTACAATTATTCAACACGTATAGTAAGCTTAAACAAAATTACCTATATTTATTAAAAATAACAATACAAAACAATACATTAATAACATTAACAAAAGATAAAAACAAAAACAAACAAAAATAAGCACGAACAAATTTAAACCCTTCAACTTAAACAGAAGCACAAATACAATTAATAGAATGGTATTACAGCTCACATTAATGCAAATTATTTAATAATTATTTTTGTTATATGACACTTAAAAAACTAAGTGTCATATAAACTATGAGGTTTTGAGGCAAGTGTAGACCTTAATGCACATAGAATAAGATCTATAATTGCAACAATATTTATTTTGTGCATGGTATTTACGACACTTATTATCTGAGGCAACAAAATAGAAGTTTTTTATGGTAAATTATTCTAAAATAACGATTTAATGTTACAACTAGGCTTAATATATCGTTAAAGAAAATATTGGATTGTATATTATATCTTCAATATAGATTAAGTCCTATCAACAACTTTCAAAATTTCTTCTCACCAATTTTCCACTCGATAAATAAATGGTAATACGGTTATTGGGTGGGTGAGAGGGAGAGATGACGGGTTATAGTATGAGAGCTAGCTAGGGTGGTTGGGTATGGGCTAATCTCTTGAGGCCATATTAATGCTACATACAGTTGAGAAGAGAGAGAGAGAGAGACCAACCCATCAGGCTATCGCTTACCATCAAGTTTTAGGCTGACGTGGTTTAGCCTATATATACTTATTATATGGTTTTGGCTCTCACTACTATAGCTACTAGCTCGAATGGTTCACTAATGGTCCTTTTCCCTAGTTGACTCCAGCAAAGTTAAACCCCTCCTCAACTCTCATTTTACTCTCTTTAACCCTCAAGATGATACACACTTCACATTATAGCGTGTCGCTTTAGCTTCCAGCAGGAGGCTTGTCTATATAATACTTGTCACTCATTATACTGATATGGAAGACTTAGTTTAGCCGACCGTTTTCTTGATATGTTATCTTTGATCTGTAAGCTTGATACTATCGCAGCATCATATACTTCAACTAAATAGTATGTAACATATGCACGCAAGGCTCATTATCTTATCTTAAATTACTGCAAGATAATCTTTTAACTCTTATAAGTTATATTACATCATGGAGCTTATCAGTAAAAATATTCTACCGTTTAATACTGAAAACACATTATTTAACTTAATGTTGAAAGAAATTGTTAAAAAATGGTCAATGATTTGATAGTGGCAATGATTTAAGTTTTAATGTTACAAATAATGAAATTGAAATATTGATGCATTGGTGATTTTTTTGCTAATTTTATAAATATTTGCTCATCGTAAATATTAATTATATTATAATATAAAATGCAGAGAGTTTGTTGTTAAATTAAATTTTAAACATTCACTAACAAATACGAGTACTACACTTAAGAGATTTTGTATAAATTACTGAAAAAACGTAAGATATTAATAGTCAAATAATATTAGATTAAATCTTGGAAAAGTAACTTGATTCTGGTAAAATTTTAAGATGTGATCTTCATATTACAAAACTTTTGATCTTAATACTAAAAATATATTACAAACCACTATCATTTTCCTTAATTGCTTTAATTTGAATTTGAATGTGGTGAGTTGAAAGATATTATATATATTATATACATGGAACGCAAAAGTTGTAATAATGTGCGTAACATCTGTAACTAATTTCGTCTTTCTTTTGTTCAACAATTTTATTTTGATATTTTTTATTATTATTAAACTCCTCCGTTTAAAGCCTTTGTAGTAAGAGCTTTTGAAGACATATAGTGCAAAGCAACACAAGGCGAAACTTTTAGTTTAATCTTGTAGGGGGGTAGGGTTAGGGGTAGAGGGTGGGTTGGTTAAAGTGGGAGAGAGAAGAATCACAGGCAAAAATTGAGTTAGAAAGAGAAGCATGCGTAAGAGGATAAAAATGTTTCTCATACTTACTCAATATATTGATATAACAACATCAATATTTTTATCATGATACGTTAATCAGAATAAAAAAAAAAAAAAAAGAAAAAAGAAAAAGAAAAGAAAAAAATCAAAAAGTTTAGAATACTGCACATAATTAGTGTTTCAAGTTATAAATAATCCTCCAAGATTTAAAATTAATTAATAAGTAATATTTTCTTTGTTTATAATTCAATTAAATATTATGTTTATTCAAAAAGTCCAAAATATTATACCAACTATACAATATATCGTTAACTTATATATATATATATATATATATATATATATATATATATATATATATATATATATATATATATATATATATATATATATATATATATATATATTATATATTATTTATAACATCATATAAATCTGGCAAAGCCATACATCAAAACCAAAATATTTAAGTAATACAATAATAGCTATATAACCCTTGATTCCAACCAACCCCTCTTGGCAGTAACAAATAAACAGAAAGGAAAACAAACAAACATTTCGCGGAGAGAATAAAAGAATGAAATAATTTTAAGAAAGGAATGAAAACTTTTTTTTCTTTTCTTTACTACCATAGTTGCATAATATGTAACCTTTGACTGGAAAATAACAATTATTATTTGTATTGAAAAATTAGCAAATGATAGTTAATTTAATAAAAAAAATTATCATGCACGTTTGTAAGGAATCAATAAGATATATAAAAATACGTAATAATTAACACCTTACAAAATATTTCATCTTGTTCAAATATTTCAAATTACAGTTGATATTTACTTAATTGAATTTGAAGTTATACGTGAACTCATGACGCTGACATTTTTTTTTAATTAATAGAAAGTAGAAAAAATAAACCAATAATGTTCAGTATATTTACTGAAATTACATGAATTTATCACAATTTTCACAGATGTTTAAAATATGTAATGGTGGCTTCCACAGTCAAAGGTTTGTATGAACATAGCTTTTGAGCAGAAGTGACACAAAATCAAGTTTCGTATAATATTATTTTTTATGACAACTCAAATAAAACCTTTATCATTAAATTTAATGATGATTAATCGAATAGTTTTTTTACCTTCAGAAATATATATAATGTAAATTAATATAAATTTTTTCATAAATATATGTATTTATTCCTTTTGGTATGTACCATGACAAAAATTGTAAAAGTAAAGCTGAAATATAAGCTATTCACAAATAGTGGAAGAGTGCCAAGAGCTTTATTTTTGGTGGATTTTATTTCGAGTGAAAAAGGAGGCTAGCGGGTATTCATGATTAAAGAATGTAATAAGTATATTATATAAAACATGCATATTACAGTGTTTTCACATATAACAATAAACAGAATTGAACAAATCACATAACAGCACAACATATGCTAAAATG
The DNA here is from genome assembly GCA_949825025.1 of Siphlonurus alternatus. Lineage (NCBI taxonomy): Eukaryota > Metazoa > Arthropoda > Insecta > Ephemeroptera > Siphlonuridae > Siphlonurus > Siphlonurus alternatus. The sequence continues at coordinate 58,176,286 of OX463788.1, read as the reverse complement.
GAATTAAGTATACTGATATCTGCTTCCTTCCACCTAACCAGAGAAAAAGTGTTAAGTACAGTACCTGCGTATAAAATTTACCTTACTAAGTGTAGTTACCTTAGGCGCACATATTGTAAAATTACATATTATCCATATTTGCACGTTTTACTCTTACACTGATTCTGAAACTCAATGCTCTTCTTAATAATCATCACTAAAATGGCCACCACCAATGCAACTTACCACAAGTGTGCCTACCTGATTGTCATCGCGTGATGACGCTGGAAACGTCCTTTTAAATTCACCCCCAGCGAATTGGTGAAAAATTCAACTGCGTTTTTCTCTTCAATGGACAACCTTCATGATATTTTTTATTGCATATTTGGTTAGAGGATCTCGAATTATGTATTACTAATTATTTTTCAAATTAATTATTTTAATTAATTTATTTTAATTATTTCTTTTGAACCCTCCAGTACTCGTAAAATCGTGCTGCAAAAACGCTGTGACATCATAGTCATGCATGCAAATATTTAACACATGAGCGAAGGGAAATGCGTTGCATGACTATGACGTCACAGCGTCTTTCCTCTCCATTTTGATGGTGTCAGAGAGCTCAAACGATTCTGAAAAAACATTGCCATTACATAACTCCAAGTCTTCTAAAAAGAAAAAAAAAAATCCTAAAGATTGCCCAATGTTTAGTTTAATTTTTATTATAATTATTTGGTTTGCTAATCGTGCGCATTCTCTTAATTAATCTACTATTATGTCGGCTTCACAAAGACTTGGGGGAAACCGTTAACACATTACCAAATGTATCTCTATCGTATAAGATAAATAACATTGACATAAAATTCTCACATAAATTCGACGGCCGAGGAGATTTTACAAAACATTGCATACATTAACTTGAAGAGTCTTAACATTACATATATCCGTATAATATAAGTACTATAAATCAATAGGGGTCATTACAAAGGTGCAACACAAGCCAGTCGTTCACTGACAATGCTGAAGTGAGTGCTCATAGACATAATTGCCTACTGAAATCTGCAACGGGCAGTATAAACTTAATTTTATGAACCATTCCAGTGATATACAGATGAGTACTTAATGTTATTCAGATACAGTATAGGACATGGATTACGTCAAAGATAAATAACATTAATTCAGTATCAATGTAAAGTAATATTATATATTATAATAAATGTATACAATAATTTGATTTTATAAATTTAAATTAATTGAGGTATTTTATGAATAAAATATAAATTTGTATTCTGTGATAAAATGTTTTTATATTTAACTATTTTTTTCTCTTTTTTTATTTATTTTTATTTACTTTAGTATTTGCATTGTATAAAAAGTAGGATTAAAGTCCGTATACCCTGTATAAAAAAGAGCATCATATTACAGAGCAAAAAGGCATGAGTACTTTTTTTTTGTCGCGTAAAAGTGAGTACGGCATCAGTGTTGGCATGGCGGTAGGGTGCGGAGCAGTACTCTTGCAGAGAGAGCAAAGCATTGTCAGTACATTCACGCTCCGCACCCGTGCAACCCTCTACAACTCCCCACACACGCTTCACAACTTGCCTCGTTTTTAATTGTCCTGTTAAAACCCACGCGGTCATTATCAAGAAACGGCCCAGCATGCAGATATCCTGATTAAGCTACAAGCACAGACAACATACAACTTTTTTTTATTATTATTCTTAATATAAACTACATAAAAAATATAATATAATTTATATATGTATATATTCTGTATAAAAAAAAAAGTTTTAGAAAAGTCACGAGTCTTTGGTATAAGAAAATTTTCTCCTCTCTTTAATTTGGCCACTTTATGAGCTGTCGCCTTGAGGAAAAAACATTAATCTTAGGGTAATATCATCTCACAACGTTAGCCTTAGGTCTTGTATTTCTTATACCATGATGCTTATGTAGTTGCTTCTGCTTGCTACTAGAGAGTTAAGCTGTTCAAGCGTGCAGATTGTATGCCCCATTCTCCCTCCCACCCCTTCTCTCTCTCTCTCTCTCTCTCTCTCTCTCTCTCTCTCTCTCTCTCTCTCTCTCTTTCTTTCTCTCTCTCTCTCTCCACTTGAGCCTCATCAAGTCTGTGTTTAGACGTTACTGTAACCATTATATCATTGTCCTCCATAGACTCATTCCAATTATTACTGCAACACTACCCGTTTAGCTATGCAAATTACACTACTATTACCTCTCTCTCTCTCTCTCTCTCTCTCTCTCTCTCTCTCTCTCTCTCTCTCTCTCTCTCTCTATAATAACAACACAAACATATAACAGTGTAATATAAGTTTAATGTTTATTCAACTCTGATATATAAACTTATAAAATGTACATTAGTTTACTTCATTAATTTTAAAATTAGATTAGTTTAAATGTCTCCAATCAAATCGCCTCTATTGTGTAATATAAAGTATACAAACTCTATAATATATATATGTGCATACAGATATACAGATTTTATAATAATGTTACATTGTTACTATACATTTTATCAAACCACCATGCAACCGGCAGATGCTTGCATGCAGTTAAATAAACGAATATTACTAGTTAAATATTAGCATTCATTATTTAAATACACTTGCTGTATTTTAACAAATAAAGTCGATGATATTCTCTTGCAGTTTAATTACATTATGTATGCATTAAAAGGATACATTTTGTTTTAGTTACAAATAAAATAGTAATAAATGTGTTAATTAAAACTTGCTTTATAAATTATTTTATAAATTTTGGAGAGAGATATGATTTTAATTATGATTAAATTATAAAAAATTGAAATTTTTGAGTTGTGCCACCGATATGCAAGAATTGTATAAAGTATCATAGGATACCGATGGATAATCGTGGATTGACATGCACAGCGGCTCATAAAATGTAGCACTTGTTAACCTGATCAGTACTTTATAGTGAAAATATTTTAAATATATTATCAAACTTTCTTAGTTATCCGTTGACATTCTGAAGATGATCGTGAAACAAAAAATTTAAAAGAAAAGAAATAATGAGGTGTCTGCAAAAAAAAAAAAAAAAAAAAAAATTACGACGCAACTGGTGTGCTTTTTAATATACAGTAAAGCTCAAAGTAATATTGAAAAGCAATGAAAATAAACATAACCCTACATCATAGGACATTTTCAAAAAAAAAAAAAAAAGTAGTCACGAACATACTCTTGAAACTTTTTAAATAAATTTAAAAAAAAGTTGATTCATAAAAAATATTTAAATAAAATTTAATGACAACAGAAAAAAGTTAGTAAATTCATATAATGAGTTTGTATAAAAATATTTCAATTTTTACAATAACAAAATTTACTGGTCATTTGTAAGTTCTGTGATAATAATATATTTGCTACCACAGCAAAACTATAACAACGGAGAAAAAGTAGTTAGCTTTAAATTAAATTGCTTGCTAAATCAGAAAAAGGTTTCCTCATTTTCGCTGATGGTAATTTCCTCTAGAGACTACTTGAAGAACTTGAAATAACAATTCTCCTTAAACAGCCCAAGTTTAATTAATCTACATTGAGGAGGGATATGGCATGTCGTTGATACGAATCCATTTTTATCGTTGAACTCTTTTAGACATTAACTCTACTTTTATTATTACAATGAAAATAATAAAAAAATAAAAACCCGATGTCACTTAAATTGTAATAAAGAGAATTATTTTATTTCGTTTCAGTCTATTTAACATGAATAGTGACAATCGAGGCGGTCGGCAAAAATCGGCCATAATAATGCTCTTACCATGCGTCTTGGGTTTGGTTCTTACTTGTTAGTTATACCACCGGATTGCTACCAAATTGTGGTGACTTGGAGCGTCTACTGGGGTATCTATCCATCATTACCGACCATATTACAAATTCGATGTTTGTTTGTTTTTTGTGTTTCATAACACTCTGGATTTCTGTTTTTTTTTTCTAAAAAATCTTAAGTATTTTTAGTTTCACTTCAAAAAAATTCAATATTTAATGAATTGCATTATTGTAAAGATTTCATTCTCGTTTTCTTTATTTCTTTAATTTGTATAAAATTCATTTCATGAAATTTAAATTTTAATAACTATTATTTAATCCTGATTTATTCTCAAAGAAGAATAAATTATTGTGAAATTTTGCACCAGCTAATGAGATTGTTAATATTAATCTCTGCAGGACAATATTTGTAAACTTATAAATCAATAAAAAAATAGACTGAAGTTTCCACAGTTCTTTTAGTTACACCAATGTTACATAGAGTTGTATGGAGGGTATCAACACAATTCTAAGTTACGACCAGTCCATCCAATAGGATTCAGTTGAAGCGAGGGGGGAAATTAGTACGGTTTTAAACTTGAGAGCATGCAGTGAGGAAAAGGTTCCATCTCAACTACTCCTAACATGTGGTTAAAGGGCTACTTATACAACCCTTCTTCACTTGAATATGAACTTGCTAGGACAGTACGAAAACTTAATTTTATGATATCAATGTTATTAATTTCAAAACTAAGTGAGTTGGGTAGTTTTCTTAATCTTTTCATGTTGTAATGATATAATTTTTTTTTTTTTTTTTAGTTTAGAATTATATATTTATGATGGAGCCATTTATGAATATGGTACCGGATACATTATCATAAATAATAATATATGACAATATATTAAATATATGATATTGTCTACGTTCGTATATAAATATATAATATATATATATATATATATATATATATATATATATATATATATATATATATATATATATATAATATATATATATATATATAAATATATATAATGACTTTAATGTTAAAGGTAAAAGGCAGAGATTAATGTCTTAGAGGTATAATTTACTTTATTAAAGACTAACAGGAAAGATACGTGTCTTATAGGAAATGAATGTCGTATGCATGAATGCTAAACAGCTTAGAGATGGAATGTAGACTATATGCTTTTGTTTACTCGTGTATTTTATGTTTAGATCGTTGTGTATGCGTGCATGTGTGTGTGTGTGTGTGTGTTAGTTAGTCGATAGAAGAATAAACGAGCAAGTTTAAACTAATATGGATTTACGACTTTAGGAAGCTTCAACTTAAGACCGTATAGTTTGTTATATAGGAAGGTATATATATATATGTGGTATATAGAAGTGGTAGCGATGCTGCTGGTTTGCTTGCTTGCTCCTCTGCAACTTCTTCTTGCTAGCTAGAGAAGACTGCTTGCTGCTGGTGGGGTTCACCCACCCTCCTCCCGCCCGCTGCCATCTCGTCCTAGCGGCGTGGCGACATGAGATGCGTGCGTGGAATTGAAAATGTGCTGCTGGGTGGGTGCGGGTGTCACTTCTTTCTCCATGCCGCACTGTCTCTCTCTCTCTCTTGGTGGAAGCAGCTACCGCTATATGTACTAAGGATCGGGCGGAAAGGCCTCATAGGAACTAAAGCTAGAAGGCTTGCTGGCTTGCTGATTTTCTCTCTCACACTTTCGTCCTCTCTCATGCTCCCCCCACCATCCTCCTCTTTCACCCCCCCCCACCTCCTACTCTCCACCCTAGGTCCAATTTGCACCGCGGGTGAGCGTGAGGCGCCTCTCTCCATACTGAGGCGCCGGCGACATCAGACCTCGCTCCATCTCAACCTCCCGCCCGCCTGCCAAACTTGTACATGCCTCGTGCATCACTGACAGCCCAGCCAATAGCACGATGAGACTTCCCTAGCATAACAACCACACAACGAAAGCAACCAAACAACCAAACACAAACGCCCACCACTTCAAATCGTGCTGAACTAACTTTCTTAATTTTTTGATTAAAACATTACTTTTAGAAGGTGATTACAGGAGACGACTACTTTTTCTCAACAAGAATACCTTCTTTATTTCAAGTACATGAGATCTCGACTTTGGGAAAATGAAATTATCATTAAATGACAAAAATATATACATATTTTTTATGTATGGGACAGTGAAATAATCTTTTGCAGTCTACTCTACTTATGCACCCAAAACATGTGGGTATGCAATTTTTGCTACATTAATATATAGAAACATCTACGGCTGTTAAACTTATACTAAATAGTCATACAGATGTGAAAAAGCACTGTTTATTTGTTTAAATATATATCATTATCATTGCTGCATGTCTTACAAAAAATAAATAAATAAATTATAGCAAAAACTTTTTAAACGTTGACTACTCTGCTTTTGAAACATTGCGATTCAGACTTTTTTAAGACTATATATATATATATATATAGTTTATAAAATATGTTATAGAGTACCCAATACTTTAAAATTAAAATATTTTTTAGGTGCCATGTAATAAATTATATTTACATAATTAATAATTAGTATTTTAAACCTAAAGTAAAAAAATTAATAAATAAATAAAATGCCAAAAATTTCAATAAAATATGTATATCAATACATATTAAAAAAATATTATAAATATAGTAGGTGCGATGATTCACGAGGGGCGATATCTAGGTTTCTCATTAACCACTTTTAACGCTAGACTAAATCAATGAATCAATCAATCAATCAATCAATCAATCATATATATATATATATATATATATATATATATATATATATAGTAAGTAAATAAAGTCATGTTATTGATAAATGTATGCTCAGGATTATATTAAGTGTGTTCGTAAATGCACGATCGATTCATATATCAATAATCAGATGAACCCTTCTGTATAAGAAACATAAAAATCATCAAATAATTTAATTCCCTCTCCATCTTCTCTTTTTCCCCTATAATTGAAAAAATTATTATTATTATTATTATTTTTTTTAGTTATTACAATCTATTAAAACGAGCTAAGATTAAAATACAACATTTACATTTAATAAGTGCACATACTTCGTAAAAATGAGCCAGCCGCAAATGTAATAATCACGAGCAGACTAGCTCGAGGCAAGTGCTTGTCTTGTCTTGTCTCACTAATCACTTTGCTAATATCAAATTTATTTTAATATCTAAGGTAAAATCTAATTAAAATCCCTGAGGCAAAGAAATACATTTAAAAAAAAAGTCAGTTCTTATAAGCAAGGGATAAACACAAGATTGCACGAGCAGCGAAATTTATATAAAAGTACAATCACAAGCAAAATAACTGTATACTAAAATTATTAAGTGTATACAAATAAGTTTAAAACTTATAAATAAAACCCAGACTCTGAATACTTTGAAAACAATTAATATGATAACAAAATGAATGTTACAAATTTGATTTTTATATATACCGGTTCATGTTTGTCCATGACTAGTTGTACGCTTGCATGCTTGCTCACTCTAGTAGCCACTTGGTCTTGAGTATCCATATCATACAGAAACTTCAGAGGGGATACTGCAGATACCTGCCTACCTAGATATATATAGGCTTCTTCACTCGCTCGCCCCCTTGCCCTCTCTCAATAGGACAACTCACATGCTTACCTTTTCCCTGCACGTCTCACATTAAGGATAACTCTCTGAACCAAAAAAGATTTGAAGCAGCAAGCGGTCACCAAAAAAAAAAAAAAAAAAGGGGGAAGATTCCCAACTAGAAAATCTTATTGGAGTAACTTTTTTTGTGCTTTCTCTTTTTCGTTGTTGTTTTCCTTCAATGTTTATGGCTTTAATATCCCAATTCAATATATATTTTTTACATTAGTATACAATATGTATTCCCAGACTATACATATATAGATATATATATGTATATATATATATATAAATGCATTAAAATATAACATTTTACAAATAGCATAGAACGTATAAAGAAGTGTAGAAGAAGAATATACCCCCGACTTAGGTTGCTATATTATATTACATTCAATTCTAGTGCAGGGCAACAATAAACAAGTTATATAATACTGCACTCTATTGTACAGAATATTGCCAATGTGGTAAATTAATATTAAAAAAACACTCAGCAGTATAAGATACTTAAATTTTCAGAAAATGATACCATATATTTATATTTATTTTGTTGTATGTTTTCCCAATATATATGATTATATTTTTTTCTTTTTCAATGATACACCGGCCTATATGAGCTTGAAGCTTAAGGCAGGGTAATGGGTATAATAGGGATAAGGGAGAAAAATGATAGTGTCCACAGCCCTGTTACGCGAAAAAAGCATTCGCTGAGGGGAAACTGAGGAAGTCGTGGAAAACCTCAGCCACGATGGACTTTTTATACTTTTTATCAACGGACCAAAGTGATGTTCAAAAAGCTTGAAAAACTACAGACAATGCATCAATACACTGAGTGGAAAGCGAGATGAATTTACCCCAGAAAAAGTACAATATGTGTAATTTTAAATTGAAACGATAGATACATTAACAGATTAATAAGTAAATACATAAATAATATTATACGTGACACAACATGTAACTCATGTCATATACATAAATGACATTTTATGTAAAATAAATTTATTATTAAAAATATATAATACTTGGATCGTGATTATTAATTTGCAACACAAGCTGAAAGCAGGCAGTATTTTCATGCAATACCAGCACGATGAGTTAACAATTCATTGTGTGGTATAATTACAGTAACAGAAGTAACGACAGTGGCGGTGGCGCATGCACGCGAGCTAGCAAGTGTCGCCGTCTCTGTCTCTCTGGCGGTCGTAGAATGCCACAATAAATCAGGCGGCGAGATGGAACAGAAGTGAGCGGGCGGAAGCGGGCGAGGCCACCGCAGCACCAGTCCTTCTGTCCCCACCCCCTCCCAACCCTTCTGCTCTCCAATCCAAGCACGCACTGCTGAAGAACTATTAATGTGAAAGTAATTTCAAAGACTCATTATCTCTCAACTGACGCAAAAGAGGTTAACATTTTTTCCTTCTCTTTTTCTTCTATAATTCATTTGAAAAGATTTTTATATTTTAGTAGAGAAATGAAAGAATAAAATCGAGAATAATAATAAAAAAAAAATATTAATGTCACTTAGTGATTAGCTACAAATTGGAAATAACTTTTTTTTATACATACTTTGGCGTCATAAAAAAGTTCAAAAAGAATGAAATGCTATCAAAAAAGAGATTTTTAACATTATTTTAATACTAATATTATTTATGTTCTTTTTTTAATATTCAAGAGAGTTATTAACAATTTAAAAAATGATAGATAGCATTTTATTCGGGTGAGGTTTATTATGTTGTTTCTTGGTTTTGGACTTGATAGTTTGATGAAAGTTACTTGACTACTGGAGTCTATGAAGGCCTCGCGCCAAGAAGCAATTGTCCTGGCCTCCCAAAACCAACACTAGTAGCTCAGCAAAATGCTGGCATCGACAAAAAAATATTTATAAATATATAACATACTGACATAGTATAAGATGAAAGTCGCCAGTCCTTCCTTATACAGTGTAAGGAAGGACTGGCGACTTTCATTTTCATTTAAGAGCCTTATCTTTGTAAAATAAAAAAAAAAAATGTGACTCTAACCAACTTTGATGACTCTTGGAGAAATCAGCTAAAGGAATTTGATTTTAAATCAGCTTATTTTTGTTCCTTTTTTTTTTAAAAAAAAAGGATGAAACTATGAGAAAAGAAAGTAAGAGAGAAAAGAGAAAGAAATTGTCTAGACTATAAATAGGTCTTTACTTAAAAAAAAAAAAAAACATCTCATTTCTATTTATCACTTTTAATCAACGAAATGGAGTCAAAATTTATGCAAAGTGTTTTAATTTTATTTTACGGTACAGTATAGGTGGAACGATTTTCTTCTTTTCTCTCGTTGCTGCTCATAAGAATTGTGTTGTAGTGTCTCAGACTCTAAGAGTATAAAAAATAATAAGAAAAGGGGAAGCTTTATATATTCAGCAATGTGATTATAGTTGAATCTACTGCTATATTCTTATAATGCTGAAAATGCTGCACCGCTGTTTATTTATTTTTATATATTAATTAATTTTAAAATTGAAGTTTTATTTGAATACAAGACTTGTTTATATTGTATTGAAAATTATAGTCAATTAAAAAGATAGTGCTTATTTTGATGCTTGTACTGAATTGTTTCGTCCTGCACGCATTTCCTATATAATTTTATAGCAAAATTAGTCATAAAAAAATGAAATGCTTACAATTTTTATTACTTAAATATGCTTTTATTGAATAAATATAAAAAATATATTGAAATTTAATTTGAAAATGATACATAAAATAGTAACATTATAACGTGTCCGCCTTGCTATTTAATTTTGTTGGAGATATATTAGGCAAATTGGTTAAAATCAAAGCAGAGTATATACTGTTGTTTGACGCTTTGACGTAGCCATTGCCCCTTTCCGCTTATGTAATCCGCTGTGTTTTGGTGCTAAACAAAATGCCTATCCATCAGGGTGAAATCATAGCAAGGTGATATTAATTAATATCTAGTGAACTGCAAAGACGCAAAATGCTGCATGTAAAATTACATTTTAATTATTATTAAAACAGTGTATATATGAGCCATTTGGAGTAGAACAACATTAATTAACATCTACAGAGAGCGTGCAATGTTTGTCTTAAATTTTCTCCAAGTATAATTTAAATGGTTGTTGTTTTTTCCTTTATTAAAATCATACAGTATTTAATACATAAATTTACACCTCCAAAATGGTCGAACCTCTCCCTGATTTTCTGCATAAATCTGCATCTAAAAAAAAAAAGAATAAAAGTTCCCAACAATTGCGCAACAAAACCCAGGTAGGTAACGTTCGTGGTGTCTCGAGTTTGGTAACTTGGTAAATATGTCAATTTATTATGAAAGATTCCAGTTCAATTGTACCTTAAATTGCAGCTGAAACTCTATTCTTCATGATACAGGAAAAAGAGATGGACTGGCACGTTACAGACTCATTTATTATATTATTGCATACAGTTTCATAGAAGGGTCAAAGGAGTGGTTGTATACAACCCCAATGGATAACCTACATGCAATTTTATATTATGAATACTTTTTTGTATACATTAAATTTGACGTCATTAAACAAAAATGGGTCAAGACGTCATGACCGATGAAGCAATAATATATTAGGTACAAAAATATTTAATCAATTAAAATAAAAATAGTTCCTTCAATAAACATTCGAATTATTCTCACCAACAATTGGCGGCTTTGTTGTCTATTTTGATTACCTTTTTGCAAGCTGCATTAAAATAAATATTACGTTTGTGAAATTTATTTTGTGAGTTTTGATCCACATTGAATCACTCAGCCATGTTTAGTGAGAAAACGTGAATACCCACCTCTCTGAATACTTCGTTCGTAAACTGTCTTCTATATTTGTGCCTAATTATTACTTTTTGTTGTGTTGCAGCGCGTCATTTTTAACGTCGTTAACCTGAGCAAGAGCAAAAACTTATTCCGAGATGGCATGACCCCTATCGTCAAATCCACAAGCCGACCAAAATGGTAAGTCCCAAACAAAAGCAATGAAATAACATAATTAACAAACTACACATCTAGGAATAAGTTATTAATTTTTTAAAAGAAAATCATTTGTATAGAAAAACAAAGCTAAATTAAGATTTCAATTCGAAACATTCAGATTAAAAAACAGACAGCAATGGTACTTTTTGAAACAGTTATATTTCTTGTTCCCATGCAATGTATCATACAAAGTAAAGCTTTATTACAAATCTTAATTTCCTATTTTTATATAACATAAGTGATGGTTTCAAATATTATAGTTTTTATAAATCGAAATAAACGAATATTAAAGTATCAAAAATATATTATTTATATCAGATTCAGTTGGTATATTATAACAATATTATTGCACAGTATATATAATAGATATATTATTATTTATATGTATATGCCGTAAGCATGCAATGTAATAGATAATCGATATTAAAGTTAGCGAGCAACATCGTGTGGCGCTACAGTTAGATATCTGCATGGTACATTCCCCCCCCCTCCCCCCATCTCCCAATGCACCCACCCAGCCACTCTTACGCAAATTCAGTCTCCCACCCACCCTCCTCCCATGCCACCCGTTCACGTGTTGGGTGACCGCAGGCTCGTACTCATGATACATAGCTACAGCATACGACGCCGCCACTGCCACCACTAGATGAAGCTGGTTTTACATGAAACAGATACAGAGAGATACGGTATTAAGCTTCAATGTGGTTTTACAATATATCGGATTGAATATATATCACTATAATGTTTAAATCTTTCTATTCTTTTATTTCTAAATTATTTATAAACTTTGGTGTTATATAATATACGATGTAAATTTAATATCTAATTTTAATCTAATACAAAATATTAATTTAATCAAATATATACGTGTATAGCAACTACGAATTGGTATTTAATTAATGTATTCGTTTATAGTTTATTTTGACTGCAGTAAATAATGTAGTTTAATTCATTGCTAGTTACGAGCCACGAGAGAAAATAATTCGATTACGTTACACGGTATTAGATTGTGGTATAAATCTATAAATGGATTTCAACAAACAGTATTACTTGCTTCAGAATTACAAACTATGTATAAAACAATAGACATTAATTTTGTATAAAAAATATGATAAAATTAAATGATTAAAAAAAAATCTTTAAAAAAATAGAAAATATGTTCAAATTTATGAAATAACTAGTACGTTGTGCGTTACATGTCTACGTATCAGAAAACACAAATCGAAACCAACGAAAAGATGAACTCAGGGAGGAGATCCCCTAGCCGTGGAGTCACGCGGCACAAGGTCACCCCGTGTCCACAATGTCCACATTTGTGATTCAAAGTGCATGATAGAGGGCCATAACACATCGAAGTGACACGTAATACGTCGCAATAGCATGACGTCCTCACTACACGGCCACGACAACACACCACGCACCAACACTCGAACACACGGTGATTCGAAACACAGACCACACGACACCGAAGAGCCCAAATTTCCAAACGTAACCTCACGGGCGGCGTGCGCTGCCGAAAGGGTGTCCGGTGTCCGGAACCGAACACGACTCGGCAGCAACAAAAGTTCACCGGGCAAAGACCTCCACCGGCCAAGGCCAGCGCAGGGCACCGGAAGAGCTCGGAGGCCGAAAAACCCCAAAAATCTAGATAAAAAAATTCACCCCCAGTCCCCCCCCCCCCCGGACGTGGATTTTTTATTATTTTCCCGGTTACGGCGGCCACCCCCGGGAACCCCCAGGAAAAGTTTCGTCGGGTTCCGACGAACCCAGACGCTCGCCCAAAGGAAGTGCGTCCCAGCATAGGAAAACGCTGGTTAATTTTGGGGTCCCGAAAGTGATGTTTAATAATAAGGATTAACGCTATGAATGATCAGCTATTTGGTTCCAATTTACATGATATATATTTATTTATTTTTTGTATTCAATCAATAGCTTATTATTTTCTGATACTTGTATTTGGATAATTTCCATACTTTTTGAATTTTAATTGTGCATAGTAATTATTTAACTAAAATAGTCATATTGAATATTAATTTATTTTTATTATTTGGATACTTCATAATATTATAATTGAATGCAGAAAAAAGTGAGAGTTCATTTCCTAAGCATGTCTTTTTTCTCCTATGTGATCATATTATACTGATCACTGGTCACCTTATATTTCTTAACCTCAGAATATTATTAACTTTATTATAACATCTGAATGAATTGCATGATATTTGTTATGTAAGATTTTTGTACCTCCCACCCCTTTTCCGTTCTCTCTCTCTCTTTTTCATTGTATTAGTATTGCTGAATACGGCAAAATTTAAGCTGTAAATCCCACTTGTCGACATAAGTGACTAATAATAATAGTAAAATGGAGAAGTGAACTATAATCGTGGCATGCTATAACTAATCTTGTGCTATATTACAAATGGTTACATTGTTATATTATTAGCTTTCAGCACCACATGTAACCCTAGCTTATTCCACTGTCCCCTCACTGACCCCACCTTCCAAACCCCCATAGTGTGGTGGTGTGTGCTGGCACCAGTGCGAAAACTAAACAGGCTAGATTTAGCACCAGTATTACAAAATTATGTGCGTAATTACTACTCAATATTAACAACTCCAATAAACTTAATAAACACAATTTACATTTTTTTTGTTACCAATTTGAAAATGGTTATTTTTTTGTTCTATTATTTTTTTGCTTAATTGACTTGTAGAAGTTATGATAACAGCTAAAATAAAATAAAACGTAAACGTTGATAGTTATTTCAACGCTTTCGTGTAATTAGCAAACTAATTTAATTACTTTTTATAATGACGTAATAAGGTTTAAAAAGAATGTTACTACAAAAAAATTATAAATGTATAAAATTTATATTACTGCACAAAAAAAATATATATATACAGTACAAGTCTGATAATTTGTGTCGTTATTAAAAATGGTTTTTAAACTACAAGTTTATGTGTAACTGAAAATAATAATATACTTAAACGAATTACACTTTAATTACACATTAAAAAAAGTTATTGTTCAGTGAAATTGAAAAGGTTATAAAATTTTAAATAAAATAATAAAATTTACCTTATACGCATTTTTTGATGTCATTTTAATATGTACTGTAATGTACTGAGGTGTTTTTCCATGCAATGCTGAAGTTCCAATATAGAAAGAAATGTTATACAGATTTTAGGAAGAGGTAAAAAGAGTCGCCATCTCAGTCTATCCTTCAGAGTATTCATTGTAACATGATACTCAATATGACAATGCCATGCAGAAACTGACTGTCCGAACAGTACGATCGTTAGCCATGCCTCATGTACTGAGGCTGCGGCTCCAGAAGACAAATAAATGACAATTTGTCATTTTTAGGGAGGTAACAAGTACCAAGATAGTTCACACCACCTCGACAAACTGAGACACACAAACCCACACAAGAAAAGCAACGCTAAAGTTCGTACTGTCCCGAAGTGTGTTCCTGAACATAAAAGTTAACATCAATGGCATGTGTTATACCTTTGATGTTAACTTTTATGCTAAGGAAAGCATACATTGAATGATAAAAAATCTTCAAGAGTCTATATATATGTAAGGCAATTCTTACCTGTCTTGATTCAGTAACTGATATTTTTATAAATGCAATGGACATTCCCAACAATAATTAATTTATTAAATATATTAGACGGTATGACCAAGTCATGCTTGAAGAAAATAATTAGTGTAAACACTGTACTTGTAATCTTATAAATAATATATTACTTAGCTATTTTATAACTTAAACAAAAAGGGTATATATTTTTATTTTCCATTTTTTAAAGCCTCATTTGCATGCAGCATATTTTTATTAAGCATAGTTAATTACATTATAAGTTACGACTATATTTTTCATTTAAAACTCCCTAAAAATAAAATATTATTTATGTGTAATAAAAATTATAAATATTTAAATAAATTCTGCTTTGAATTTTGAGTTGCTATTCAATTATATAATACACAACGTGATTTAGTATTTATTAAAAAAAAATGTAACGCAAAAACAATTTTATAAGAGAGAGGTAGGACTATCTGGCGACGAGTGGATACGGAGCAAAAGTTCTGCCAGCGATGATTTGAAAGCGAAAGAGTGAGTGTTTTGGATCTGCTGCTATATACCGTGCCACCAGCTTACGCTACCCCTGCTAGTAGCAAGCAGGCAGTCAGGCACACTACACGTGGCCCTTGGCTGAGTCATCAAGATCTCTCCAGGGCCTCGTAACCCGGCCAGCGAGCTGCGGGTGAGGGCGCAACCAACTTGTATATAGGATGACACACGCCTGCTTGCCTATACTACAGCTACACTATAATATATAGAAAATATTGGCTTTTATATATAATATATATATATATATATATCCGAATTATGTGACTTAATTCAAACTTTCCAAACCTAGCTATTTGCTATTTCCTCCTCAACTTTCGAAATTAACTCTAATGTATATTTCCCCATAAAATTTAATTATTTTGAGACAAAATAATTAATTACCAAATTTAACATGTTTTAAATATTATATTAGAAAGGATAGCTTTGCTAAAAATAATTTTAAATTAAACATTTCATAACTGTATGACGATCGAATGCTATAAAATTGAAGTATTAGGCCTGTTCGTAAACCCTGCTCGGCGTACACTTTCTGCACCCAATCGACCTTAATGCACCTGAACATAAGGTCGATTGGGTGCAGAAAGTGTACACCGAGCAGGGTTTACGAACAGGCCTATGATTTTTTTAACAAATATTTAGATGAAGTAAAGCGCTTTGATTAATATATTATTTGATAACAGGAGCGTATTAAATATAAAACTGAAAATATTACTGTGGAGATACGTCGCTGTTCGTTCAGCTTTTATTGTCACAAATTTATTGGTAAAATTTACTGTTATGCAAGGCACTACTAGCCACCATAATTCATAGTACTGGTAAATTTTTCATGGGTACAGCAAAAGAATATATACTAGTAAAACAAAAACAAAATAGTAATTATAAAATAAATACGCAAGACACCTGCCAAACAGTCTTGTTGTAGAAATCCATATATTGCACTTCCCTCCTGACTTTTAAAAAGGTTGTAGGGTAAAATTGGTCATAGACGTATATTTATATCGTAGGTTCTATATCCAGTATTCTGTAAGTGCAGAGAGGCTATTGGACAACCTTCAAGACATTATTTTATTGCAAAAATAGCACCAAACTATGTTACTCTAATTTTTTTCAGATTTTTTACAGGTCAGTAATTATTATTACTAAAAATTTATTCAAAGTTTAGGTTTGAACCCACGCTCTTTTCTTTTCAGGTTGTACCTTTTATTAAGAAGTGACACCTCTCTCAGTACTTTCAATAATATTCACGGGCTGTAATGAAAAAAGGAGTAGCATAATTTGGTACCCTCTTTTCATTGCTGCAATAAAAATATATATTCAGGTTATCTATTGCTTTATTTCCCTGCCTTGTACCTCCCCCCTCCCCCCTCCCCCCTCCATCAATAATTGACTTGTCTAAAGATTAACTCATTGGAAATACACTCTACTGATATTCACCTGCAGCACAACATGCATAGCAGAATTACTCTAGAAACGACGGTTTATGCTGTGCAAACATTTACTTAAGTTGAATTGACGCACTGGAAACATTAATTAATTTCAATGAAACAGCAGCCATCTATATAAACAAAAACATTTTGTACATTACATGTATTATATAACGTATATAAATAGTGTATTCTGTTTGAAAATATTCTATTTATAGTAACTTATTACACGCTGATTTTAATTCTACTCTAAACCACATTTTTTTAAAATTAATTAAAAATGAAAACTTTTTTTTTTATTACCTAATTTGAAATAATTTTACTATAAAAACATTCAACAAAACACTGGGCTGGATATTAAACATTTTATTTAACTTGTATTTATAAAATTGCTTTTTATTATGAAAAGTAAAATGTATGTACCATATACATTAAATATAAAACTTTAAATTTATAGAATGAATAGTTTATTTATAAAAGTGCATTTGGACTTTACTATACATTTTTATATTAGTATCGTGCTTGTATTACAAATAGAAATCCTATGCAAGCAAGCTTAGTGAGAATGAGTATTTATAAATTATACACAGTGGCGGGTCCATGAGGGGAAGGGGGCGATGAGGGCGATCGCCCGCCCCAAAAAGTCACCTCAAAATAAATTAAACCCGTTGCCCCCTCTCACCCCAAATTTAACATTACGGGATAGATCACCCCCTTCCTCACAGAGCCGCGCGCTGGTATATACAGGAATGATAATACTGTCACCTGATATGTATATACTCTATATATTATATATATATATATATATATATATATATATATGTATAGAGACATTAATGACAATGATCTCATAAATATATTGTTAGTAACGGTTATCAATCTGGATTTACGTAATATAATTTAAATACGCCTTGCTTATTTTATCAGCGATTAGTGATTATTTGCTCAGTCAAAATATCATGGTAGCTAGTTAGCTATAGTACAGAGAGCTAAAGAGGAGGAGGTATATTTATATATAAACTACACAATGCATATTTATGTACATGTTTTGCGAACGACACAAAAAGGAAGGGGTGTAGAGGAAATCTAATAATTTGATCTGGATGCTGTGGACCCTATGCTTTAATAGCAGTGCCTCATCACAATTTAAGCTCCACCCTAGCTTAAACCATGCATGGCATTGATTTGCTTCATTTAATTTTAACGTTTTACTCTAACGGTTAATTTTCAGGCTTAATATCGATAGATTTATGCAAAGAGGACAGGAATTCACGCAGGTTTAGCGTGTATCTACATAAACTTACCAATAAGATTCCAAACAAACATTAAAACTTGTTTTGTGTAGTCTTGTCACAATACAAACATATTATTTCTATAATGTGGAGAAGGTTGTATAACTAGTAGGCAATAATGGCGGCGGCTGATGGACTTTACACTTCCCTTAAAACTTTACAACGATATATATATCATAAGTTAATTCTTCTTTTTATCACCATCGTCATTTTCTCAAGTTGCTGATGTTAACGCATTTGATGAATTGTCTGTCGACTATATAACAATAAATCCACAAATATTAATTTTCAATTAAATATATTATACCAAAAAAATGTCCTAGTTATAGATGCTGACATAGTACCTTTTTTTTTACAGTTAAATATTAATCTTAAAACTGTTACACCTAAAGTATGTAACTTTAAAACATTTATTTTTTTAAAATTTCATATTTTTATATGACGTAGATTTATAATATAAATTTAATCAAAAAATTACAAACGAGTATAATTACATTAAAACATCCCTTTATAAAAAAAAAAGTAATATAATTTTTTTATATAATATATATACAAAATATAGTCCTCTATACATTTATACACATACTGTTAACAAATGAAGCCGCTAACATGGATGATTGCATTCAACAAATTATCGTAATATTGTAATTTTTTACTCGAGGCAAGCAAGTTCATTTTAAAAATTTCTTGGTTATAGAGGCCAGCGGGGATTACAAATTGCCTCATTTATTGGGGCGCGCCGTGTGGCTTGCCAGCCTCCCTCCCTCCTTCCTCTTGCCATCCTCATGCGCAACTACTGGAGGGCAGGAAGGCAGGCAGGCGGTGGCACTTAGGATGGGAATTACATGCATACACGGTGGCGTCCTTATAGCACCATGCAAGCGCCACCAGTAAGAGACGCTATCTTCTATTACATAGACCAGTAGTAGTAGTAGTAGTAGGATATATTATAATGACACCAGGTGCTTCTGTAATTCAAACAAGGAAAAATAAAAACTTAAGTAGAACCCAGAGAAATTTTAATAACATAACTATGATTAGAATGAAAAAAATATTATGAAATGGAAGTTATAATATATTTAAAAAATTTAAAATTAAATTAAACATTTATTCCATTGTATACCCAAGAATATCAAATTATTTGTTTCAAGTTAATTAAAATTTTAATTTTAAAATAACATGAAAAGTATTAAAATTGTTTGAATGTCATGTAGATACATTATGGAATGTTTAGTTCAGGTGTTAAAACATAGAATATTTCCAGAAACTACGTACTGAAAGTCAGTAAAAAAAATATGTTGACTATAAATTTAGTCAAATAAGTGTAGATATAAGTATTGTCAAATAGTTTTCCATGCAATGTTAGACTTTTGTTACCAGTTATAAAAAACAACACTAATTGTGACTGGTGACATTATTACAATATTTAGGTCTGTTCGTAAATACCCAATCAGATAATAATCACTTATAATCAGGTTTTTCTTATGTTATATACAGATTGATTCATGCATGAATAGATTGTGCATTTATGATCATATCTATATTATTTAGTTGGATGATTACTCTAAAATCAAGTTTATCTGTCAATTGCACATTCGTTGCCTCTAGAACACTTGTAAGTGGTTCCCCCTGATTTGGATCATTTCACCGCCGTCCATCTTAAATGTTAAATGAGATTTCCACGGTTCCCTCAGCTAGGGCTGATTATACCAAGCCACTTGGAACATCATAAGACATTAAATTAGCACATTTGAGTCGTGCATGCTGTAAATTGAAAAAATTATTAAAATTAAATTAAAATTTTTTTTAAACCTGTATAAATAACTCATATTAATTATGGTTGGTACTGTACTATAATACATTTTAATAAAATTCAGCCTCATGTATCTTTATATAATTTGTACAACTGTAAAAAATTGTGTTTTCAAATAGGGCTCTCTTAATTGTATCATGTAAATGAAAACTTAAGAACTCAGTTAAGGTTTATATTTTATTAATTTTATTGTATGTTATCATATACGTTGAATTTAACATGAAGTAACAAAAATCGATATAATATATATACATTTTTTTTACATCCATTATTAACTTGTAAGTAACATAATTCCATTTTTTACTATGCATATTATATGTATTGAAAAACGTACAAGACAAAAAGGAGCTCTCTAAAAACATTTTATTTGTTTGTTAGCTCAGTTTAGTAAATACTATACTGTAGAAATGTGTAATAAAAGAGAGACAGAGAGAGAGAGATGTTATAGGCTTTGATAGTTTAAAGATTGTGCCTTGTAAAATGAATGGCTAGCTATATAAGACTTGTAAGTTAGAAGTTGCTACATAGACAGCAGCTCTCAATACTCTGGTTGGCTTGAATAGCCCAGCGATGTACTCTGCTTGCTGCCCAATTTGCCCCAAGTCTCAACGTCGATCAGTTTCTTGCGTAAGGAAGGGAGGAGGGGGTGCCATCTCAAGTCTTTATCTCCCCGGGGATGCTAGTCCTCACCAAGACGATGGACCACATCATCCGCCAAGATCAGATGGGGAGAGAAGAGAAGACTATTTCATGAAGTCAACCTTTAATTGACTTGAAATTACGTACAACTACCAACTCACTCACTGCCATGACCACCTACATTAATTAAGTTAGTTTTTTTGTTTACCTTGAATATATGTTTATAGTTTATATTAATTTATATTCTTATTTTATAAATGTAATATAAAATGAAGCAAGAATATTATATAAAATAGTATATTATATGTAGTAAAAGTTTTAAAAGTTCTGTGATTATTTTAAAGATATAAAAGATGTAATTTAAGATAATTGAATTTAGTAATTGTATTAAGTTAATCATGATTATACATGTAATTATAAACTCAGGCTATAAAGTACCAAAGTCTTTTGATCATTCATTGAGAACCTAATATCCCTGTGTTTTTGTTGTTGTTGTTGTTGTTGTTGTTGATTTAAAATTTAATTTTACTAACTATAACACACATTAAAGTTCTATAAAAAGACTCATTAATTAAAGGTGATTTACAATCATGTTTGTTTGTTCTTTCAATAATTTGATGTAATTTTAAACCAACAAAAACATGTAAGCATTGATTATCCAGTGTAATGAGTAATTACTAATTAATTACAGAATTAACATTTCAGAGTTTATCTGTAGCACAAAATCGCTGTTACTTTGGCCATTTGTATATATTACATATTATTATATTATATGCCTTGGCCTAAATTAATGAAAATTCAGTATTAAAAACAACACGGAAAAAATTGCATTTTTTTTTTAATTTGTATTTTTAATGGTCTGTAGAGTATACTAGTTCTGTTGTTTATTGATCGAGACCTCGTCAAGGCTTAGACAATGAATTTTTTGAGAATTTACTATATGCATATCATATTTAAAATATAATATATAATAATATATATAATATATTTTGAATTTTTCATTTTTTTCATTTTTAAGGACGCTGCTTGAAATATTGTACCACAAGATCTAAAATTAAAATATATTATAGTATAGATACCTGGTTTTCAATTTATCATGCTTTCGATATAGAAAAAAAATCTCTGAATTACATGAACGTTTTTTGAACCTATAGAATGTATATAATAAAATAAATTCGAGCAGCATTTAAATATTAAAATTTTAAATAACAACAGTAGACTATATTTGATTAAAAAAAAATCTTATATAGTATGTAGCCCATATGTTATATAGTTAATGTTATATATACGCTCGCTATGTTAGAGAGTATTGACATTTGATAATCAAAAAATTCATACGCACAACATGTCAGTGTATATCATTCAATATGACAGTTGATTCGATTGCTTTCAATACTGTGACAAGAATATTTAAGATAAACAGACCATGCAGTAACACATAACGGCAAAGATTGAAGAGTGCGTTTGAATTCGGTTATTCAGTATAATGGTGGTGAACACGCAGAGGAGCAGCTGATACCAAAGACTATACTGTATACCCAGTATATAGTCCTTGAGCTGATACAATAAACTGAATAAACACATGATGGAATGTTGTCATTTGGGTTGAAATAAAGGGCGTTTCTTCAAGTACCTTAACAGTACGTCTCTGTAATAAATAAATAAATAAATAAATAAATAAATAAATAAATAAATAAATAAATAAATAAATAAATAAATAAATAAATAAATAAATAAATAAATAAATAAATAAATAAATAAATAAATAAATAAATAAATAAATAAATAAATAAATAAATAAATAAATAAATAAATAAATAAATAAATAAATAAATAAATAAATAAATAAATAAATAAATAAATAAATAAAATACTTAAGCTCAATTCAAGTAAGCTTGAAAGCCAGTTGAAACTAAACACACTTAAGTTGTACCAGAAAGTTTGTCCACTTTTTTTTACGTGCGTTTGGCAGGTGAAAGTACAAAATTGGCGCAAAGAGTGTACGCTGCTTGAAGCAGCCACCGCTCTTCAGCCGAGTGTGTAGTCATTCCTTTGATGTTGAATTGCGAGCTTCATTGAGAGGAGGCGTGACCTGCCTAACCTATAATTGCAAGCAGGTTTGCTGCGAGCGACTGAAACTATGCAAGATAAGCGGATTATCTTATTGAGACATCAACTCTCTATAAGGGAATCTATTATGGCTCGTGTGGATGGCTTTCTTTTTCTTCAGCAGAGGCCCGGCCGGTTTACTTTATACAAAAAAGCCAACTATATTAATATATGTACCATGTTTTCAATATATAAGAACAGTGACAGCTTAAGAATAGCCAATAAATAATCATTTAACATACAACAAAGAGTTCTCTTTCTAATTTCTTCTGTAAATTATAACATAATTATTGTATAACAGTTGCGGATAAAATTATGGCAATGATATTTCCTTGTTTGTTTCTTTTATGATGTAACTTAAGACTTAAGGTTTGACAAGACAGGTAACTATTTATTTTACCTGAAATATTAATTAATTATAAAAATATGTAGTAATTAAAATCTTTATTAACTGGATATTTATATTACTATTTTACCCACAAATACATTAAAAATAGATTCGTTTTTACTGTTTCTTCAATGGATTAATTTATATACATCCGTTGCAAAATTGCCAATGCATGGCACAAAAACATTCAAATTTAACAGCATTATTGCTATAACAACCATATAAGAATACGAGCTGACGTGGCCTAATTCAAACTCCCAGCAATTCAGCATATTAGCTAATACACAAGAAACCTGTAGCCAGGAATCACGGATCACTGCACATCCCAATTCAAGTGCTTCGCCCGAATATATGCAGAGTAGCCAATTCCTGAAAAAGTGGTGAAAAGTATCTCACCCTAGACCCGGCTTCAAACTTCAAACCTACGACCTTTCTCATGTGAGGCTGGTGCTGAACTAATGTGCCGGTAATTTCACGTTTCACATATTTTTATTTCACTGATTTAATAGTGTAGAGAAATAACAATAACTCCAACCTTTTTATAGAGAAGTATTGGTTACTCTCATTATTATGAGAAGTCGGACAGAGAGAGTGATCGTCATTTGTTTTCATTCTTGGCTCGCTCTTACTCGGCATACAGTCAAGCAGGGGGCGGCTCCAGCATGTGTATTGTGTGAGAGATAACAGCAGCATTTTGATGAGCCAGTACAATAGATGCTTACGTTTTAATACATCGTGCAAACTATAATCCTGGCTATTCCATTATTTATTATAGGTCACCCTGATTGGTTGAAAATGTAGAATACCCCTACAGTCAAACTATATTATTAATACCTTCTATAAGATTATTTTTATGAATATATTATCAATTTAATTATATTTTCATTACAATACATTATTAATTGCTACTGCTTATTTTTTTAAAAAATTAGTATTGTTAAAAATGTGTCATGAATTAATTATATCTTACAGAACAAAATCTTTGCTACATTTTTTAGGGCTTTAATATTAAAACAAGAGCAAACACTTCAAAGTTAAACTTTCTTATTTGTTAAAAATTTCATATTAGTCCTGAGCAATAAATATTACATTTTAAGTATGTGCATAAAAATCTCATGTACGAACCTTACCCCTCCTTCTGGATCTTCCCACGAGAAAGAGATTTAGAGATTTGTAATTTTGGTAGAGCGAAGTTTATAACAGCTATGACAAAAAGGTTCAATTTATGCATCGATAGACTGTTCGTGACGAAACCCACACAAACAATGCAGTAGGGGTAACGTTCGTGGTGTCCTGAGTTGTAAACCTGTATTAAGTGTAATTATACCAAGTAGGTGAAGTATGTCCAGCAAGCATCCATAATAGTATGTGTAGAAAGAGGAGAAAAAGAGAGCGTGCGTTGGGCACCAATATAGCAAGCAAGACGACGAAAGAACAGCGTGATGGGATGCGGGCCTCGGGGAAATAACGTGACAACACGTAAGAAGAAGAAGAAGAGAGAGATAGACGGGTGGTAGCTAGCAACTTAGGGTGAGAGAAGAGACAGAGAGAGACACACAAAACAAAGAGAGTAGATAGTAAACCAAAGATTGTGAGAGAAAGACGAACGTTGGGGCGTGGCACGCGGCGAGAATATAATACCCCCCTACGAATCCACTAAACAAGTCACGATGAGCCTTTCTGCCTGTCTGCCGGCAAGAAACTAGAAGGAGGTGTGCTGATGCCCATAAGAAATGCTTGCTGCTTCTGGCGTTGTCACCTTTTAGGATTCCAACCGACTATCTCATCATCTTGTCTCTCGTAGCGACGTAACAATTCTTTAACCGTCACCGGCACCCCATATACATTCAGCACCACAATAATTACGTAAGCAATTTATAATAACAATATATTATAATTACAAACTTAAATTTTAATTATTATTTTGTGTCAAACATAATAATATTAATATTAACAATAATGATTAAAAAAAAATAATTATAAAATTTTTATTTCCTAATGTGGCTTTAATATTATAATGTAACTTAACGTTAAAAAATACAAAAAAATAATGAAGAATCCTAAAAAAAAAAAAAAGAGATCTTAATTTTATTACATCACGAAGCTAAAAGGGGGAAAAAAAGGCGAGATAGAAGTTAGAGACGGTAGCAGCGAAATGAACATGTAGAAACGTGGTTACGTGCTTAACAAGATTCTGCTTTGCTTTGATTACGTCTTGGCCTCGCTTGGCACGTACAATTAGGAGAGACAGAGAAAATGAGACTTTCCGGTGTGCGTGAACTTGAGAGAGAGAGAGAGAAAGAGAGAGTGACGCAGGTGAGATGGGAGACGTAAGAACGAGAAATTTGCAGTACCTCCCCCTCCCATTCTCTCTTTTGCTCGCTCTCTTTATGGGAGGAGGATAGGGGGGAGAGAAGGTAGGGAAAAAAGTGGGCAGCAATGTGGAGATAGTAGAAGCAGCAACAATAGCATACACGGCATAAGGAAGAACTGGGGTGAGGTTGGGGTGGGAGTTCAGTAGAAAGAGGAGGAGAAGAGGTTACTGCTAGTTTGCAAAAGGTGCGCAGTGATATTTCCTCCGCGAATTGCATGACTCCCTTGGGAAACATACTTGTATAAACTCACGGAGAAAAATTGCATTTTCCTACGTTTCTCATTTTATTTTCTCTCTCTTTATTTCTCTCATTTCTTTCCCTCCTTTTGTCTTTTTATCTTTCTCATTTTAACTCGTTCAATTTTTTTCTCTCCAATTTTTTCCCATTTTCTATATTATTTTTCTGCATAGAGAAAAGAAATATTGCAAATAAAAATGTTGAACTTTTTTTTCTTATTATTTATCCAATCAGTTTTTTTCCATATTTTTTTTTTATTCCTGTGTCTTTTTTTTTTTAAATGGACAAAAAGGATAAAAAGAACAAAGTATTTTTTTTTCTTTAAATATTTCTTTTTTATATATGTTATAGCTTTTTATATAACAAACAGTATTATATAGGCCCATGAATTCTATGACAAAAGCTATCTTCTCTATCTAACCACAGTACTGTAGTGCAACAGTGGAACGGCCAGCATCAGGCAGGCTGGTTGGGCAACAGCAACCAATGAATAAATTACCTTGCCACTCGGAAACGGCCGCTCTCTCAATGGTTATGTGCTCTCTCTCTCTCTCTCTCTCTCTCTCTCTCTCTCTCTCTCTCTCTCTCTCTCTCTCTCTCTCTCTCTCTCTCTCTCTCTCTCTCTCTCTATCGGGCTGCTGTATTGTAATGAGGCTGGTTGTTGCTAGAGTGCTGGCTGATGCTCTGATGTTCAACGTACGAGCTGCAATCTCTGAGCTTCGGCTAAACAAGCAAGTGATGTGCTAGACAAACATCGGCGAGCAGCTATACAGTATACCTTATACCAAGCAATATCATATAAATAGTTATTGTATATTATCATAGAAACAAGAATAATACAGAAATAAATTGCTATAAAAAGAGTGTTGGTATATATTAAAATTATTATTATTGTTTTAATTTGATTTTGATAGTTTGTATTATACTGCTTTGATTTTTTATGTGTTGAATTTTTATAGTATGATCATGACACAATATTATTTATGAATTTATTAATATTTCATGTTGAAATTTTAAAAATATTCTCTACGTACACGATAAAAAGTGTATATTGTTTTTAAGTGCATGTACAGGATCAATATTAAATTATAATTTTGTAAATATGAAAAAAAAAAAAAAAATAAGAGACTGAAACAGTTTCAATAACGACTCCTCATGTATAATTATTAATTGTTTTCTTTTTTCAGAATAAAATAAATTTAATAATAAATTAAAAATATCCAATTAGTCAAATTGACAGTGAGTGAGATAAATAAAAAATTATCCAGTGTTGAAATTTCAGGTTACATGCCATAAACAAGTCATTTCTTGTATTTTCTTGGTGAACGCGTGAACTTTTGTATCATGTAGCAAATAATAGGGTTCATCATTCTCTGCTGAAGTAAAGTTCAAATCGACGGCAGAAATAAACGTCGTATGGCTTGAGATTGCCATTTTAGTGTTAATTTGTAAAGTCAGTACTTTTTATTAACAATTAGGCGCTCAGACGTCAGATCGGGAGTTTCAACAGTTGTCCGCCAATCGTCGATGGTGGACCGATAAAGCTATACGCAATGTATAGGACAAAATATTAAAAAAAAAAAGTTGATAGTATGTAAAGAAATGATTCTAAATATTTATTTCTGAGGTGAGCAAAAGTTTGTAAATTTTATTTTAAACATTTTGTTCATCTCACATTTTTTATTTTCATTTTAAATAATTTATGATGTATTATTTTAATTTTTTGTCTGCATGCAGAGTTCTCTACCAATCCTCCAGTATGGCGGTCTGCGCGCGCATATTTTCACTCAGCCCCTGTAAAGTAGACTGATTGCGTTGCTAATGCAACTGCCTTATACAATTTTTGTATGTATTGCATCCATTCAATTTTTCATTGCAAGAAAAACCTCTTGCTTGTGAGGTGAAATTTTTTTGTAAAGAAATATAAAATTGTATGCAATAAATAGAAATTTGTATCTTGTAATTTGTATCTTTTGTTCTGATGCAAAACAAGCTCCATAACTTGATGGTAATAAATGCCATTACAATTACTTAGCCACCCAACAATATATTTCCGTAAAAGAATTGGTGAGGATTTTTTTTTTTTTTTAATATGTGATTTTATTATCGGGTTGTTTCGATTCCCCTTCCCCCTTTGTATAACGTGTGACAAAAATTCCTTGGTAATGCTATATAGGGTTTATTTTTAAATAGAATTGGGTTGGAAAAAATCCCTTTATTGTCCATGTTAAAACTAAAATTTCACATTAATTTGAAGTGTTGTCTATTGGTTGGCGTTAGTCATAATTAAAAGTTTCTCACTCTCTTGTATTTAATGACAATAATAATTGTAGTAACCTCCAATGAGTTGACAAGTTTTTTTACAAAGCTTGAACGTTTCACCATGATAAATATTTATTCCAATTATTATTCTACAAGTCACATCTTTCTACTACGTGCTTATCAAATTATCCTATAAGTCAAGTGGAAGTTGTAATTCTCTGAAATGTCTGCTAAATTGATGTTTTTATAATTATTATAATAACTACTGTCATGCACGATTTTCATAAAAAGTTATTTTATTATTTCAACAATGCTGACATTTCTTTAGCTTTTAATGGACAACCTGCATGATTTTTTTTTATTGCAAAAATGAATAGAAGGCACCAAATTATGTGAACCTAAATTTTCGCAGATTTTCTAGAGGCTAGGAAATATTGCTACAATGTTATTTAAAGTTCAGGTTTGGACCCACGCCCCTTTTTTTAGGTCCTACTTTTATTCAGAAGTAAAGCCTGTATTGAAAACTCTCTCTGTGTACTTCCAATATTTTTTAAATAGTTCCTTGGCTCTTAAAAATCTGAAAAAAAGCAAAGCAGCATAATATGGTACTCTCTCTTCATTTCTACAATAAAAATGTCATGTAGGTTGTCCATTGTTGATCAATTAAAACATCAATGAATGCTCTTGAACTGATGTCTACATTCATGGCAAATTGCGAAATTATACTGAAATATATTAAAATTTATATTTTACCACTCAAGTCCTTATAAAAAAAATGTATTAATTATTTAAAAGAAAAATAAAAAATAAACATGAAGACTTGAATAAACTGCAATTAAGATGAAAAACAATTTTTTTTTTTACTTTATTTTTTTAAGTTGCTTTACTTTCAACTACTGCTGTTGTGACTTCTTAAACTCCATTTTAGTGTTTGAAGTCCCCCGTTGTATGTTCTAGCAGTTAACGGAGAGTTGCAGCTTGATTAGGGGATACTACTGATTTTGATTAAATTAGACGTACGTGATTACGTTTCAAATTATAACAATAACTTTAAATCAGTGGTCAGTAATTTGACTTTCCAGTTGGTTGGTTGAGGAGCGCCTTGGAGATAGGCAACTGCTTCAGCACGTGTGGATGTCTCTAGGAGCGCAGCACAAAACGGAATTCCATTGAGCATTTTCAACACACGTTTCCTACCCAGGGGTAAATCATTGCGCTTTTCCACCATGTGGTTGACTTGGCTTTGAATCATTGCACTTCCGGTCCATTGACAAAAGCTGTAGCGAACATTCTGGCTGAGGTTTTCACGTTTCCCTCAGTCACAGGCAACTGCTGGGATGAATTGTAAAGCCATGGCCCCTCCCATTACAAAAGACTTGTGAAAACACTCAAGTTATGGCTTTGAAATGTTCGGGGTTTCCAAACTTAGTGAGTAATTAGTAAGTAGAAGTACCCTATTAGGGTTTTTTAACAAAAAATATCTAATATTGAAGCAATGATCGAGTATATTTTTTTTTTCTTTTCAATGAATCGAAAGCAATTTTGCTATTTGTATCTATGCCAATTTGTATCTTAGTAGGCTAAGAAGTTGTAATAGTTTTTTTGTCACCCAGTAATAGAAACACAAATAAAATAATTCAAGTAAATAGGTTGGGGTATCATTAAATACGCTATATCACAATTAATTTTTCACTGTTAATTTTAATACACACTTAATTAACCTAATGATATTAATGAAGCTAAAGTTAAACTGATCTACAATACCTGAAATATTTCAAGTACTCTAGTCTACACTGGCATGATTCATATTTGACTGCATGTGTTCTCGTTGTGTACATTCGGGAATACTTCGTTCGGTGAGGTTTTTAGTTATACACAAAGTGTCTAGTGTAATGATTGATGACATTACAAACACGCCAAAAGCAATATATTAAATGTGACGTATAGTGTAGTTGTTTCTAGTATAGAGGTTATAATTATTAATAATTTATAGATCTGTGTATCGGAACGCTTCACCTCTTTTTCATTGAATACAATTTATGACGTCATGCTCTGGAAATTAAGTGCACCAAATCAAACAGTCAGAAAAAAATAAAAAATGCATTTACATGGAAATAATGTTTTTCAATTTTAATTAATATATGCATCTTGAAAATATGATACTTTTGTATAAATACAAGCATGTCACAGTTTTCTCAATAAGATCAAGAAATTTAATATTTTCTACAGAATATACTATAATTTAAAACAGAATAGCAGGTCCAAAATAATCAAAACTAATTATGTATTCGATTATGCTTTGTACCTTCAAGTTTTAATTCGTAAAAGGGAGGGATCTCTCGAATGCTAATTCCTTAGTTATATTTTCAATATAAATTTCTTCATATCTAAACTCAAGAGCAACTCACCTACCAGCACCACTTCTTATACTTTATACTATATACCACATTTTGCAAGCAAGAGTATAATTAAAACCAAAATTTAATGTACACGAAGAAGAAATAATTAGAAATAAGAAGACGAGGCTGTATAAATTACACTTCCACTTGGAAATTGCTTTACTGTACGACTTACCAACATTAAAATATTTAAAACAGATTGAAAAATAAACATTTTTTTCTATCCTCTCTTAAACTTAAGTACTAAAAAAATGTAGAATAATACATATAAAAAAAATTAAGTTATTTAGACTTTTTGCAACATATTTAGTTAGTTGTTTCATTCAATTCTTTTGAAATATTGCCAAAAAGTTTGAACTTTTACACATCAGTTGAATAAATTATCAAGTATAACATTAAAGAAGTTTTCTTAACAAGATATTTTCCTTGCTGACTTAAAATAAAAGCTGTTCTTTCTTGCAAGTAAGAATAAGGCAAGACAGCTAGCGCAAGCAGGCAAACTAGTCTGTTGCTACTGTTGCTGCTAGTGAGGCTGCAAAAGTACGTCTTAGAATAGGGAAAGTAGACTCCCTTGAGGGTTTGTGCCAAGAGGAAACATACAAAAAGGTAGTATTTCCATTAAAGTTTGTAGCCATTTCATTTCTTGCCTCTCATTCAGCTTGCCAAGAAGACAGCTGTGTTTTATTATCACCCTCCTTCTCTCTCTCTCACCCCCTTCCACTTCATTTTATCAACCCCCCTATTCTTCCTCCTTGAGCATTACTTGGTGGCTCGATCGCAATGCAGCCTCCCAAGAAAAGCTTGCAAGAAAAGTATAAGTTCAGTTCACTCCCATTCATATAGAAATTCACTTGCTTCTACTCCTCCTTCCCCTCTTCATTATTTTGACTTAATGCCAAAGAGCAGACTATAGCCAGACCAGTAAGCTAGCCAAAAAATAATCTTTTGAATTTGCTTTAAACTTTCAATATCACGCATTGAAAATTACATTTTTTTAAAATATTTTTCTTTCTAATTTCAAATAATTCTAATGCCAATTTCAAAAGATAGAAAGTTTAATTTAATTGTTAAGTAATGGAGGTTTTTATAAAAAATGAACCAATTTCAATCAGTCAGTTCTTCCATTTGTAATTCTATAACAATTTACGACACATTAGATAAGCTCTAATAACAATACTGTAGAGTATATAACGTCCATTTGCAGGAGTTAGCCGACGCATCCCAAGTTTCTCAACCCTGATATAAAATTTAGGTTCTCTTTATTATTTCTTCATACAAATCCATGACTCAATGTATCCGTATTTCAGATCCTGCAGATTCAACATAATTAATTTAATTTAATTTACAATAATAATTTAGTATACAATACACTAGAATTTTTACCAATACTATTCAATTCCCCTTTTTTTTTACACATTATATTAAAATTATTTTCTATTTTTTTTTATATACATATTTAAAGAAAAATTATAATTTAAAATAGACTAAATCTTGATTCGTTTATATCTGGCATTAATTTATTCGTAATATCCTCACTATACACACATAGTATATACATATTGTACATTGATAGGGGATAATACATAGCATCAGACACCTACTAACATGTCAAATTATAATTGAAAGATGTCAGTCGCCACTCAGAAATCTCCCTTCAATCTCATTCTATGGAACTGATGCATAATAATATACATATTAAAACATATAATGTTGGACTCTGTGACTTATATTCAATAAATTATTCATATTTTCAAAGGGTCGATTATTCTTGTTTGTGTTAACATAATATTAACAACCCATGCTTGTGTATATTATATTTGCATGACTATGACGTCACAGCATTCTGCAGCAAGATTTTAAGTGTGTTAGTTAGAGGATAAAAATCTCGAGATCTTTTTACCTTGATAATGGCAAACCTTTTAATTTATTTTAGATTGCCTTTAAGTGAATTTTTACTCTTATTTTTAAATCATTATAACATTTATCACTGCTATATACTAATACTGCCAAATTACTAAAATATTTTAACGTGGAATTCATTTAATTTTTAATGCACATACATGTTATTTTTAATAAGTACGTAATATTTATTCCATTCTCGAAAGTTTATATAAAGTCCTAGGCAGTCGGGATTTTACCTATGTTTTTTTTTTTCTAACCAAGTTGCTTTAAAAGATCAACAGATGCAGATTTACAATTTTTTATGAGAAAAGTAAAGTCAAAGTTAGTATATACCTCGCCTCCACAGACGCCCACAATACGCGGAGGTAAAGTTCATGAAAATGTAAAATGTGGTAGATAAAAAAAGTGAAGAAAATTACGTTTTTATTTTTAACATGTACAATTTTTTGTTACATTTTTGTGTGCATGTTTAAAATATTTAAAAAAATACTATGAACATAAAAAACTGAATTTTTAACGTTCTCCTGTATAGTATATATCATACAATGCATTAAAATTTAATTAACTTATTTCATAAAAAAAACTTTTAACATACAATGTTATTTACAATATTTATGTTATAATACTTTTAAATTGTATGTTATTTTATTATAAAATGTTAGTACACATAAATTTATATGATTATGAATCAGTAATAATAATAATAATAATAATTATTTATTGGGATAGAGAATACAGTAACATGGGAGGATAGAGAAAAAAAAATAATAGTCATATTATTCCAATAGGTGAACTGAAAAAGGCAAATGCCCATACACAATGTGATCAGTCACCAACATAATCAGAACAGCTATTTCGTCAATAACAATAACAAAAAAAATATAATATATATACATTATACATAAGATATAACATTGCAGTAATAAAAGCAAAATGAACTTCAGTGAAGTTAATGTATAAATTTGGTTTTACTTTCTACTTTAATACATTCTTCTTAATTAGAGATTTACCGGTGATCTGTAACCACAATTTCTTTAATTGCTTAAAGAAACTTATGAACTCATTTTCATATTTACATCGGAACATAATTATATCTCTTTGTAATAGTCAGATGTATACAATTTTGCAGGAATTTAAAATTAATTAGGCTTTACTTTTTTTTTTATAAATATGTTGAAAGTGATTTTATTATGAACTGAAGTTTCTATATATAATAAATTATGAAGCATAAAGTATAACTATAATATACACAAACATAAAGTGAATTACATCACAGCTTTCATAGCAACTGAATAATAAAGGATTTTTCTGAGTTAAAATTCCCTCATCCCCTTCCCTTCCTCTTTAAATATAAACCTCCATGCAATATGAAATTTTTTAGCTATCCTACTGGGCAATTACAGAGAGCCCTCGAGGTATTCATTCATTTAATTTATGAATCCACAGGGAAGAATCAATAAAATAAATCAACATTTTATGACACTAAGCATTTTTTTTCAGTACACGGTGAGACCCTGCATACTTGCAGTAAAATCCACCGGCTTGTGCGTCAAAATCGCGTCATCTCTCATGTGAATTCACCTTTAGCTGGAATTTATTGGGCATGCACCGTTGTGTTGCAGGCAGCGGATGCCCAGCAAGCACGTGTACTACTACCGTTCTCCGGAGCACCACAACCACTACGTGCTGTCGTTTGCGTTCGGCTTCGACCGCGAGGAAGACGTCTACCAGTTTGCCCTGAGCTTCCCCTACTCTTACTCCCGCTGTCAAGCGCACTGCGAGTTGCTGGAAAAGCGGCATTTTACCTTCCTGAGGCGCGAGGAGCTCGCAAAGAGTGTGGTGAGTTACTATACTTGCATATATACACATTGAGCTGCATAAAATTGCATTGAACGTGATACTTTTCATTGCAAATTTACGTCTAATACTTCAAATTTTTAAATATTTTTTTAACCCTTAAAACCGCGCGTACTGCAAAATGCTATTACTGTATTTAAGTATGCAAATATTTAACACGCAGGCATTGGGAAAGACATTGCATGATTATTAAGTAACTAACAGCGTCATTTCCTTTCTTTTTAAGAATGTTGGATGTTCTAAAAATTATGAAATAAATTGGCATTACATAACTTGAGGCCCTCTTTTCAACATTTTTAATAAAAAAAAATAATTTTTTGTGTATAAAGTTCAAAATTATTTACACTTTCGTTACAAGCCAAAAATATGTTCCGCATGGGTTTTCGCGATGCAATATCTGAGACACTTTGCTAACAGTAATCGACATTTGTAAATTTATCCTTGAAAAAAGTTAGGAAGAGTTTTCTTCAAAATTAGTTGATAATTAGGTTTGCAAATAGATTGGAGGTGCTAAGTAGGCATTGTGATTTTTGAACATTAAATTTCATCTTTAAAAAAAATTGGACTTTTAAAATAAATAGCAAATACATGCAGTAGAAAATAAAATATAGACCTGTCTTCCATTTTTCGCTTTGTTATAATTCACTTAAAATCTTAAAAAAAAAACATTTATAAATAGGACAAAAGATGTAATTTCTTTTACTTGCCTCTTCAGATAATAGTGAAACAAAAGAAACAAGAATATGTAATAAATAAAGTTAAAAAAATAACATTAAGTATTTTACATGGCATTTTATTTGTATGACCCCAAAAAAAAAAAAAATGTATAGTTGCAAATAAATAGAAGGCAATTTTAAGCGAAAGCCTTTAAAACAATAAGTTAAAAAGAGAATGGTCTAAAGTACACAATACTTGAGCGTCCCGTCAAGATGTTTGTGGCTAGACTAGCTAGTAGCTGCTATTCAGATGGCATCTAGCCAAACCAATAAAACGAAAGCCATAATACGACGATGGACAGCAGAGCTTGTGTTTGCTTGCTTATTGTGGGGACTATGGTTGAAGAAGAGGAAAAACTGTAGCTAGTGAGGCCTGGGATCGATGCCCTGGAGATGAGAGAGAAAGGCCATCAAATTTAGCGTGCTAAACTGAAAGCAGTGGCCAAGCAAAAAGTCAAGTGGGTACAAAAGTGAAGGCAAACTGTGCTCCATGGATGAGGGTGCTGCTGGCTGGAGTATATGTGAAAGAACGGCAACTGGCTCCTCATCGCGCGTCTCAGGGTTTTATCTCTCTTCCTTTATTTTTCTCGCTATCTCATTTCCAGAATCCTCTTCATTCGGCTGTCCACTTTTGCTTACTATATATGGACTCTCTCCTAAAGTTTCAATAATGCAACTAAATATTGCTTTGTTGTTGACCTTTCATGGTACGATGGTCGTAGCTGTTATTATTGTGGTTGGTGGAGGTTTTGTAGGGTGGTGGTGGTGGTAGTGGCGGCGTCGGCGGGCGTACTTGATAACTTCCTTTCCAACAGCTCTCCTCCAGCACTTTGGTCTCTCTCTTTCTCTCTGTCCATCGCAACTTGTGTGCCAGCCAGCGGCGTTCGGGTGTGACCGCACTTGTTTCTCGCCCGTTTAGACTCCCTTAGACCTCATTCTTCCTTCCCCTTTTCTATACTTTCTCCCTCTCTGTACTGTACATCGTCATTACCAAGTTTCCCATCAAGTATAGCACTTTGTAAATATCCTCAAACCACCAAACTGTTTGCTACTGTACAAACTATTATATTAACACTTGACAATGAACTGTATATAAATATATTAAAATAAAAATAGAATATCTATTTATATACACTTATTTTTTTTAATTGAAGATTTGTAGTGTAATATTTATACTTTATATGTATAACGTAATATATATATTATTTGATTTTCTTTATTGTGTGTGTGCGCAAGTAATGTTGTGTAAATGGTATTCTCCTATAACACTAAATATTGATTGAAAATATATATTATACAAGCTCGATATAAGCCTTATCCAATGTGTGAAAGAAGAAAAGCTTTATATGTAACAGGATATGTTGCTCTTAAATGGCAATGCTTAACTCCTCTCTCTCTCTCTCTCTCTCTCTCTCTCTCTCTCTCTCTCTCTCTCTCTCTCTCTCTCTCTCTCTCTCTCTCTCTCTCTCTCTCTCTCTCTCTCTCTCTCTTATGCAAGCTCGACTAAAAGTTCTCCAGTTCTCCATTTCGTTTCTAAGAAAGTAAGTAATCAAAGAAAGAGCTCTCCTTTTTTTATACTTTTTTTTTTCTTTGTCTCTTTCTCTTATATGTATTTCTGTCTCTTTCTTTCTATTTCTTGCAGTATAAATTGAAACGGTTGCAACTCTTGTTGAATCAAGCTTTTTAAGATGGATGATTGAGGCAAGGGTGTTGAATCCTTAGGGGTATTTATTTGAATTGTTACAAAAAAAAAAAAAAAAAAAAAAAAAGCGAGAGAGATAGAAAGATTGCGATTACTGTTTGTGCTGTTAGTGCTGCTTACTTTTACTATGTTACATGTTATGGTGAAGGAGAAAAGTAAAAGATAAATTGTATAGAACGTTTGTTAGTCTGCCACCACCGGTCACTAGGGATGTTAAAGCAAGCTTCTCGCGTTTAAATCCCTCGATGGGAACACGCTGCTGTTGCTGCTGGTGTGTACTTTTGAACGGAGGAGGAGAGTTAAGAAAAAGAGGGAGAGGAAGAGTAGAGTTATTTATCTACCCGAGCGAGTAATAACGTGGGCTGCAATTAATTATCAGTTCCACTGATAGCAGTAAAGATGGTGCCACCTTATTACATTGCATCGTTATTTTCACTTTGATACCAAAGAAAGTCACGTAATTCTTCAAATTTAAAATGATATATATTTTTACTTTTTTAGTCCATAAGACAATTATTAATTTAATACTTTATCAGGTAACATTTTAATTAATTAATTCAAATGTAATAAGCACCGATGGTGGAAAAAGCACATTAGAATTAATAATATATTATTGTATTGTCATTTTATGTTATTAATGAAAATAGCCTGTGCTTTGAATTTTATTTTATTTTTTAAATTTTTGAAGATTAAAGCATGTATATGTGTCTATACAAATATATTATATTACTAACATCCTGAGATAATGGGACAAGATTTTGCAGTCAAATTTTTAGTTAGAGATTCCATTTAACAATTTCAGTGCATATTATGGACAGTCGCTATTTATTTGGATTGGTGCACCATCTAAGAGACGTGCACATAATTGTAGCCATCAATTTCATCATCAACCTGTTGTTCAGTATATCTATTAGACGTAGAATATACGCTTTTTGTGTATAGACTCTCGCCTTATACATTCACCAGTTTTTTTTTGTGAACTTTTTTTTTTTATTATTTTCCCTCCAAATTATATATTTTTAACCCAATAAACAATTATTATTCTTATCATTTGGTTATAGAGGTTCAGGATAGGTACGACCTGGGAAAGCATGAACTTTAGTACCCATTCTGCTTTTAGTTGTTGCCACGCAGTTTGGTGAGTTATGGTGCCACAAGATTCAATTTTTGTATCTCATAATGAATGATTCCTTGGACTTGAAAATCCAGAAAATAAGTAATATATATCATTGTAGTATTGTAATAGACAATAATGATTGCATTTTTTATTTCATAATTAGAAAATATACATAAAATCTGAAAAAATTCAGATAAGCATAATTTTATGTATATTTTCTAATTTTGAAATAAAAAATTCAACCATTATTGTCTATTGTGCTACGATACTAAAAAATTGTAATAAAAAAAAAATGAATTATTGAAAATTAATAAGGTGATATTAACTTCCTATTACTTTATCAGATTCGCATTTTTGACTCCTTGCAAAAAAATAAAATAAAATAATAAAATAAACACAGACACTTGTTAAACAGATATACATTTTATCATAATTTTTAAAGGTAGTTTAAATAAATTGATTATAATTGCCCACCACCTTCACCTTACATGCAGTAAAAGCTTCCTGAAACCTCAGGTCTTGATCCTATACAGCCCACCCACTCCCTAACTACCCACCTACCTAAATATACTACGATGCAACAGTAATTTAAAATGTTATTTCAGTAATCCAATTACTGCATTTTCAAATCAACAAAGAGAGCAACAAAGATCTTACTGATCTAATTTAAAATTTCTCTTCCTTTATATCTACATTTTTATTTTATTTGTCAATTTCTTTCTTCTTTTATTATTCTTTGTGCACCTCAACTAACTCTTCTCTAGAGTTTTCAATGTCTCGGAAGAAAAAAACAAAGAGAGAGGAGGCGGAAAAAAAAAAGAACATTACGTGCATGTACAAAAGTTTCTTTTTATATGTTTTTTTGTTTAAATGAAAATAATAAAAAAAAGAGGGTCCCAGAAGGTTAAGAAAGAAAGGAATTCAACAGAACTAGTGTAGAAGCAGACTTAATACACACGAAGAGGACAGTTCTAGGTAATTGAGAATGTATTGTAAATTGTTCATTAAAATCAGACTCCGTATCTTTAGCAAGATAACAAGCAGCAGGCCACCTGCTTGAATACTCAGCGCTTGGATGGTACACGGAGGGTACAAAAAGAAAGACAAGCTCTTGTCAAGAAAGAGTAAAAACTGTACAATGGAGAGTAAAGAATAAGAGAGACAGGGACATCATTTTCTCGTACTGTCTGCATCTCATCAAGATAGGGAGAAAAAAAAATGGAAAAATTGCTTCTTCTTTTTTCTTCTCCGTCTACATCCTCTTGCACAAATTAAGTACTCTCTTCCTTTGCATCTCGTGATCTCTCCACAGCGAGCGAACTTTGGTGGCAGGCAGTGGCGAGGCGGTGAGGCGTGTGGCTGAGGCGCGCTACTCCAGACAAAGGCCGCTCCCCGAGAATCGAGCAAGCAATATCGCCGCTTGTGGGTGAGTGAGGTCGAGAGCGTATAGGCCATGGTGACGCCGTTCTGCATCGTGTTGGTGCTAACGTCGCCACCTCCCCCTCACGGTTATCTGCCTGCTATACTCACCACAAGCATTTACTGAACGCAGCAAGCTCGCTCGCCCAACAGAGATGAACGTACCATTCTAAAACTCCCTCTTGCTCTCACTTTTTTTTCTCTCCTTTCACTACAAAACTCTCCTTCTCTCCTCTCTCATGGCAAAATGTTGAATCTCCCTGTTGGGAAATTGCATTCCAGCAATTCCAAGATATGGTTGAGGAGGAATGTGCCTACTTCTTTTACTTGCTTACTATGTGATGCTGGCAAGCGATCTTTCTAACGCACTGCCCAATCGAGAGAGAGAGAGAGAGAGAGAGAGAGAGAGAGAGAGAGAGAGAGAGAGAGAGAGAGAGAGAGAGCAGAGAAAGAGAGACTAACTGTAACATTCATTTTACTTATATAACAACATTGCTTGCGAAGCATAAATTTGAATTATAATTGGGGCTTAATACATTTTCAATATTCAGCATTAATAGGATCAACATTGCTATTGAATATAAAATTTAAAATATTATTGATAAGGCAGACAGGCAGGAAATTTAAATTGTCTTTATGATAAAATTGAACGAAAATTAATTAAATTATCAGTCGTACTTAAAGGGATTTTTATATAATTATAAAATAATCATATAAAAATGATTTTAAGGTTATTAATTTTTTTTACAGCTCAAATTTAAAATTTTCTTTCTAACGTGGAATTTTTCATAAAATTTCTTATCTAAATGTTTCTATTTTCTACTTGTACTTGGAAAGATTATAAATATATCTAATTAATTGGCAAAATTTTGGTATTTTTTAATTTTTTTAAAAGCATAAAATTATGTACATTATATTTTATATTTATACAGAATTATAAACAATAAACATAGTGGTTCTCATTTTGCTCTAGTCATATTCAGGTAACTCAGACACCAATAAGATAATATATTTTGATTAAATGAATATATTATATACCACTCTATCTATCTATGGTATATTTTGTTTAAACGTAATGTAATTTCATATTTTTTATAATTATCCGTAGCATTGTATTTGTGTGAATAAAATTACGTATATTTTAAATTATTATACTCTTAGGCATATTTTATCGTGCATTTACATATATCTGCACCCCCGCATTCGTATATGTTACTAAAAATAGTAGACCCCAAGGAATTTTTAAAAGAAAAAAAAAAAAACTTTTGAATATTGCTAGTTCGTGACCTGTTTTTTTTTACCGGAAATTCTGCTTGTTTGGCACGCTCCATAAACGTGTGACGACACTAACTTGCTCACCTCTAGACTGCACTGCCATGTCCCAGCACTGACAATTAATTTCAATTTAATATTCATGGCGGTATCTTCTGAAATTTCAAAACTCCTGATTGTCTTTACACACGGAAAAAACGAATATCTGAATTCTTTCACGGTGTTTGGCCACAAAGTTTGTCTATTTAAGAACAAAACAAAAAATGGTGCTACGTATGTGATATCTAACTTTGTTTTGCTAAGGCAGAAAATCTTAATGTAACTCGTACTTTCAAAACACCAGTTCAATTCGACTAAATCTGTCTATATTGAAAGTAATGCAATCTTGTGATGCGATAA
The DNA here is from genome assembly GCA_949825025.1 of Siphlonurus alternatus. Classification (NCBI taxonomy): domain Eukaryota; kingdom Metazoa; phylum Arthropoda; class Insecta; order Ephemeroptera; family Siphlonuridae; genus Siphlonurus; species Siphlonurus alternatus. The sequence goes on along the minus strand of OX463788.1, from coordinate 58,135,425 downwards.
CTTGATTTTTTTTTATAAACTTTCCAAAGAGGGGGTGGGAACGGAACAAACGAAAGAAAGTTTGCAACTTGTATTGAACACTGACGCAGGTTCTATACAGATTGTACGTGTCTCAAGGTGCATGTTGCCTGAGAAGTGTCAGTCGTTGTTACCGAAGTTCAGCTCACTTGCCTGAATTCAATGATACAATAAAATTCTTCAATCAGTTTATATTAAGTATAGTATTTAAATTTGCAATCGTTCAAAACGTTCCTGTCTTTTGACTTTGATCATTAATTTTGAAACAAAATTAATCTATTTAAATCATAAATCAATAGTTCTACACGTGATAAATTAAATAACAGAAATTTGGTGCTTTTTTTTTATAACATTTCTATTCAAAAGACATATATTTTTTAATTTGTTTATTTAATTTTCTATTGTCATTGCTCACTGTACTGTACAAACAGAATATTAATTGATTAAACTGTAGAATAGTTTAAAATGTATGGCACGCAAAATTGTCAAATATGATGTTATGTAACTTAGCTCCATTTCAATAAAATATAATCCAAGTTGATAAAATCATGCAATTAAATCAATAATGTCCTATAATCAAATCATCGTTAAGTCAGTCAAATTGTATTTCTTACATGTTCAGACATGTAATTTATTATTACACAATTTTTTTCGTTTTGATAATAATTTATTTTATGCAATATTCGTCAATAAGAGAAGCATATTATAGTTTTTAGTTTTTGTTATTAAAATTGTATTGGCAAGTATTATACTTTTCAATGTTTTTTATATTCGATTTGAATAAAGCAATCTTTCTCCTTCTTATTTTAACAATGTTGCATTTGAGAATAAAAATTATAATTTTTTAAAAAAATCATTTTACACGCAACTTTGGGGGCCCAATGTTAAAAATATTTTCACACATGAAAATTATGAAACGTATCTTAAAATGTTCTCTACATCCATTATCAGTAGCTAAAAAATTAGGTATATAAATTCGAGCTAGTATTTTAATTATGAATTTTTAAATTTGACTAATTTAACATGGAGAAATGGAACTTCTATTATATGTTAAATTTGTCATTTTTAAAAAATAATAACTCAAAAACTAGATTGATTTTTGTGTACCTTTTATTATAGGGTATGTAGAGGAGAATATTTTAAGATATATGTTTCATAATTTTTATTTCTGGGCATTCTTTTTTAACATTGGGCGTGTTACCTTAATCTTTATAAATTGTCACTACTTAACGTGTAAGTTTCACTGGAATCGCTGATAGATCGTGCGGTAGCAGAAAAGCGCGGAATCAACAAGAGAGGGAGGTGACTAAATCGCCGCATTCCCCTCAAAATTTAATATGAGCAGTTAGGACTTCCCCCGCTTCTTTCAAATTGCCTTATTATCGTGACTTCACTTTCTCTCGAAAAAATTTTTTTGGGGGTCTTGTTGAATGTTCAAATTGCACCACTTAAGAAAATTTAAAAATGTCCCAAAATTGTTCAAGGTGTAAAAAAAAAAAAAAAAAAAAAAAATCATATAGCCGCAAAATTATTTTATAGAATAATTAGAATAGCGCAATGCCTTTACTCTATACAGTATAGGTGATAATATGTAGCCGTAAGGTCTTTCCTGCACATACACATAACCTTTGTATATAAAATTTTGCATTTTTATATCATAACATATTTAGGATTAATGAAGATCAAAAAATTATTATACCGTTACCTTCTTTTGATAACTTTAACTTTTCTTGTTGTATTAATTATCATTAAAATGAAGCATTACCACGTAATACACTTTTATCGATTTTTATTAATTTATGGTAATTCAGTCAGTGGTACAATATAGTTTTATATCAGAATACACACCTCTCTGCATTCTTGCATTCAAGGGAGAGGCGAAAAGAACGATGCAGTTCTGTTATATTTTCACTCAATCCTTCAATTAATCTTTAAATTATATTTGATGGTGCATCATGTTAATTGTATAACAACCTCTATACAGTCTTGGGTAGTCTAACTCGAACCAATATTCCTGTAAGTAATTATGTCATTCTATATATGCACTCCATATTTACTTCAAGTGTTATGCTGCAATAATGAATGCTGTAGTTTTAGCCATAAGGTGAGATGTATGTTACAAAAACTCCCACAGTTCCAAGCAATTGCGCAGATTGTGTATTAAAGTTAAAGAAAGTATTTGGTCCATCTGGAACGGTACACACACTATCCAATCATCATTTGGGCCATCTGGAAATGTACAGACGATATCATTAAATTTCCACTTGATGTTGTTAACACTCAAGCCCACAGTATTGTTATTACAATTGCCTTAAACAGTTAAAAAAAACTGTCAATTACACACCAAATAAAGTTTATATTACTATTTTTTTTTTGTAACATTGAATAAAATGTCCTATAATATAATGTGATAGCATATAAAATAGTAATTTTTTTTAAAGGCTTCAGCTTGCAGTTTATGAATACGTGTAATTTTCACAACAGTACCATAAAGGGAGTTCCACTTTATTGCTTATTTTAACAGCTTTTTCTATATCATACACCCATATAATAATTCTTAAATTTAATGTAATTCCCTTTCATTGATAATAAATTAGTTGATCATAGTAACGAATTTTTTATTAATATTAATAAATATAGACTTAAATTTCAGTAGTATGATTTTATATATATACTGTCATTATATTTACATTATAAGTAATTAAGTAATGTTTTCCACACATTTAATCTTGAATACAATAAAATTTATCACTACTTTTCTTTTAAGACGAAATTTCATTTAATCTAATTAATTTAGTATTCTTGATTATTTATTGTTTCTTTGAATTATCCTGGTATAAATAGAATGTTGCATCTGATTTAGGAGTGGCAATTCAGTATCAGGTGCCGAAGTGACGAAGGGAAGGGGAGAGCTCTAGGGACCACAAGCAGCAAGAAAACGGACAGACGGAGCAAGAAACAGGGAGGGAAGGGGGAATCACCTCTACATCCCCCAGCGCGAGTATTGTCCAGCTATATACCAAACACTACGTAGCTAAAGCTTGCTACAGTAACACGGCCGGTAGCCACTCATGCGGCAGGCGGCGCTTGTGCCCTGCTGCAAGCAAAGCCAAAGATTTGCTTGCCAACCACGTTTCACAATAAGCACGCTACTTGCTACTGCTGTTTTAGTAGGTAGGTTGCTAGCTGTTTGGTGTAAAGAGAAGCGCTTTTAAGGAAGAAGAAGGAGAAAGAGAGAGAGAGAATCGGGAAACAAGATCTGACAATCCAACGATGCTTTACGAACGCACACCTACATGGACACAACATACACCTCTAGGGGAAAAAAAAAGTATATATAACAACCTTTATAGCTGTCTATCTATCTTTTCTGTCAACCTCTCTTTTTTGGAACAAACAGAAACATGTTTATGAATAAAAATAAAGAAAAAAAATCACAATAATAAAATCACGAAAATTAACATAAATATCGTCTCAATTATAGTATTTAATCTATTTATACATCTATACTATTATTATATAAATTTCTTTATAAAAAATTTTTAGGATCTTTATTTTAAACAATACTTAGAAATATTTTTTTAAAAATATGTTATATTATTTAAATGTAAATAAGACTTGTTAAGCAGCAAAATTGTTTGTCTTAATTAATCTGGTTTTAATTAATAACAAAATTTTGTGTGACTTCAAAAAAAGTGTGTTTATTAGAAAACATTCAATACAATTGATCAAATTTCACCCTCAAGAAAGAAAACAGCTGGAACAAAAACTAATTGGGTGCCCTCAACAAAACACGATTACATTAAAATAGCTATTTAGCAGACGTTCAAATTGAATATAACTCAATAATTGATTATGAACAATTAAAGTGCAATAAATATAAGATGTCGGATTAATTAGCACACAAAGATTTGACAGATTGAATTAATAATGGCAGTTTTTTTAACCTTATTGAATATTACAATTAATTTGTTTTAAAACAGATAATTTTATTTTAAAATAATTTTTAAATATTTAAAACATGGTGACGAGTTTTTGAAAATACTTTCTCCCCATTGCGAAAGTAAATCTTAATTAATTACATTTTTTCACATAAAAAAAAATAAATAAAAATCTTCAACAATTAATGTTTTTAAATATTTACAATTTCGTAAATGATTTATGCTTACATCAATTAGGAATTAACTATAAAATAAATTCATTTAAAGTTACGAGTATTACAATATTATTTATTGAAAAATATTTATTTTCGTAATTATATATGAATGTAATTTTGATTATATTACTTTAAAGAGTTTAAAGGGATAATTTATTTTTCATCGACGATAAATTTTAAAATATCTTTGTGTTGACGTATCAATATTGATGTGCTTTAACAGAGAATCAAATTAACGAGATCCAAAATGTGATATATGTTATATAATATTATATATATATTATATTAAACTGAGAGAGCTACTATATCTAGTGGCTTGCTTATTGCTTATTGACACAGGCAAAGTCAAACTAATTACTTAAGTCTGGCTGCAGTGGCTTCCTTTGCATATATATCAAAGTGTCTTTATATTATATATATTCATTCATTCAAAGTGATCCAATAAAACATTGAACTCAATGTAAATATTATATTCTCAGGTAGACTAAGCATAAACGATCATTCACTGGAAGAAAATATATAAAGGAGATATATTTGAGTTTATATATTTCATTGAACATATTAGCTTTCTCAAGCTGCAACAATAATGTCTTTCTTACATTTAAAAAAAAGTTTCTTTCATTTCAATGTAACATTTAAGTTGAATATAATAGGAGACCTTATATTTTCAAAACCAGATAACTGAAATTACATTAATTTTTACTTTTAAAATGTTACGATGAAAATTTAACTATAAATATATCGTTTTTGAAAATTTAATTATACGCTTTAGAAACTGATTGTTTATCTTATGTTACTCGTTTATATTATTTTTTTTTAAGTTAAAATAATGGGCAAAAAATCCTAATATTAAAAAAAAACGAAAAGAAAAGAGACGGTGCTTGATTTTGAGATTAATTTGATAATAATATGTTTGTATATGTTTGTATATACACAATAAAATGAGGATCCTGCAGGAATCTAATTTTTTATATGTCCCTTGGAGAGATGATTCATCTTGTTCTTTATTCACGAATAAATTAATTGTGTGTTTCTGAACAAACGTCCGATTATTTAAAGATAGATAAAATTATGTGTATATATTTTTTTTCTAAGGAGTAAATATTAAAAATAAATAATAATAGTATTTATTTTAAATTATATAAGTAATAATTTCTATATAATAAATATATACGATCTACATACAAATTAAAAAAAAAAGAACGTAATTACATTACATTCTCTCCACCTTTTAGCCGTATTATAGAAGTAGCGCCGAGTATAATAATATAGCTTTTCTTGCTTGCTCTATATTGCATATACATGCAAGCTGTTGATCCCACGAGGGTTGTAAATGTGCACGGCTTTTACTGGGGAAGAATGAAAGGAGCAAGCACAACACTATATGCAAGTCATGGTGCGGCCTTTGTACTATGATACTCCAAGCATTACTGATGATGCTTACAGACTATATTTTATGCCACCTCAAATAATAGGGGTAACAACTGCTTTGATCCAAAGATTATTAAATAGACCAAAAAAATGTGTTCAGCCCATATTTTTTTTTTTATATTATGCATGCATATAAATAATAAATTAACAACGTACATTGTGCATATGTTCACATGTAAATATGTATTATATGTTGTTGAAAATTTAAACAAACTAAATTACAAAATACATACTCTCGCGCGAGTTTTACAAAATTATAATAACTCGTTTTAAATGCTAATGACATAAGAATTTCATAGCCTGTCATAAAACATAGTAACTCGTTGGTAAATAGTCGCTGAGGTACAATACAAAAAGCTCTCTTATTTTAACTTTATTATTATATATAAAGGTGAGTTATTATACAGTAATAATAAAGCAACATTATATAGTACAGAGTATATATATGTATATATATATATATATATATATACGTTTCATAATAGTAGTATAGTATTTTGGATGTTTTGTATAATATAGTATAGCATATACAGTACAAATTATATATTATACTCATACATATTACAAGTTTGCACAGCAAGTGTGAATGAGTAAAAGAGAAAATGTAGGTGAGAGAAGAAATGAGAGAGAGAGTCTTGGAGCGAGAAGCATACAGTGGCTGCAAGCACAACGATGAAGATAGTGATAATAAATGTAAATTTCATCATGAAAATGGTGTCTTTCTCCTCGCAATGCAAGATATTAAGTAAACACTTTAATCATGAGAAAATGTTTACTTGGTTAACATGTTACTTACTTACTTACTACGGTACTAAGAATGCTAATAAAATTTTCAAGTTTGCACAAACAGCTTTTGCTTATTATAAATATTATGAGGGAAAGGTGAAAAAAAATTAAAAAAAATTATCTTACCTAATAATTGCAAAACTTCACCTCTTCTGTTACATTATAATATTATTTAATCATTTATTTCACTGCTCTCTATTTTTATACCACCAATGAATTGTCAGATTTCAGGGTGCAGCATTTTCAATTTTTACTTTCTTCCTTTCCATCTTAACAATCAGTACAAACATGAAATATTTTTGTAAAATTCCTATGGGCTGATTAAAAAATAACAATACATGCAGCAGTATTATATACTCTTAATAAAATTTGGCTGAATTTTTGACAACTTAAATTCTTTGGATTTTTAAATCATGATTGTTCAGGTGCTTCGTTAAGTATTTTTAGTAGTCAGTATATATAGTTTATATATATATTTTTTATTATTTTTACAAGGATACACCCCTAAGAGCTTACAGCTCGCGGCGGGGTACTGGGTAGGGATAAGGTAGGGAACGGATAGTGGCCACGGCCTGCATGCTTACGCGTCCCAGCATTCGCTGAGGTGAAACTGAGGGAACCGTGGAAAACCTCAGTCAGGACGGACACCTCTACTTTTTCTCAATGGACCAAAGCGATGTCCAAAGCCTGGGGAACCACACACAAGTGCATCACTGCACTGGGTGGAAAGCGAGACGAATTTACCCCAGGGAGGGAGCAGCGTATTTTTTACTTGAAACGGTCACCCATCCAAGTACTAACCACGCTCGACGTAGCCTGACTTCGGTGATCTAACGAGAACCGGTCAATGCACTGCGCCACGCTCGACCTTATACTGGCTACTGAAAATACGTAACGAAGCAGCTGAAAAATCATGATTTAAGGTGTTAAAAAATCCCCTAAATTTAAGATGTCAATAATTCAGCCAAATTTTATTAAGAGTGCCATGTATAATATTATACTTGTTATAAACATTTATTTATTATATAATAGCTTTGAAATAATCAAATCAAGTAAATTTTATGGATTCAGAAACAATATATTTTTTTCCAACAGTGTACGATTCGTGTGTGTTTTTTCTCTAAATAAGTTGGTATTTTTTAATCAATTGAGGAATTTATGGAAGGTCGCAATAAAGACACAATGTACTAGCAATTCATTAAGTTGATATCTTACCTTGATATACACAAAACAAAGGTGTGATATTAACATTATGGATGGCAAAGAGGAATACTACAGTTGGGACGAAAAATAACATGAAACAATGTTATGATCATGGATTAAAAATGCAAAACGTCCATGTAAACAATTCGTTATTATTTTCAACAACAAAAAGTTATAAATTTCTAAAAATTTAATGTCGACCAAACTTTTTACTTCAATGTGATAAAAATAATGTTTTTTAGAGAGTTAGAATTTTAAATAAGGAAAGAGATTAAAAGAGGAGATAGAAATTTAAATATATCCATCTCTCAAAGTAAAATTAATCGGTGACAATAACTTGAATTTTTAGTAATGCAAATTTAGTTATTAAATCTTATTTTTTCAGAATCGGATTATAGATGCAAATTAAATTAATCATAAATATTTCATTTTTATTTTTTGGCAACAATTTTATTTATATAAAAAAAAAAAAAAAATTATGTTTCTTTATGTTTTAATTTAATCTCTTTCACCTGACTTAAAAATGTTTATAAATAAATTTAATGTTTCAAATGAGCAAATTTTGCATTTTTTTTCCTTGCTGATTTACATATTTTATATAAGCCGTATAAATTTCTGCAGTGACTTAACAAGTTCATAGAAAATTAATTTTTTTTAATAACTTACTGTGTCAAATCGCTAATTATGAATGTAATAAATTTGTTACCACCATTTTATAAATTAATACCGGATTAGTGTGCATGTATGCATGCATGTATGATAAATAAATAGCATGATGTATAATGATGATATAAATACATATATATTCGTACATAAAATATACATACTGTATATAGTATTATACAAGACTATATTTAATGCATTGTAAATTAATGGTGCTAAACATACAAAACGC